>CM032451.1:6192780-6333497 GCA_019049505.1 Pachyrhynchus sulphureomaculatus
TGCAGTTTGAAAGTTAAATTTTGTCTTAAGGGGTTGGTTTTGGGGGATGAAATCGGAACTGAAAAAAAAAATTTATCAGGTCATCGAGTGGGATGTTAAACGAAAGCTTGTGAAAATACGAGTTCAAAAATGTATACCATGTTAATACACGTACTTTCGAACACTTTTCTTTGTGTTATTTTTAAAAAATTGACGAAAATCGACGTCACCTCTGCCTTATCTGGAAAAGTACTAATAAAAAAATTTTTGAAAAAATTCTGAAATATCCTTCATAAAGTGTAGATTGAGCCAAAAATTATTACGACTGCATTACGTTTTGATAATTTATCTAGTATAAAATAACCGGTCAAGAGCAAGTTGAACTTGCACAATTAGTGTTCCGTACGTTGATTGCTTTTTAAAATAAAAAATTTTGTTACGGTGGTATAAAATGATCAGGAACTTCACAACTACACGGCTCTGATGAGGCCATCAATTCCTATATTAGTACCAAATTTCAACTTTCTAATGTAATGAATGTCAAATTTCCACTTTTATTTAGTTTCACTGAAACTGTATGACGCGTTTCGCTATACTATAGCTTCGTCTGATACAAAATGATATTAGACTATTAGTGTTGTTTACAATTTATACAAATACCCTAAGGTAGATAGGTAATAAAATTAATACTATATGCTAATGAAATATTGCTGGGAAATCCATTCTGAATATTAATTGTATAAATTGAGTAAAGGTGAATTACCAATGGACCAGACAGGTATCTTTTTGTTCGTTTAAGATTAAGTCTGAATTTTTTAATTCTATTTATTTCTAAATTTTCTAATAGGTTTAATTTTACGCCTTTCTTTTGTATGTATAGAATTTTTAAATTGATCGTCAATTTATCAATTTAAAATTCTACACATTCAAAACAAAGGCGTAAAATTAAACCTATTAGAAAATTTAGAAATAAATAGAATTAGAATTTCAGACATAATCTTAAACGAACAAAAAGATACCTGTCTGGCCCATGGTAATTCACCTTTACTCAATTTATATAATTAATATTCAGAATGGATTTCCCAGCAATATTCATTAGCATATAGTATTAATTTTTATTACCTATCTACCTTAGGGTACGTGTCATACAGTTTTTCAGTGAAACTAAATAAAGTGGAAATTTGACAGAAACAAGTCTTTCATTACATTCGTTATGAATTTCCATCAAGTAACAGCCATAACAATTCAAAGTTTTAACTTTCTATATCAAATAGTTCCGGAGAAAATCGGGTGTGACAGACAGAGAGACAGACAGACACCAAAGTGATCTTATAAATGTTCCGTACGGAACACTAAAAAAAACTATTAAAACTACGTTTCCTGACCTATGGTGGAGGTAACTCAAACCGAGTGGCTAGTCGTAGCGGAACACTAATTGTGCACTTGGCCTGTTTTTATTACTAAGTGAAATCGATATTGAAAAGACGATAAACTAATTAAATCCAAGCCGGTCTTAAAATAAATTGTTTCGTATTGATATTGAATTAATTGTTAATTATATTTATAAATATAATGATAAGGCAGTGCAGTATTGCACTAAATGAATTTCAGTAGTAATAAGTCATCTTCGAACAATTTATAAATCCGAGTATTAGAACGTATGTTATATTTACATGAGTTGTAAAAATATCTGCGGACTACATCGCGTGTCGCCAGATTTGCCGATTTATCCGCAGATCTACCAATTTGTAATTATATATATATATATATATATATATATAATATATATATATATATATATATATATATATATATATATATAATCGTATATCCCTTTTACCATATGGTGTAGGGCAGTTATACATTCTCCTTTTTTCCCTCTCAATCTCCACATATAAACTTCTTCCATCTGTCTCTATTCTTTGCCATTTTAACTGCTTCTTTCCATGATTTTCCTTTCTCCTTAAGTATACTTCCAATATTCCCATTCCAGGTTTGTCTAGGTCTTCTCGCTTCTGTTTTCCCTGTATTCGGGCTTCGTAACACTTATTTCACCTATCTATCATCCTTCATTCTCTGTACATGTCCCCACCATCCCAGCTGTCTTTGTTGTATATATTCCATAATTGCTTGTACTCTCAGCCTTCTCCTTATTTCTGTATTCCTTATTCTGCCCTTCCGTGTAACTCCTCGTACTACTCTCAGGTATTTCATTTCGACGGCTTGTATCTTGTTTTTCTGTCTGTTAGGGTCCATGATTCACATCGATATGTCAGGACTGTCCTAAAAATTGCCTTGAACACATTTATTTTTGTTTGTTTCGTCACTTCTTTCTTCTTAATGAATTTATTATTTATTGCATAGTAAAGTTTGTTCGTTTTTTTCGATTCTTTCGTTAATTTCTTTGTCTTGTTTTCCAGTTTCATCCATTATCACTTCCAGATACTTATATTGTTCCACTTGTTGTATTTTTATTCCCTTCTATGTAAATGTTTGTTTGTTGGTTTTCCATTGTCATTACTTTTGTTTTTATCTATATTAATTTTCATACCTTCTTCCTTAAACGCTTTATTCCAAATATCGAGGTTTCCTTGTAATTGTCTCTCATTTTCCGCCACCAGCACAATATCATCAGCAAAAGCCGCTTCAGATACTTCTATTCTTTTCAGCTTCCAGTATCCTATTGTCATTCTTTTCACTTTTATTTCGCATTTCTTAATTATTTCATCCATGTATACGGTGAACAATGTTGGGCTCAAGCTTCCTCCCTACCTCAAACCAATTTGTAAAAAAGGTTCTAACCAAGTACCCATTATATTTTACGACGTAAATTTTATTAGGCCTTTGGTTGCTTTATTAAACAAAACCTCGTTAAGATTCTAAATTCTATTCCAATATTGTTGACATGTGTGCGTGTGCACCTCACCTAGAAAGAATTGACAATAGAAATAATATTTTTGAAGGAAGAAAAACGGGGAAAGGAAAATATTTTTTATTAAAGTTAGCCCTATTAATTTTATTTTTTTCTAAGCGTTCAAATTATCAATTTGTTAGTAAATTTATTGAAACAATCAGGGATTTACACTGAAAACCCGACATCCTGACTGGGCAACACTGCGTTGTTAATAACAATCTGGGAAGTCATTATGAAATAACAATATATTTTGGTTATTCATTACCTAATATCAATATAAAATAAATGCAGTTGTGTAGATGAACCATAGTATTATCTGAACGACTCAAGCATGGCAAGTGTTTGTATTGTACGCCGTTTTAGCTTCCGCAGCAATAGTTTATTATTTTTATAGCAAAATTGGTTAAAAAATGCGGTTATTTCAAAGAACAAGGTATTCCACAACTCGAAACTTAGTTTATCAATGGTAATGCCAGAGAAATAATTCAAAAAAAAAATATATCAGGGGCAGTTTTATCAAGATGTCCACAATAAATTCAAGAAAAATGCGATTTAAGCACGGCGGTAAGTTTTTCATTTTTTAAATTTTTGTAATACAGCACATATCGCAATCTTCTAGCTCAAAGAACGAACAAAAGTGGAAACTTTTGTAGCTACATCAAGTTCTGTAATAACACGTACTTAAAACATTTTTTTTTTTTTGAAAAATTCGATTTTTATTCATCAATATAGTCTCCTTCAAGAGCGATACAATCAGTACAATGCTTTTCTAACATTTCTATACCTTTCTTGGAGAAGGATTTTGTCTTTGCCTTCAAAATAGGCCTCAGTGTCGACGATAACTTCTTTATTGGAGCAAAATCTCTTTCCCGCGAGCATTTGTTTGAGAGTATGCGAATAGATAACAGTCGCTGGGAGCCAAATTTGGACAATACGGTGGATGAGGAAGCAATTCGAACTTCAATTCATGCAATTTTTGCCATCGTAACCATTGACTTGTGACACGGTGCATTGTCTTGACGAAAGAGCACTTTTTTCTTGTTCATTTGTGGCCATTTTTTGCGATTTTTACCTTTAAACGCACCAATAACCTTGTATAATATTCGTTCCTTCTCACCGTAGTGGATGAAAATTATTCTATGCGCATCCTGAAATACAGAGGCCAAAACCTTCCCAGCCGACTGTTGTGTCTTTGGTCGCTTCGGGCAGCTTTCACCGGCTGCTGTCCACTCAGCTGACTGCCGATTTGATTCCGGTGTGTAGTGGTGGATTCATGTTTCATCCACGGCCACATATCACATGAAAAAATCCTTTTTATTGCGCTTACCAGGTGTACAAGTATGAAATGCGGATTTCAGACAACAGATAGTGCACCAATGCAGTTTGTGCTATAAAGATTTAACACTGCGCCATTTTGTTGTGTCATCAACAAGTGTTAGACGCGCACGAGTGATAAATTGGAAAAGTGTGTGTATAGTGTTGTGTTGTCGTGTTCAATATGTCGAAATTTATACCGAACAAAGAGCATTCGAGGGCAGCATTAATTTTTTGTTTTTATTTGAAGAAAACTGCTGTTGAATCATACCGATTACTTCGAGAAGCTTATGGTGAACATGCTCCATCGTGTGTACGATGGTTTCGGTGTTTCAAAAGTGGTGACTTCGATGTTGCAGACAAGGAACGTGGAAAACCGCCAAAAAAATACGGAGATGTGGAATTGCAAGCATTGTTGGACGAAGATGATTCGCAAACACAAAAACAACTCGCCGAGCAATTGGGCGTTAGTCAACAAGCTGTTTCCAATCGCCTACGAGAGATGGGAAAGATTCAGAAGACCGTAGATGGGTACCACATGAGTTGAACGACAGGCAAATGGAAAAGCGCAAAAACACGTGTGACATTTTGCTTGGTACAAAAGGAAGTCGTTTTTTGCATCGTATAGTTACAGGGGATGAAAAGTGGATTTATTCTGACAATTCCAAGCGCAAAAAATCATGGGTAGACCCAGGCGCACCATCCACATCGACCGCAAGACCGAATCGCTTTGGCAGGAAAACGGGTGGGACCAGAGGGGCGTGGTCTATTATGAGCTGTTAAAACCTGGGGAAACGGTTAATACTAAACGTTACCAACAACAACTGACCGATTTGAACCGTTCGCTGCTTGAAAAAAGGCCAGAAAACCGAAAAAGGCAAAAGTCATTGTTCTTCATGACAATGCTCCATCACATACGGCAAATCCAGTTCGCGACACGTTGGAAGCACTTAGCTGGGAAGTTCTACCCCATGCGGCTTACTCACCAGACTTGGCTCCTTCCGATTACCACTTGTCTTCATCGATGAGTCACACACTTGCTGAGCAGCGCTTTGGTTCATACGAAGATGTGAAAAAATGGCTCGATGAATGGTTTGCAGCAAAAGGGGAAGCTTTTTACTGGCGGGGTATTCACAAATTTGCTCAAAAGATGGGAAAAATGTATAACAAGCGATGGAGTATACTTTGAATAAAGTAATTTTTATCATTCTTCCGAATTTAACATGTTTTTTTAGAAGAAAATCCGCATTTCATACTTGTACACCTGGTACACTGGTCCAAACAGCGCTCAGAATCATCAACACGTTGTTGTTTTTGGTCCACTGTGAGCAAGCGCGGTACCCATTTTGAACAGAGCTTTCTCATGCCTAAATGTTCATGAAAAATATGACCAACACGTTCTTTGGATATCTTTAGGGTGTCAGCTATCTCACGCAATTTCACTTTACGGCCACCCAAACCAATTTTGTGGATATTTTTTTATGTTTTCCGGGGTAGCCACCTCATTTGGGTGTTCAGAGCGTTCAGCATAGCTTGTGTCTGTACAACCGCGTTTAAATTCAGCATACCAATAAATGATGAGTAATTTTCCAGGGACAGAGTCCCTGTAACACTTATCAAGCCATTGGTTTGCTTGAACGGTACTTTTACCCATTAAAGTATTTAATAAAAACACGAATTTTGATTTTTTTTATTGTTTTGAAAATATCAAAAGTAGTGTCACTACAACTACTGTAGCTTGTAAGCTAATCGTCGAAATATCATGAAATTTTGACACGTATCATTTGAAGGTTCATATGGATTTTTTGAAAAGGGCGACATCTATGTATCAGACCAAAAACTTTTCTGCCTACGTGTTATTAGTTTTGAAGGAACAACACGGAGAAAGGAAAATATTCTTTTCACTTCCGGTCGACAGTTCGTGGCACGCGGACGCATTTACCTGGTTGGGGCTTCTGAAGGCGAAATTCGGGCGTTTTGGGGCTTCGGATTGTGTATCGGTGGTCAATACCGCTTGTTAGAGGTGCGAATCGCATAGGGTTACTAAGCGCTGTGAGGAGTGATTCCTATAACGTCGGTTTAGGTCATGTGATTGGAGCAGTTGGTGAACACGTGAGGCCGTGTTTTTTGTGTCAATTACGTGATCGGTCGGGCGGGCTAACAGAAAAGGTTATATCCAAAACCAGTAGCAGTTTCCCGAGGAGTTCCTTTATCAATGCCCTTACAATAGATGAAGTTTTTAGTAGATGTAGTCATGAAGACAAAGTCGTATTCATTCGGGAGGGCAACGATCGCCTAGAGCGAGACTACGTTGCTCTCCACGGACAAAGGATCCAAACTCGAGATTGTGTAACGCATCACCGAAGGGTTGCCGGTGCTCGACCTAAGCACAAAAAGGATCGGCTGGCTAATTACCTCGTAAAGAGTGTAGAGCTATAAACAGAAAGAGAGAGAGAGAGAGAGAGAAAATATTCTTTTATTAAAGTTAACTCTATTAATTTGTTAGTAAATTTATTGAAAAAATCCGGGCTTTTACACTGAAAACTGACATCCTGACTTGGCAACATTGCATTCATTGTTAATCACAATGTAGTAACTCATTATGACTCATTATGAAATGAAATTGTGAAGATGAGATATAGTATTATCTGAACAACATATATTTTTGGTTATTCATTACTTAATATCAATATAAATAAATGCAGTTGTGTAGATGAGCTATAGTATTATCTGAACGACTCAAACATGGCAAGTGTTGTATTGTACGCGGTTTTAGCTTTAACAGCAATAGTTTATTATTTTTATAGCAAATTGGTTAAGAAACGCGGTTATTTTAAAGAACAGGGTATTCCACAACTCGAAACTGAGTTTATCTATGGTAATGCCAGAGAAATAATTCAGAAAAAAATATATCAGGGGCAGTTTTATCAAGATGTTCACAATAAATTCAAGAAAATGGGATTTAAGCACGGCGGTAAGTTTTTTTTTAAATTATTTTAATATTGCACATATCGCAATCTTCTCGCTCAAAAAAAACGGACAATAGTGGAAACTTTTCTAACTATAACAAGTACTGTAATACTATATTTAGAATTGATAAGATATTACTGATGTTACCTCTTATTACAAATATGTACTTGATTGAACCAGTAAACTTCCTAAGTTATTAAATACTATTGTTAATTCACAACAAATTTTTAAGGATTTGCGTCGGAGTACTGGGCCCAGTTCTCGCAATTTACATAGTGGAGACATCAGGTCCTTCATTTCGAGGTTTCCTTCGACTAACTTTAGCTTTAAATGTGGGTATTGCTATCTTCTTCTTATAGTGCCATCTCCATTACTTAAGTTGGGTTGTAATCACGGCGAATTCTTCCCTATCCTGGGCAATTCTTAATAAAGTGTGGGTATCCAGACCTGTCCAATCTCGTATATTTTTTCAGCCAGGAACATTTTCGACGCCCCACACCTCTTTTCCCTTCAATTTTCCCTTCCATCAACAACCGGAGCAGTGAGTAACGTGGACCCCTATAAATATGTCCCAAGGAACGAGTTTTTGGTCTATTAATAAATGACAATAGTTCTCTTTCTCTACCCATTCAACGAAGTACATCTTCATTAGTAATACGCTCTGTCAAAGAGATCTTCAATATTCTACGCATGACCCATAATTCTAAAGACTCCAAACGATTCATTGATGGTACTCCGAAGATCCAGGCCTCAACTCCATATAAAGCACTGGATATATATAGACATTTATAAAACGATAACGAGTATCCAAAGAAAGGGTTGAGTCTGTGAGGAGGTGTCTCATTTTGAGAAATGCCGCTCTAGCCATTTCAATGCGAACTCGTACCTTAACTTTAGGATTCAAATCATTAGTTATTCAACACCCTAGGTATTTAAATTTGTTTACTTGTTCTATCAATTAATCGTAAACACGAATATCTGTTTGCAACCCGGGTGTTCTTGAAATGACCATTACTTCGATTTTATTAACGTTTACTTTCATGTCTAAAACATCGCCTTCCCTAGATGTATTGTTCATAAGACGCTGAAGTCCATCCGCTGTATCTGCTATAATAACGGTATCATCAGCGTACCTTAGGTTGTTAATGATTTTGTCATTAACTTTGATACCATCTATGGCATTCTCTAAGGCCTTCTGGAATATGTGCTCAGAGTATAGATTAAATAGGAGCGGGTAAAGAACACATCCCTGACGAACACCTCTTTTTATTCCTATTTCCTCAGTCTTTCTGCTATTTACTCGTTTTGTCGCCACCTGATCCCCATATAAGTGAGTAATGAATCTGATGTCATTTTCGTCAAGGCCCATATTTAAAACACTTGTATTATATTATTATATTGTGGGTATTGCTATATCTCATATAATGGGTACATATCTTAAATGGGAATTAGTTGCTCTACTGGCATGTTTTTTACCCAATCTCGTGCTTTATTTTGACGTTGTACGAACCCTAGTCTCCTACTTACCTTATTTTTGATAATATATCACTATTATTTATGGTATATTATAGGTAATTTTTTAAATATTTTAAATATTATAAATTCCATTGTAGGTATTTACGTCATAGCTAATCCTATATGGGTTCCCGTAGAACCAAAGTTGATTAAAACAATTCTTGTCAAAGATTTTTCTTATTTTGCTGCTCACATTCCACCTCGCCCGTTAACTTCACTCTTCTTTAAGAATCTTTTCTTACAGCAGGGAGATGAATGGAGGGATATGAGAAAAAAACTGACACCAACATTTACAACAGGTAAGAAAAAGTAAGAATATCTGTTACAAAAAAATTAAATGATTTTCATAACACCCTGTATAGATATATACAGTGGCGAACAAAAGTATGAAAACATTTAAATTCCCATCTCTAGTCTTAACATTTAAACGATTTACAATTACAATATTTATTTATTAATCGCGTAAATACTAACAAACATTTTGAAGACTAAAACAGTTATTGTTTATTAGAAATCTGCTTAGTTTTTAACGTAACAAAATTATGCATAAACAAAAGCGTGGAAACATTTTCGTTATAAAATAAAAATTCCACTAAGATGACTAAGATGTCGAAAATATTTAGTGGGATATCCTTTTGCGTCAATCACTGCTTGACATCTTCTGCCCATTCTTGTTTTAATGCAATCCAAAGTTCGTCCCGGTTTTTTATATCCCTTTTCCTAATTTGTTTATCCAGATAATGCCAAAGATTCTCTATCGGGTTTAAATCAGATGATTGTGAAGGCCAGCGCATCACCCGAATCCTTTGTTCAGAAAACCAATTCTTGGTCAAGCGAGATGTGTGTTTTGGGTCATTGTCTTGTTAAAAAATCCATGACAGTGGCAAATCTTCTTCATAAGGAATCAAATTATTTTCCAATATCTCAAGTTACATTTGAGCATCCATTCCGCCATTTATCTTTGCCAATGGCCCCGTACCAGACCGTTGAAAACAACCCCATACCATGATATTTCCACTGCCATGTTTGACAGTTGGTACAAGGTACTTTGGGTCATATCTTAGACCAACTGGTCTTCTTATATAACCAATAGAGTTACTTCCAAAGAGATTGAACCTACTTTCCTCACTAAAGATTACTAGAGACCACTGATTTTGAGTCCAGTCTTTATGTTCCTCAACAAATTTCAATCTCCCTTTTCTGTGACGCTTTGTAAGGAGTGGCTTTTTAAGAGCACGCCTACCATGAAGATTTTTAGATAACAGACGACGCCTAATAGTCATGTCTGACACCAATACATCCTGATATTCCTGCCTTAGTTCTCTATTAACAGTAGTTTTCTTGGCAAGACAATGACCTAAACACACATCTCGCTTGGCCAAGAATTGGTTTTCTGAACAAAGGATTCGGGTGATGCGCTGGCCTTCACAATCACCTGATTTGAACCCGATAGAGAATCTTTGGCACTATCTGGATAAACAAATTAGGAAAAAAAATATAAAAAACCGGGACGAACTTTGGATCGTATTAAAACAAGAATGGGAAAAAATACCACCAGGTTTTTGTGCTAGGCTTATTGACTCTATGGGCAGAAGATGTCGAGCAGTGATTGACGCAAAAGGATATCCCACTAAATATTAAATATTTTCGACATCTTAGTCGTCTTAGTGGGATTTTATTTTATAACAAAAATGTTTCCATACTTTTGGTTGTGCATAATTTTGTTACGTTAAAAACTAAGCACATTTCTAATAAACAATAACTGTTTTAGTCTTCAAAATGTTTGTTAGCATGTACACGATTAATAAATAAATAATGTAATTGTAAACCGTTTAAATGTTAAGACTAGAGAAGGGAATTTAAATGTTTCCATACTTTTGTTCGCCACTGTATATATATATATATATATATATATATATATATATATATATATATATATATATATATATATATATATATATATATATATACATATATATATATATATATATATATATATATATATATATATATATATATATATATATGTATATATACGTCCCTCGTATTTTGAATAAGGTTTATAATTTATATTCATATTAATACATTTTCTATTTCTCTACAGGAAAAATGAAGATGATGTTTAACATAATATTAGAAAAATCAAAGGGATTATCGAAATTGGTGAATGAAGTATCCAAGACAGGAGAAGCAACAGAAATTAAGAAACTTGCAGCGAGATTTACAACGGACGTCATAGGTAAATAAGTTGCTCTGATTAAATACTAGAATCAGCTTTACCGAATTTAACTAGGAATAAAAATTTAAACAAATGTTTATGATCACCACTTATGTTTATTATTGCTGACAATTGTTTCGACACACTGTGTCTTCTTCTGGAGCACGATGTAAATTAACTAACAAAGTATGTTTCAGAATACATAGTTTACCTAATTACAAGTACTAAATTCATTACCAATATTTACCTTAATACCTAGAATAAGTTCAATAAAGGAGACCTTCCCCCATCTAATTGATCGTTGAGTAATAGACCTGAGGATTTTTTCTGATTAATTTCTACCTGTTCCAAACAATCCAGTAATTTTTCTTTCTTTCCGTTATGCAAATTTTGAAAAAGTCAGTGCTTTAAATATGAAGTGTTCCCCAACTATATCAAACTTAAGACGAACAACAATAGTCAAGCAGCGAAGTTAGCTCAACAACATGGTATGAAAAAATGGATGTACCAGGATAGAAAACTTCAGTACTACAAAAGGGATATATACAACATATACCTTAAGGTAATTCATACTGAATTAACATGGAGACTATCTAATATAGAATTCGATATTTTTGACAAAAGTACGAGACATAAAATAGATGAAATAGTACACAAAAAATATATCAAGCAATTTTCCAAACTGAATAGGTTACTTAATAAATATAATGTCAATAACAGATTACACACAAGAAATAACACAAAGTACTCAGACCATGTTTTCTACGACAAATTTGTCAACCTAACAGATGTTAACTTTAATAATCAAGAAATTCAGTTATTAGAAAAAGGTTTCCAGTATAATTTCCAGTCAAAGATTGTACTAAAACTAGAAAATATTTAGGTGCTGAATGTGAAATAGCCCTACTACAAACAACTAAACAAAGAAAAAGTTCATACACTCACCTATACCGGAAAACTAACTAATAAAATTCAAAATTTTTTCCATAGAAATCATGTAAATATCGCTTTCCGTACAAATAACACATTATCTCGATATATTAAAGATAATAAAGACAAAACAAAAAAAGAAAATAAATCGGGGGTTTACGAATTATGCTGTGGCAGTTGCAATAAAACGTATATAGGACAAACAGGCAGACCTTTTTATAAAAGAATAAACGAACATAAACATAGCTTTAGAATGAAAAATAATAAATCTCATTACGCCAAACATTTAACAGAGGAAAATCATACATTCAATGAAGATTTCAAAATTTTGCATAACGGAAAGGAAGGAAAATTACTGAATTGTTTAGAACAGGTAGAAATTAATCAGAAAAAATCCTCAGGTCTATTACTCAACGATCAATTAGATGGGTGAGGGTCTCCTTTATTGAACTTATTCTAGGTATTAAGGTAAATATTGTTAATGAATTTAGTACTTGTAATTAGGTAAACTATGTATTCTGAAACATACTTTGTTAGTTAATTTACATCCTGCTCCAGAAGAAGACGCAGTGTGTCGAAACAATTGTCAGCAATAATAAACATAAGTGGTGATCATAAACATTTGTTTAAATTTTTATTCCTAGTTATTATGGATCTCCATCAAGTAACGGCTAAGTCTGTGCAGTATTTACCGAATTTAGACACTGAAAAATGTTGTTTTATTCTTTTCTTTTAGCGAGTTGCGGTTTTGGACTCGAGTGTAACTCTATGGAGGACGAAAATTCCGAGGTCTTTATAAGAAATCAGAATATTTTCAAAGCCATAGAAGACAGAAACAAAAAATCAAACATCTTAAAAGATTTATTCTTTTTAGTTATGAGACCAGGTGTTAGACAAATTGGTGATATAACCGAATTCGAAAATTTCTTTAGGTAAGATAATATTAAGTAACAAGACAGGCAGAATCCACATGTGCTACGTGGGGAAAAAGTCCCGAGGAAAAAACAATATTTTGCCAAAAATCGATTTTATTCTTCAACATAGTTTCCTTTAAGAACGATACACTTATTCCGATCCTCTAACATTTGGATATCTTTCATACAGTATGATTTTTTCGATCTCTCTAAAATAAGCCTCAGTCTCTTTTCCTGGAATCATCTTTTCAAATTTGGAAAAAGGTAATAATAATCGCTGGGGGTCAGATCTGGTGAATATGGCGGATGAGGAAGCAATTCATAGCCAAATTGGTCCAACGTGCCCATCAGTTTTATAGAGTTTGTGGGCTGATATTGAAATAGCACTTTTTTTTGTTAAATACGGCCTTTTTTTCTTGATTTCACAAATTCAAAGGGCCCAATCAATCAACGTAATAGTCTCTGGTCGTTGTTCGCCCCTTCCCAAGATCAGTGTTATTTCATGTGAATTTCGAAAAATCCTTGCCAAAACCTGACCGGCTGATGTTTGGGTTTTTAGACTCTGCGGACTGCCTGTTAAACTCAAGCGTGTGGTGATGGATCCATGTTTCATCCATTTTAACGAGCTGACGCAAAAAGTTCTTTGAATTACGCCGAAACTGTGCCAACTAGCGTTCTCAATCTTCGACACGTTGCTGTTTTTGATCAATCGTGAGACTGCGCAGCACCCAACGGACACATATCAGAATCTACCCAAAGAACCGACAAAGGTGTAAACTTATCTAGCTACATCAAGTACTGTAATATTTGGAATTAAATAAAAATCACCTTTGTTTGTGTTCCAGCTCTTTTCTGTTTGAAGGACATGCAAATTTTTGATAAGATATTATTGTTATTTATATTATAGATAATTTTTTAAATATTTTAAACGCATTTATAGGTTTTTACGTCTTCGCTAATCTTATATGGTTTCCCGTAGAACCTGAATCTTAGACCCGTTGCTGTTTTTGAACAATAGAGTGCGCGGCACCCATCGGATACATAGCTTTTCATATGCAAATATTTATGCAAAAGATGCCTCACGCGTTCTGTTGATATCTTGACGATGTCAGCTATCTCTGTCACTTTCACCTTGCAGTTATTCTGATCAATATCGTAGGTTTTTTTTGTGTATTTTGGAGTGCTTATACGACCGCATTTAAGTGCAGTAAACCAAAGACATATAAAGGGTTTTCCATTAAGAACAGGAAATTTGATGCCATTTAAAATATAAACAAGATATCGCTTAAACGGCCGCCGCGGCTCTTTTTACGGACACGAATGTGCTCACACCAATTTTCCATGACTCAGGCCAGCATTTCCGGCCTTACGCCGGCTATGGTACGACGAATATTGGCTTCAAGTGCATCAAGAGTTGCTGGTTTGTTGCTGTAAACTTGTGATTTAACGTGGCCCCAAAGAAAATAGTCCAAAGGCGTTAAATCACACGATATCGGGCGGCCAAGAGGTAGGGTCATTTCGTGAAATTAATGACTTAGCGAACGTGGCGGACAATAAAGCCATGTTTGTGCCGAAAGTATAGGGAGGTGCGCCATCCTGTTGGAAATAAAATTCGTCTGCGTCCATTTCGTCAAATTCTGGGAAGAAATATTCCTGCAGCATCGAGTTATTTTGGAGTAATCGAGTCATTTTGGACAATTTCCAAGCGTTCTTTTAACGTGAAACGATTCATGATTGAATGGAAAACCTTACTAAACACAACTGACATCAGATGTCAAACATCTGCCAACCAACATGGCCGCTATTAGCTGCCAAAGTGGGACATCCCTAATGGAAAACCCTATAGTTCATAACCCCCCATTGACGGAGCAGATGTACCATAACCCTTCTCAAACCATTGTTGGGTTCTGACTGTATTTTTTCACATCAAAAAGTAATGTTTAATTAACACACGAAATTATTTTTGTTCCTTCAATACCAGCGTCACTCAAACTGCTGTAACTCGCGAACTAATACACAAAATGTCATTAAAATTGTATACGAATCTTCTGGAAGTTGACACTAGCTGAAAATCATATGTATTTTTTTGCTTATACTGCCATCTCTCGGAAAATCTCTGGACCTTTCACCACGATATAAGTACAGTTTAAGTTGCAAGTTATTTTCTAGGAGTATTAATAACTATTTAGCCTCGACCACTTCCCATTGTCAAAAACAAATGCTGTTGCTATCAACAGTAATTTAACATTTAGTAAATAATTACACAAAGATGTTCCCATTTTATTGTGTTATTTAACGTGAAGAAATGGCCGACAAAAATTACTAATTTATTAAAATTGAATAAAGTTCCTTTTTTTGAAAAGACTGTCCTCTAAAGAAATTTACGACGACATGTTTAATGTATTATAGAAAAAAAATGACCCTCCTACGCCCCTGTTAAGAATTGGATTGCTGATTTTAAGAGAGCAAGATGAGAAATCAGTTATGAACACCGTGCTGTCCATCTCTGTTCCTGTCCGACAGAATGTTGACTTGATGCATGAAATAATTTTGGAGAATCGAAGAGTTGGGCTGAAACGTAGAGCAGATATTGTGGACATCTTATTTTTTACATTGTCCATTCAAATTTGAGGATGAGAAAATTATCAGCTTAATGGATCTCTTAATGTCAACGTCGATCGAAAACGACTGAGAATCACAATATCCAAGTTGGTTTGTAACCGTTTTTGAGAGGATTCATCTAACTTTTTGGATTGAATGGCAAATATGGATGAAACATGGGTCCCTTATTGTAGTCGAAAGACAAAGGAACAATTTAAGACATGAAGACCTGCTGGTTCACCTTATTCTAAAGTTTCGTTTGAAGAAATTAGCAGGAAAGTTCTTGCTCCGTTCTTTAGAACAAGGATGGGATACTTCTTACAGATTACTTGAAATACGACAAAACAGTAACTGGAAAATATTATTCCTCATTATTAACTAAACTTCGTCAGAAAATTGGGAAAAAATGCGAAGAAAAAGTGTTTATGAAGGTGCCGTTGTTGCAAGAGAATGCGCCTACGCACAAAACGCTGCGCTGCCACTTCAGGTTAGATTTGCAAAAAAATAAACGAATTAACGCTGCACGGGCTCGGAATACAATAGTTTTTTTTCCATAAGACAGGTTGGAAATCTGTCCAGTGTTTTGTACTTGTCCTTACCGCACTCATTGAAGTTTCTGATGACCCACTGATATGGCGGGAAACGTCATTCTGAATGACATACTCTGCCAGTTTTTATTTTTGAAATTTGCTTGTTCTTTATATGCCCGACTACAAACTTATCAATACGCTCCGCTTTGCTTTTGATATAACTCAACGCTATTAATATTTTACAGCCAAATTGTACGGGACACGATTGACTACAGGGAGAAAAATAAAATTGTGAAGAAGGACTTTATACATCTTATGATAGAGCTTAAAAACAAGGGAACTGTAACCGAAGGAGCCAATGTGAATGAAGATGTTTTCCACAAAACGGTACATAAAGGTAAGAAAGAGCCTAACATATTTATATTTTATTTATGAATACTGTACAGCAGCTCACGTTGATCTTGAATCGGTTACTGTCACCTCAAGATAGACCGTCTTCCAGGACAGGTAATTAAAACGGCCGATGTGCGAACATTCAAAGTGAATAAGGAAAAAAGCGTACACACACTGCACATCTGTAGTTTGGATTTCTAGTCCTTTTTAGCAGTTCGTTAATGTAAATGAGGAACAAAGTAGGAGATCGTCCTCAAAGTAATACGGATCGATTATTCCATTATCTGATATTGTGGCTCATCCGCGTTATCGGTTTTTGATGTTTTAGTTTTGGATTAGTTGGTCTATGAGAATTGTTTGGCATCCATAATTAATAAATAATAGAGAATAGTTTGCGTCAAGGACAATTTCTACTGTATTGAGGGAGTGTAACAGGGAAAGAAAGTTAAAACAAACTGTTGTTTTCGGGAATTTTGGTTTTTGTGCACTAAGGATGATGGCTTGAAAAGAGCATACTGTGAACTAAACTTGTGATTTTTTTATTGCAAAATATTTATTTTATGCTGTGTTATAACAAGGCGTTTTTTTTCTATTTCATTGGCCTCATGAACTTAGCTACGTATTAGCCACGAGCTCGTATATGTGATTTAAAATCCGGGATATCGTAACACCCAGATACTGTTGCCAGATTCAAACCAGCGACCTTATGGTCACTTGACAGGCCCTCAACTTCCCTGTGCAACGGAGGCAGACAAGTCGGGATTTAAAAGCATATTATAGTGTACGTATTTTCTACCATTCTTTAATCAGACCTTAATAACTACAATTCTGTTTATTAACGTAATTTGTAATATTACTTTTATTTTTTAGAGGTAGTGTCAGTAGACGATATAATAGGTCAATGTTTCTTATTCTTCCAAGCCGGTTTCGAAACATCAGCAACAACTATGTCATATGCACTTCTGGAATTGACACAATACCCAGAAATACAGAAGAAACTTACAGAAGAGGTACGTGAAGTACTGAAGAGGCACAACGGAATCATGACATATGATGCTCTTCAGGAAATGAAATATGTTGAGAATGTTATTCAAGGTGAGAAGGAATCTGAATTAAATTTATAGTTGTCTCATCTGCTACTTTTACAAAATGATCTCTCCATCACCTGCTTATTTTAATGTTTTAGAAACGCTCCGAAAATATCCAGCTGTTCCTACGCTTCCGAGAGTTTGTACTAAAGACTACCAAATACCAGGGACAAGTAGTGTAATCAAGAAAGGTACAATGGTCAATATATCTATTTTGGGACTACATATGGATCCAGATAATTTCCCCGATCCTGAGAAGTTCATTCCGGAAAGGTTTAATGATGAGAATAAGCAAAATATTAAAGAATTTACTTTCCTGCCCTTTGGAGAAGGACCACGGATGTGTTTAGGTGAGTTCAAATAAAATCTTTCATTAACCTATTACCATAAATACGGCGGATGTACCGAAAATAAAGCAATGGCGTCCATAATTTTTTTATTAATTAACATGAATAAATTAAATTGTGCATGCTAAGAGGGTAAGTCGTGCAGTAAACAATGGCGCCGCTTCTATTCCGAGAGATGAATTAGCGCCATGATTGAACTCAACCCTGAAATCGTGTTCTGATAAGCAATCTTTCGGCCACTTTTTTACAGTGTTTTTAACCTCATTCGCGTCATTGTTCTCGCAGACTATTCTTCTAAACAGGTAGCACTATGTTGGCACTCTGAAACAGTTATCAGCACTACACCAAACACTTTATTTTTACACTCGACGCGCGTCTCGCTAACCATGTTAGCATTATCAGAAGCGACGATTTAAACAATCTCGCAAATAGTTTTCGCGATAATAGTGTGAATTATCATTCAGATATGTGTTGGTATAAGTTAGCCTTCTGTAAACCGAACAAATGTATCGTCACTAAGGAAACCCAAATATGCAAGTGAAAAACTTTAAAATATGCGCATAAATATGCAAATAATTTTCTCAAAATATGCACATACATGTTGTAAATATGCAATTAAATGGAACAAAAATAACTTAAATAACATTGAAAATAGCATCAACGGCAAAATTCTAACAAAAATTTCGTTATGTTTAAATATTAAACCAAAATGAAATACCCTGTTTATTCAATAGGTATTCAAAAATTATACTTACAATTTTAACACATGCAGAACAGTAGATTTTTCCCATATCTATTCTTAGTTCTTTATATGGTTTAATCCACACTGACATACTACTGACTTTGGGTATTTCACTGTAGTAAAATACGACTCACAAGATAAAAATCACAAATCGACGTAACCACTTTAAAAGCACAACCAAAAATGAAATCTAATAAATTAATAATACAAGTATGCTCTGATGGCCGCCTGGGGTTTACTGACTGGTTTTTACTGACCATAAAATAATAAAATTTATTTGGGGAAAACCACCGGCCCGGCCTAAATTGACCCTTATTCCGAAAAATGAATGAAAATGCTATTTTTTAAAGCATTTATGCAAATATTTAGAAAAATGCATATAATATGCAATATATGCGCTTTGCATATTTGGGTGTCCTTAGTCATCACATTTGCGCCAAATAAGTCATTCCCATTCGGCACGGGCTTATTCCAAAAGCCATGGTTTCTCATCTACCAAGTAAATATTATTTAAATAGCCTTTTCTAAATATCTCCATTTTTTTCAGGTTTACGATTCGGTATAATGCAGTCCAAAGCTGGCCTTGCTACTTTAATGAAAGATTTCAATTTTATTCTCGACAAAAGTACTTCGTATCCTCCTAAGTATACACCTAGTCCAAGACTGATATCTGCAGTTGATGGTGGCGTCTGGATAAAAGCATCAAAAGTTGCATAGAAACTTATTATTTTTACAAGGATAAAATATTGAAAGATTATTCAAAATATGTACTTTATTCGTAGCTATAAGATCCAGTTTTGTTTCAATTCGCTGATTTAAATAAAAAAAAAATATTAATTACCAAAAAAAAAAATGTATTATTAAGTACATATTAGATTAGAGATTTTAGTATTAAAATGGGGCCACGTGTTTGTCTGGTAAGGGTGTGAGAGAAGAAGAAAAAAAATCCAATTTTTCAAAATTTCGAGCCGAAGAAAGGAATATTTATATTTAGATGAGACTTGGGTTAAGGAAGGACACACAGTGAAAAAATTCTGCATTGACAAAAATATTAAGAGTGCCAAACAAGCTTTTATGGAAGGTTGGTCAACTGAATACAATTCCTTTCGTCGCAAGCTAATTATAGCACATATTGGTAATGAAAATGTGGCTTGTTGGAATTCGAATCAAAGTCAACTAAAGATTACCATGAGGAGATGATGGCCGATGTTTTTGAGCTGTATTTCCAGTAAATGATTGAATGTATACCAGCAGAATCAGTTATAGTATTAGACAATGCCCCATACCATTCTCGATTATTAGAACGACTCCCGACAAATTCATGGAAGAAAGCGGATGCTCTTCAATGGATAAGAGACAAAAATCTCAAACATAAAGATGGTATGTTAAAAGCAGAAAGTCTAAAAATTGTGAAACAAAATAAGGCACAGTTCAAAAAATAGGCAGTCGATGGGATGGCGAAGGAATGGAATATCACAGTGCTTAGATTACCTCCATATCATTGTGAATTGAACTCCATAGAGCTAATTTGGGCACAAATGAAAGGTTTCGTTGCAAGGGAAAACATCACGTTCAAACTTCAAGACGTAAGGCAATTATTACTCGTCGGAATAGAGAGGATAATTGGAAAAATGCCATTCGACATGTTATAGAAGAAGAAAATAAAATGTAGAAACTTGACGAACACATCGAAGAAACTGTGGAAATAGAACCCTTAATTATCAATTTTAGAGAAGTCGAGTCTTCAGATTTTGAAGATGATGATTGTTTTTTATTGTAATTAAAGTACTTATATATCGTGAATTGTGAATTTGTGTTTATACATAGATCTATAGATTAAAACATTTTTCTATAATTTTATTTTTAAGATAATTTTATTTATTAAACACTAAAAGCAGGTTACGCTCGGACGGCTATGCTACCGATGAACCCCCCTTTACATTTTATGACTCTCTTGTATAGCAGAGGTTTTCTGCCTAAAATAGGGTGAACCCTTAAAAATAATTCTAAACAGATAGCAAAATCCAGTAAAATGCATAAGAAATCTCCTTTTTTTGGGCGCACCCCAACATGTATTTACATCTACAATGAGAGAATTCTGCTATTAACTCCAAACAAAATACACTTTAGGTTCTGGTTAATAGGAAAGGGATTCGTGATGATGCACGAAAAAAATCCTAATTATATTTCAAACCTTTGTAAGGATTATCTAGCAAACCTAGAAGAAAAAATGCTCAAAATGGCCACCACAAAGTTCAGACCTCAACCCTATTCAATTGCTATGGGATGAACTGCATAGAACAGTCAGAAAGGAGCGCTCCACGTCAAAAAAATCATCTGCTGTTCCTGTGGAGAGTTACCATTCAATAAATTAAAACCATTAATTGAAAGAATGCCAAGAATGGGAAACGCGATATTAAATGCAAAAGCCGTTTTTTTTTTTATGAAAATAATATGTTATATTAACATTAATTCTTTACAGCGTTGATGCTGATTTTTATTTGTTTTTTACGTCTGATATAGTAATATATGACGTAATAATTTATTTTTTCTGACATTAAAGTGTGTAAATTCATTTTTTATTTCGTGTCCATACTTCCATAAGCAGTAGTGTATATTATTAGACTAATGTATGTATATATCCAAGTATATTGCCTATTAATGTTATATCTGAATATCAAAAAATATTCCTTAGTCTAGTACTTAAGAAGTCATTTAAACAATTTAGGCCCAAGAAATTTTCATTTTTATTCTCAATTTGAATTTTTTTAAATCCAAATTTACGATTTCTTTATAAAAAATTATTTTTTCTTGAGTTTTATAATATTTTTAGTAGTAAGTAAAGTTATTTTTAATTACTATACACAGGTTACTGTACAGGGTGAGTCAACAATAGATTAAAGTTCATTATCTTATTTGTTTCGGGAATGACGAAAAAATGTTTTTCGTCATTCACTGAATTTAGGGAACGTTAAGGTGTCCAGTTTAAAATTATTTTCGAGTATACAGGGTACTTCAAAAAAGTGTGGCCGTATAACATGTGTTCTTTTAAATAGAACTTCCTATTTCCTAGTAGTTTTTCTAATATTTCAATTTTTTTTTAAAAGTACTAGTTTTCAGTTTTGTAAAAAATTGCCAGTAGCGCCATTGTTTCTGAAGGTGGAATACTCATAATTGGTACGAGCGTTCAATAGAGATGAAAAAAAGATATATATAAAGAAATTTGAGTTAGATGCTACAGAGTGTTCAAAATAAATTTATGCATTTCGACTAATTTAAATTCAAAAATCTCAAATTTTTTAAATGGCATACTCTGTATATTAATATTTTTTCTGATAGACTTTACAAAACCCTCCAACTTTTATTAAGTATGCCATATACTTATTTCTAATAGTTTTCGATTTATTTCGAATTTTTTTAAATTTTTACCCTTGTTTTTAATACACTTACGCTATTGTGAAAACATAAACAAATAGTTTTAATATAGTTTAACGTTTCTAATGATTAATTATTATGACGTAATAAATGTTCAAAAATATGCCCGTCTACTTGAATACACATGTTTAGTCGTTTTACTATATTTTCCTTCACTTTCTTTAGCATAAAGGGCGTTATTGTCCTGCACGCATCCCATATCCTATTTTCCATATCTATTGGTGTTCTAGGGGGATTCACACAAACACGATCTTTAATGTAGGTATTAAGTCACATGATCGACGGGGCCACTGAATGAATCCATCCCTACCGATCCATTTTTGTGGGTAACGATCGTTTAAAAATTCCCGAACTTCCCGGTGGTAATGAGCAGGAGCTCCGTCTTGTTGAATCCACATTTGTTCTTTTTCAAAGTTATCAATTTTTTCAAGATGCTGGAGTAATTTATTTTGCAAAAAATTTAGACATTTAGGCCCGTTAAGCGGTTCGCGAAAAAATATGGACCAATAATTCGAAAATTTAATATTCCACACCATACATTAAGCGACCAATGGTTTGATTTTAAACCTCCCAGACCCAAAATGGATTAACTGTTAAATAATAATGCATGTTATGGCGGTTAACTGCTCCATTACTGCGAAAAGTAGTTTCATCAGAAAACATTATTTTGGATAAAAAATTTGGATCGGCCTCTATTGCTCCATTCATGGTGGTACAAAAGTTTACTCGTCGTTCAAAATCGCGGACTTGAAGTTCTTGGTGAAGTTACATATGAAAGGGATGATACTCGTATTTTCTCGTGATGCGATTAGCCGTAGATTGGATGTGTCAGATAAGTCAGCTAGTTGACGGCTGCTGATTTGGGGATTATCTTCAACATAAAGTAAAATCTCCATCTATTTTTCCTCATTAGTAGCATTCTGGTTTACTACTTTCCATTTCGTATACTCAAAGCTACCACGACCATCAAACTGTTCCAGTAAGCACCGAAAAGATTTTCTAAATAGTATACGTCTATCAGGGTACTTCGCTCCGTAAACCTTACTGCCAAAAGACAATTTTTTCCCGCCTCGCCCAATATATAAACCATATCAGTTAATTCATATTTAGGAAAATCCATAACTATTACCTTCATACGTCACTTACTGCAACAAATTAAACTATTTTTACTTGCTTAATAGATATGTCAAAATTTGACAATGCTTGCATTTTTGTTTTGTCTTGGCAACTATGATGTTATAGCGTGTTATAGTGTATTAAAAACAAGGGTAAAAATTGAAAAATTCAAAATAAATCGAAAACTATTAGAAATAGGTTGACATATTTAATAAAAGTTGGAGGGTTTTGTAAAATCTATCAGAAAATATGATAATATACAGGGTGTGCCATTTAAAATACTTGAAACTGGCCACAGGACACACCATCAAACACTGTGCCAGTTATAAGTATTTGGGAACGAGAATGTCTAGGGACGGAACACTGGAAGAAGCAATATTCGAGAGGAATATCCAAGGAAGAAAAGCGATTGCAATGCTTAATAGTATACTATGGGACAAAAACATAACCATTGAAAATAAGAAGAGAATTTATAACTCAATAGTGAAAAGTATAATATCTTACAGCTCCCAGGTGTGGCCATTAAAGGAAAGAACAGAAAAAATACTAAAAGCTACAGAAATGGATTTCTGGAGACGAGCAGCCAGAAAATCCAGAAAAGACCGCATACCAAATGACACGATAAGGCGAGCTTTAGAAATAAAGCACGATATAGTGGACGAAATCAGAACCCAACAGTTGGTATGGTACGGACATGTACAGAGAATGTCACAAGACCGACTACCTAAAAAGATTTTAAATTGGAACCCTCATGGAACAAGAAAGCGAGGAAGACCACGCCAAAGCTGGAGAGCAGGAATCAACAAGGAAGTACTAGAGAGAGATCTGGAGGAGGAGGGATGGAGAAACCGGGAGGAGTGGAAATTAGGCATCGGAAGACGTTATAAAACCGATTGATATATATATATATATATATATATATATATATATATATATATATATATATATATATATATATATATATATATATATGTATATATATATATATATATATATATATATATATATATATATATATATATATATATATATATATATATATATGTATATGTATATGTATATGTATATATGTATATATATATATATATATATATATATATATATATATATATATATATTTAATTCTCTCAGTATATATCATCAGTACACCAAACACTTTATTTTTGCACTCGACGCGCATTTTGCTAACCATGTTAGCTTCATCAGGAGCGATGATTGATTGATAATCGCTCCTGATGAAGCTAACTTGCTAAACGAAACGTACATTCAGTGCAAAAATAAAGTGTTTGGTGTAGTGGTGATATATACTGAGTAATGTCATTGTGTCAAAGATTCCACATTCCCAACATAATTGAATTAATTGTTAATTATATTTGTAAACATAATGATAAGGCACGGTGCAGTATTGCGCTGATCAGTCTCAGTAGTAATAAGTCATCTTCGAACAATTAATAGATCCGAGTATTAGAACGTATTGTTATATTTACATGAGTTGTAAAGTTATCTGCCGAATACATTGAGACCGTGTCGCCAGATTTAGCGTTTTATTTGCAGATCTACCAATTTGTAAAACGATTCTCACCAAATATCCATTATATTTTATGACGTAAATTTTATTGGGCCCTTGGTTGCTTTATTAAGAAAATCTCTTTAAGATTCTAAATTCCGATCTAATATTGTCAACATGTTTATCTCGTGTGTATAGCCTGTCTCAAAATGTAATGTAAAAACAAATGTGTAAGAAGTACAAATATACAGTTTGAATGAATGGGGTTTACAAGAGGGGACATATTGTAGAAATAAAAATACATTAACTTAAGCCTAATTCGGTTTCACTATCACTGTAATCAGCTGAGGTAATTATCAGTGGTTTTAAATTATTTACATAAATATATGAATCTTCAACTTTAACAACGTGCTGAATGGAATTCTTCCAGCTTTCACAAAGTATATCATTTATAACTTTTTTACTAATTCAACCACTAACACGCTTAAAGTAGGAGAAACATTTTGTGCCCTTATTTTTGATTTAACTTGATGCTAAATATGTTCAATTGGATTAAACACACAATAATACGGAGGAAGCCGCAAAACAGTGTGTCCCATTTTCTCAGCCATACTATCACAAAGATATTTCTTTTTCAATTTATAGTCTTTCAAAACTTCCAAAAGAACACTTTTTTTGTAACTAAAGTCAAAATAAGTATCATTTTCTAACATATATTCCTGTATTTCCAATTTGGTGTTGGCTGCATTAGGAACCTTATTTAGTAGGCGATTATGGTAACTTGCATTGTCCATAACTATAACACTCTGTTCGGGAACCTTTGGCAAAAGGGAATTTTGAAACCGATTTTCAAAAAGTTCTGCGGTCGTGTCTTCGTGATAGTCCAAACTAGAATCTTTTATGTTTTTTGCAGATAATAGTAGACAATTTGAAACCCATCCCATTTCAGATCCAGCATGCAAAATGGTTATTCGTTTACCTTTATTTGAAGGTGCGTTAATCTGACATTTTGTACTGCCGTCAACTCACCCTTTTTGCACAGTATCATGGATATCGAACCTTGTTTCGTCAAGGTAAATTATTGGATAATTCTCGGATCGATCTTTTTAATTTCTTGTAAATAAGTATGTCGCAAGATCCGTAATCTTTGTGACTCCATCACTACTTGCCTTTTGTTGATTTTTTCGGAACGTGAATCCCATTCTTAAGAGAATTCTGTGAAGGGTTGATCGGCCACAATGTATACTGGTCCCGTCCTGCACCAGTCTTAATTTTATTTTGTCTAGTGTCGGCACCAACTGCTCTTCATACATAGAATATATTTTTCTCCTGATGACGTCTTTCTCACAATCGTCTACACGATGCATTTGAAAATCTTTCTGTTTTTTCCTATTCCTAAGTGATGGTTTTCCTACAATACCCTTAATCGTAGAAATTGGGGTTTTTGTTAGTTTACTGGTTTCTTGCAAAGCACTTTGGTTATTCAAATTTCTTTTTACCAAACTGTCGTAAACATTGTTCACTATTTGTTTAGCGTCAAGTGATAAATATTTTCTCTTGGGATAGCCACTATTGCAATTTTCCCACGGACGCTAAATAATTAAAATAGAACCGTTACGTTGTAAGTTATAAGTAAAACTAAAAATAAAAGTAATAAAAAGTATCTTTCGAATCTTAATGGGGACCTTCGGTCATTAGGCCTATATTATCAAGTACTTAAAGGGCTCCAAACCGGGTTGCCAGGTAGTAAATATATAGGTAAAAATATATCCAATATGATTGCAGGTGCAAGTGAGGGCGGTATACAAAACAAGTAAAATAAAAATACGTTTATCGTAATACCTGGCAACTATACCACAAAACATTAATAGGGTCATTTATTACCCCATTGAAAAAGCAAAAAGGCAGGATCTCATATCTTGGGATTTACTTTACCTCACGTAGAAAGAATCGATAATAGAATTGAATGAAGGAAACGGGGAAAGGAAAATATTTTTTTATTGAAGTTAACTCTAATAATTTTATTTTTTTCTAAGTGTTCAAACTATCAATTTGTTAGTAAACTTATTGAAACAATCAGGGCATTTACACTTAAAACTGACATCTTGACTTGGCAACACTGCATTCATTGTTAATCACAATATAGTAACTTATTATGACTCGTTATGAAATGAAAATATTTTTTTTGTTATTCATCAGTTAATATTAATATAAATAAATAAAATTGTGAAGATGAGATATAGTATTACTTGAACGACTTAAACATGGCAAGTGTTGTATTGTACGCGGTTTTTAGCTTTAGCAGCAATTGTTTATTATTTTTATAGCAAATTGGTTAAGAAACGCGGTTATTTTAAAGAACAGGGTATTCCACAACTCGAAACTGAGTTTTTCTATGGTAATGCCAGAGAAATAATTCAGAAAAAAATATACCAGGGACAATTTTATCAAGATGTTCACAATAAATTCAAGAAAATGGGGTTTAAGCACGGCGGTAAGTTTTTTTTTAAATTTTTGTAACACTGCACATATCGCAATCTTCTTGCTCAAAGAAAGGACAAAAGTGGAAACTTTTTTAGCTACATCAACCTTATATTATAAATATGTACTCAATTAAACTTCCTATGTTATTAAATACTATTGTTAAGTCCCAACAAATTTTTAGGGACGTGCGTCGAAGTACTAGGCCCAGTTCTCTCAATTTACATAGCGGAGACATCAGATCCTTCATTTCGAGGTTTTCTTCGACTAACTTTATCTTTAGCTTTAAATGTGGATATTGCTATATCTCATATAGTGGGTACATATCTTGGATGGGAGTTAGTTGCTCTACTGGCATGTATTTACCCAATCTCGTGCTTTATTTTGATGTTGTTCGTACCCGAGTCTCCTACTTACCTTATTTTTGATAAGATATTACTATTATTTCTATTACAGAAATTTTTTTAAATATTTTAAATTCCTTTGTAGGTATTTACGTCATCGCTAATCCCATATGGGTTCCCGTAGAACCAAAGTTGATTAAAACTATTCTTGTCAAGGATTTTCCTTATTTTGCTGCTCATATTCCACCGCACCCGTTAACGTCATTATTCTTTAAGAATCTTTTCCAACAGCAGGGAGATGAATGGAAGGATATGAGAAAAAAACTGACACCAACATTTACAACAGGTAAGAAAAAGGCAGAATATGTTACTAAAAAAATTAAATGATTTTCATAACACCCTATATATATATATATATATATATATATATATATATATATATATATATAATAATATATATATATATATATATATATATATATATATATATATATATATATATATATGGTATATTGTATATATATATATATATATATATATATATATATATATATATATATATATATATATATATATATATGGTATATTGTATATATATATATATATATATATATATATATATATATATATATATATATATATCGTACCATCCCGATTATCTGAAATCTGACTTATCCGAAACAAACTGTTAAAAAGCAAATTATATTCCCATTAAACAAAAAAATCCCCATTATTCGAAACAGACGATGAGTGGTTTCCTTAACGCGTCGGGCATTCCCCGACGTCTAGCATTTCACCGCTGTCTATATTTTGGTTAGTCGACGAATTTTATAAGTTACTTATTACGTCTATTATTATCACAGAGGTAATAGTTTCGTTTAAATAGTTATTTTACAAAATGGACCGTCATAATAATAAGAGTAAACGTGTTGTTATTACCTTAAAAGAGAAGCAATTCAACGTTCAGATAATGGCGAACTTCTTAAAAATATAGCGAAAGATTTAGATGTAGTGTGAGTACTGTTTCAGAGTGGGGAAAAAATCGCTTGAAAAATGGTGTAGTGTTTTACATCGTCCATATAGGAACGAAAAAGTATGAAAAGCACTGAAAACTAAAAAGTGGATGATTCTTTATATTTATGGTTTACACGGAATCGAGAACGTGGAATACCAATTTCATTAACAATTTTAAAACATAAGGCAGTGAGTTTAAGCGAAGAGTTGCCAGTTATTTTATATATATAAATTTTTCTGCAAGTGGTGGATGGCTAGACAGGTAGAAAAAAGACATGGTGGTATACGTCAACTGAAACTTTGTGGAGAAAGATTGTCGACTGATGTATCTTCTGCACAAAAATTTACAGAGAATTTTGTGCAGCTTATGAAAGAACATGGTTTACAACCAGACCAAATCTATAATTGTAATGAAACAGGCTTGAACTACAAAACATTGCCGTCAAATACCTTAGGTTTAAAAACGGAAGCTGGAGCACCTGGTTACAAACGTAGCAAAGAACATATTACTGTTCTTGCATGCAGTAATGCTACTGGAAGACAGAAACTCCCATTATTATGTATTGGTAAGTCAGTAAACCCACGAACCTTTCAGAATATTCGTCACAATGCTTTTCCTGTTTTGCATAAAAATCAAAACAATGCCTGGATAACCGAGACTCTATTTAAAGACTGGTTTTTTGGAGATTTTGTTCTCAAAGTGGAACGTTTTTTTTAAAAGAACATGGATATCCTAGAAAATGTATTCTGTTACTAGATAATGCCCCCACTCACCCAAGTACGGAGCAACTTGAAAGTGGGGAAATAAAAGCAATGTTTTTGCCTCCTGCTATAACTTCTCTCATTCAGCCAATGGATCAGAGTGTACTGGAAAATTTAAAAAGCAATTACAAGCGTTTGTTATTGGAGCATATTTTAGAAGTAGATGAGGGTGGCAATCTTACTGATTGTCTAAAAAAGATAAATTGGAAAAATGTTATATATTGGATAGCTTCAGCCAGGAATTAAGTAAAGAGTAGTAGTCTGGAAAAATCTTGGTCAAAATTGATTCCACAAGAGGAGAGACATTACTCAGAAGCAGAAACAGAAGATAATGAAAGTTTACATCAAATTATTACAAGAAAATCAGGATGTGAAAGTGTTACGGAAACCGATATTTGTGAATGGTTAAACAGTGATAGTGTGGAAGATGAAATGACTGTCCAAGAATTAATTAAAAGTGTTTGCAAAAATGCTAATAAAATAGACAGTGATGACGATGAGGATAACGAAGCCACTGACAATATTCCATTAAAAATATCACATTCAAAAGGACTAGAGGCCCTAGAAAAAGCGTTAACTTATGTAGAACAACAAGAAAATGCAACCGCCGTCGACGTTTTGCTTGTCAAACGTTGGAGACACATTGCAGCCAAAAACAGAACTAAAGCAGTTAAAAATTACCTCATTTTTAAGACATTAAAGTTAAGAATGAAACTGATTTATTTTCAATTTTCCGTACATATACATAAAATAAGTAAACTAATTGTTCTATTCTTTGTTTTAATTAATACCTATGTACGTAATAGCATATCGTATAAATGCTTTTAAGTCAATCTGCAATGTAGTATTCATTCTAAACTTCTATTTTATTAGAAAATTCGGATTAACCGAAATTTCGATTATCCGAAATCACTTTGGTCCATATTATTTCGGATAATCTATATAAATATATATATATATATATATATATATATATATATATATATATATATATATATATATATATATATATATATATATGTATATATATATATATATATATATATATATATATATATATATATATATATATATATATAAATGTATATATGTATATATATATATATATATATATATATATATATATATATATATATATATATATATGTATATATATATATATATATATATATATATATATATATATATATATATATATATATATATATATATATATATATATATATATATATATATATATATATATATATATATATATATATATATATATATATATATATATATATATATATATATATATATATATATATATATATATATGTCCCTCGTATTTTAAATAAGGTTTATAATTTATATCCATATAAATACAGTTTTTACTTCTGTAAAGGAAAAATGAAGATGATGTTTAACATAATATCAGAAAAATCAAAGGGATTATCAAAATTAGTGAACGAAATCTCTAAAACAGGAAAAGAGACGGATGTTAAAAAAATTGCTGCGAGATTTACAACGGACGTCATAGGTAAATAAGTTGCGCTCTTTAAAAACTATGATCAGCTTTATTGAATTTAGACACTGAAAAATGTTGTTTTATTCTTTTCTTTTAGTGAGTTGCGGTTTTGGACTCGAGTGTAACTCTATGGAGGACGAAAATTCCGAGGTCTTTACAAGAAATCAGAACATTTTCAAAGCCATAGAAGACAGAAACAAAAAATCAAACACCTTAAAAGATTTATTATTTTTAGTTATGAGACCAGGTGTTAGACAACGAGGTGTGGATATAACCGAATACGAAAATTTCTTTAGGTAAGATAATATTAAGTAACAAGACAGGCGTAGTCCCGTTAAGAACTGCTCATCTCAACCGAGCCAGTAGCTAAGCATACAAGATACAAAAAAATAAAAAACAAATATAAAAATACAAATTCAGTAATGCCTAAATACTAAATAAAAATACTTACAATAACATTACCTCATTATAGAGAAAAGAAAAAAATAATAATGATAATAATATAAAATAAAAATACAAGATAACATAGCACTGAAGAAAAAAAGAAGAAAACATACAACATACAATAATCAATCAGCAAAACAGCAAACATAACGTAATGTACAGAAGTGAAGGAGAAGTCAACGGCAATCCATCGCCAAAAGATAGGACTAATAGAAATAAGAATAAAAATAAAAGTCAAGCTGCATCTCCGAGGAGAAATTTCTTATAAATCAGTTTGAAATCATTAACTGGCCTGCTTTGAATAGCGTGCGGTACCGAATTGTAAACACTCACTGCAGTACAGCTGAAACATCTTTCAAAGATCGCCTTTCTGTCCTTTGGTATTTCTAAAAGGTGAATATTTCTAGTATTTAAACCGTGCACATCTACCCGATGCCTCAATTTCTGTCTAAGATAGCGAGGACAACCCGTTGCCATGTGCAATTTTCGCCTGCTAAACATATTGAGCCACCCCAGCCCCACCAATTGAGGAGAAACATGATCTCTCTTCCGCAATCCACAAATAAACGTAACACAAGAGTTCTGAATCTTTTGTATTCTGGAACGAACATCGAGACATGACCCGAAAACCACATCCGCATAATTAACATGACTTAAGACTCATGCTTCGCAAAGCCTCTCTGGTCAAAATATTTCTATTTTGATATAAGCTCCTTAAAGCCTATGTATGCCTTCTTCCTCTTTTCCTGGAACCACTTTTTCAAATTTGGAAAGAAGTAATGATCGCGGGGGGCCAATTTTATGAGGTTGTGAGTTGATGCATTTCTTGGTGAAACAACATTTTTTTTACTAAATACGGCTTATTTTCTTGATTTCACCATTCAAACGGTCCAGTAAAGCAATATAGTCTGGTGGTTGTTCGCCCCGCCTCAAGATCAATATTATTGCATGTGTATGCCAAAAAAATACTTGTCAAAACCTTTCCGGCTGATGTTTGTGTTTTTGGACGTTTTTGGACTCTGCAGACTGCCTGTTGTGCTCAAGCGTGTAGTGATGGATCCATGTTTCATCCATTTTAACGAGTCGACGCAAAAAGTTCTTTGAATTACGCCGAAACCTACCAAATAGTGTTCTGAATCCTAAACGCGTTGCTATTTTTGATCAGTCGTGAGACAGCGCAGCACCCACCGGGCGCATATTACAATCTTCTCGCTCAAAAAACCGACAAAAGTGGAAACTTTTATAACTACATCAAGTCCTGTAATATTTGGATTTGAATAAAAATCACTTTTGTGTGTGCTCCAGTTTTTTTTCCGTTTGAAGCACATGCAAATTTTTAATAAGATATTCGCTGCTATTTATATTATAGATAATTTTTTAAATATTTTAAACTCTTCTATAAGTTTCTACGTCATCGCTAATTCTATATGGGTACCAGTAGAACCTGAATCTTCGAGACGTTGCTGTTTTTGAACAACGTAAATATTTATGCAAAAGATGCCTCAGGCGTTCTGTTGATTTCTTGACGATGTCAGCTATCTCTGTCACTTTCACTTAGTGATCATTCTGATCAATACGATAGGTTTTTTTGTGTATTTTTGAGTGACTCCCTCATTTGGACGTCCGGAACATGTTGCATTATCGGTGCTTGTACGACCACATTTAAGTGCAGTAAACCATCGACATATAGTTCATAACACTCCCACGGACGGAGCAGATGTGCCATAACACTTCTCAAGCCATTGTTGGGTTCTGGCTGTATTTTTCCCATCACAAAGTAATGTTTAATTAAAACACGAAATTATTTTTGTTCCATTGTTTTGCAAAAATCAAGAGTAGCGTCACTCAAACTGCTGTAACTCGCGAAGTAATAGACAAAATGTCATGAAAATTGTATACGAATATTCTGCGAGTAGACACTAGCTGAAAATTATAGGTATTTTTTTGATTATACTCTCGGAAAATCTCGGGAATTTTCACCCCGGTATAAGTACAGTTTAAGTTTATTTATTTATTTATTTGTGAATATACACCCTTTTTAAAATGTATTTATAATACTTTACAATATAACATTGTCAATAACAGAACGGCCGAAAATGTGGAATGAAACAAAAGAACGGCTTACACTCCTTCCGTAAACAATCAATGCCAGAGCATCCCTTCCGAAGGAAGAGTGGGCACCTGAAAAAATGTTCAGCTCCCGGCACTGGTTCATGAATCTCATAACCCTCAGCAGTGGTCAATGATAACCATAATTAGTTCTGTGGAAGCCAGTAAAGAACAATTCAGTTTGCCTTAAATGTCTTTGAGGTACATTAAATTTTACGAATGAAAATAAAGTGGGACAGTCTATCAACCCTTTAATTATCTTATACAGAAAATACTGATCACTCACCAAACGTCTATGAGCTAACAGATTCAAGTTCATATGGCTCCTAATAATAGTATAAATATGGTCAGCTATTGCCATATCACACTTATAAGCACACAGTCGTAGACATCTGTTCTGAATTTTTTCGAGATTGTACTTATGTACTTCAAACATTGGCGACCAGACAACCGCTGAACACTCCAGAATAGACCTCACCAACAATGATAAATCTCTGAGATTTCTATATATAAGTCCCAAAATTTTACTGCACTTGTTAATAATATATACGTAATGATAACAGAAAGAGAGGCGATAATCGAATATTACTCCTAGATCCTTCACTTTGCCCAAACTGTCTAACACTGTTCCACTAATAACATAATTACTATTGACACTCTTATATCCTCTAAAGAAGCTAACATATTTATTTTAGATGCATTAAGCTGTAAACAGTTTATCTCAGCCCAATTTACAAGAAGTCCGCTTGCAAGTCCCGGACGTCCTGCACATTCAAAACCTTCTTAAACACTTTAAGATCATCGGCGAACATAAGGTAATCAGAGCTCAGTATATGACCGGCAATATCATTGACAAACAAATTGAAAAGGATCTGAGAGCAATGGGCGCCCTGTGGCACTCCAGAAACTACAATAAAACTATTTGATAGCACATTGCCAATTTTAACCTGATATTCACGCGCTTCCAGATATGTCTTCAACCATCCCAGGAGAGAATCGTTGAATCCCAATACCTCAAGCTTAGCTAATAATCGGTCGTGACTAACCTTATCGAATGCCTTGGAAAAGTCAATATAGACAGCATCCACCTAGGCCCCCTCCTCCAGAGCCTCTAACAAATATGACTCATAAACGACGAGGTTGGTATCCATCGATCTTTCCTGTGAAAATCCATGTTGTCACGAAGAGATGACGTTCCTGCAGGACCAAGATAATTGCTTATATATTAGAAAATCAAACAATTTGGGAATACTGGATTGATTACATACACTTCTATAATTCCTTACATCATTCCTGTTTCCAGACTTGTAAACTGAACTTTTTTAAATTTATTGTCATAATAAAAAATAGAAAAGGAAAAACAGATCATTTAAAAACGAAATGCACATCAATAAGTCATGCAATAATGGCTTCGATACGAGAACGCTCATTTTCATCACAGCTACTATTAGGCGTTTCTGTATTTCCTCATAGAAGAAATGGATCTAAAATACTATTAGATGTTTTATCTAGCTTGGGATTTACAGCTTCGTATGGTAATACTGTAGGTATAATCATAATAGTAATATAAGTATTTAAAAGTTTACACATTTTAAAGAAAAAGTACTTAATTTTTTTCTACTTAAAATATAATTAAGATATATTAGAATATAATTAAAATATACTTAAAGTATTTCACTTAACAATTTTTTAATTACACGAAGTAGGTAAGTATTTTATTAAACGAATATATTTGATAAATAAAAAATATTATTAAATATAATGTATTAATTAATAAATAATGCAAATTATTCATAATTATGCATTTTTTAGTGATTAATTAACTTTATACGACGTATTATTTACCGGGACTCACGGTTGACCTTGCATTATGCTATGTATGGCTGAGCGCTGCGCGCTCTCCGCACTCTATCTCAAAAACGGTTAAACGTATAAAAAATGTTTGGAACAAAATTTGTAGAGAATTTTATGCTCTATAATTTTCCTAATAGATGCAAATATCATTGAAACCATAGGAAGCGAGATATTTGCGAAAAACCGATTTTTTGTGAATTTTGTCCTTGAATATCTTAAGACGAGGACACGAGATTTTATTAGACTTTTGAGACAATTATTAGAATGCCAAAATATAGATTTATACAAGTTTACAGCTTATTATCTCTCATTCCGAGGTGAAACCCCTAATGTGACTGGACAAGTCGGGGTTAATGTTGAAAGGAGAATACGTTAAGTACACAATTTTGTTTTTGAAATTTGCTTGTTCTTTATGTGCCCGACTACAAACTTATCAATACGCTGTACGTATTGTTTTTGATATAATTCAAAATCATCTGTATTTTACAGCCAAGTTGTACGGGACACGATTGACTACAGGGAGAAAAATAAAATTGTGAAGAAGGACTTCATACATCTTATGATAGAGCTTAAAAATAAGGGAACTGTAACCGAAGGAGCCAATGTGAATGAAGATGTTTTCTATAAAACAGTACATAAAGGTAAGAAAGAGCCTGACATATTTATGTTTTAATTATGACTACTGTACAGCAACTCACGTTGATCCTGAATCGCTGAAAGTTATCCTTAGTGGGGGACCCAGCACTAAGGAATGAAAGTCTGCATACAAAAAAATTGTTGAAGGAATGGAATATCCCGGCATAACTATGTCGGGTTCCGAAACGTTAACTTTTTAGAAACAATTGCCACCTGGGTTTTTGTAGCACTAAATTCTACTTGGTTACTGTCACCTCAAGATAGACCTTCTTCCAGGTCTTTGGTAATTTAAACAGCTTTGTGCTGTCTGCGAATATTTGCATGAGTGGCCAATATTCGAGCGTTCAAAGTGAATAAGAAAAAAAGCGTACTGTTATCTACACAGCTGTAGTTTGGATTTCTGGTCCTTTTCAGCAGTTCGTTAATGTAAATGAGGAACAAAGTAGGAGATCGTCCTCAAGGTAATACGGATCGATTATTCCATGTTCTCATATTGTGGCTCATCCGCGTCATCGGCTTTTGATGTTTTAGTTTTGGATTAGTCAGTCTATGAGAAGTGTTTGGCATCTATAAATTAATAAATGATAGAGAATAGTTTGCGACAAGGGCAATTTCTACTGTATTAACAGGGAAAGAAGGTGAAAACGAACGGTTATTTTCAGGAATTTTGGTTTTTGTGCACTAAGGATGATGGCTTGAACAGAGCATACTGTGAAATAAACTTGCGATTTTTTTTTATTGCAAAATATTTATTTTATGCTATGTTAACAAGGCAGTTTTTTTTCTATTTTATTGGCCTCTCGAACTTAGCTACGTATCAGTCACGAGCTCGTATATATAATTTAAAATCCATAACACTCAGCCACTAGTGCCGGATTCAAACCAGCGACCTTAGGGTTACTTGGCAGGCCCTCGACCTCCCTGTGCAACGGAGGCAGACAAGTCGGGATTTAAAAGCATATTATAGTGTACGTATTTTCTACCATTTTTAATTAGACCTTAATATCTACAATTGTGTTTATATTGACGTAATCTGTAATAGTAATTTTATTTTTTAGAGGTAGTGTCAGTAGAAGATATAATAGGTCAATGTTTCTTATTCTTCCAAGCCGGTTTCGAAACATCAGCAACAACCATGTCATTTGCACTTCTGGAATTGACACAATACCCAGAAATACAGAAGAAACTTACAGAAGAGGTACGTGAAGTACTGAAGAGGCACAACGGAATCATGACATACGATGCTCTTCACGAAATGAAATATGTTGAGAACGTTATTCAAGGTGAGAAATAATCTTAATTAAATTTGCAGTTGCCACCTGCTACTTTTACAGAATGATGTCTCCATCACCTGCTTATTTCGATATTTTAGAAACACTCCGAAAATATCCAGCTGTTCCTACGCTTCCAAGAGTTTGTACCAAAGACTACCAAATACCAGAAACAAGCAGTGTAATCAAAAAGGGCACAATGGTCAATATATCTATTTTGGGACTACATAGGGATCCAGATAATTTCCCCGATCCTGAGAAGTTCATCCCGGAAAGATTTAATGATGAGAATAAGCACAATATTAAAGAATTTACTTTCCTGCCCTTTGGAGAAGGACCACGGATGTGTTTAGGTGAGTTCAAATAAAATCTTTCATTATCCTATTAGGGTCCTTATGGGGTCCATAATTTTTTTATTATTTAACATGAATAAATTAAATTGTGCATGCTAAGAGTGTAAGTCGTGCAGAAAACAATGGCGACACTATACAAGGCTCCGAGAGATGAATTTGCTCCATGATTGAACCCAACCCTGAAATCGTTTTTGGAAAAATTCTGATGAGCAATCTTTCGCCCACTTCTTTGCAGTGTTTTTAACCTCATTCGCGTCATTGTTCTCGCAGACTGTTCTTCTATGTTGGCACCCTGAAACAGTTATCAGCACTACACCAAACACTTTATTTTTACCCTTGACGTGCCTCTTTTTTTTGGGTCTAGCACACGTACTGCAGGGAAGTTCCTAAGGCGCTACAGGAGCGACATGTGTGCGGAAAAAGCGATTTACGTTGTTCTTGAATCGCTATAAATTGCACTCCGTGGGAAACACAGTCCTGGGCAAATAATTCTAAAGGGATGATGTTCTCCATATAAAAGACTGCTTGAAAAGCGTTGTACGAGGAGTAACAAGCTGAACCTCATACGGATGTGAAGCACCAGCGCGACGTGTATTTCTAATATGCACCGCTTGGAGAGGAATTAAGCCGGCTACACCTTTCGAACACTTTCCATGAAAATACTTGTAGAACAGACTCAAGTCGCCAACCGTTATTCGATGTTCCAGCGAATCAAGGCCGCCGGTCAGTTCCGGGTCTCCATTGAGACGAACAGCTCTTCTCTGAATAGAATCCAACGCAGTGTTTGTTTGGGAGGGGAGCCCCAAATATGGGAGCGGTATTCCATAGTTGGTCGAATTTGAGCTTTGTAAAGAATTAACAATTATTGTGGAGTGTAAAGCTTTCTGGTTCGAAATAATATTCCTAACTTTTGAGAAGCTCTCCTTGTTATGCCTGCAACATGTTCATGCCAGGACATATTTGCTCCGAAATTAACGCCCAACAAATTGAGTGACGATGTTACTGGAATGGAGTGCCCCGACATAACTATGTCGGATTCAGCAACGTTAACTTTTTTAGAAAAAACTGCCGCCTGGGTTTTTGTAGCGTTAAATTCCACTTGGTTACTGTCACCCCAAGATAGAATTTCTCTCCAGGTCTTTGTTAAGTTGGATGATTTCCTGCCGTCTGCGGATATTCATCTGAGTAGCTGATTTCCGAGCATTCAAAGCGAATGAAGAGATAAGTGTACTGTCATCTGCAAAGCTGTAGATTGGATTCCGGGGTTTTTCAAGCAGATCGTCAATGTAAATGAGAAAGAGAGTAGGAGCCTTGAGGCACACCGGCGTTGATAGTGAAGGTGTTAGAAAGAAATCCGCTGACTGCCATCCGTAAACAACGCTCTCTGAGGAAACATGAGAGCCACAAACAGAACTTTTCAGACATACCATAAGTGCGTAGCTTAGCCAACAGTCCATTATGCCAAACACGGTCAAATGCCTTGGATATGCCAAGAGCAACCGCTCGAGATTCTCTAAAGTGTTCAATTGCGTTGTTCCAAACATGTGTTACATAAGTCAGAAGATCTCCTGTTGATCTATGTTTACGGAAGCCATATGAGTGGTCGCTAATAATGTTGAATCCTTCAAGATATTTTAGAAGATGCTGATTGATGGCCTTTTCTATGACTTTCGACATTATTAAAAGCAGTGCGACTGGTCGGCAGTTATTTAAGAAGGTCTTTTTGCCTTTTTTAGGTATCGGCTGAACACTGACACATTTCCAGCAGGAAGGAAATATTCCCTTTCTGTAGGATAGGTTGAAAAGTCTACAGAAAACTGGTGTTAGTTCGCTCGCACAGTTTTTGAGAACTATGGCAGGTATTCTATCAGCGCCAGAAGCTTTTTTGGTATCTAGCTTCATTAAAATACGTTTTATGATACGCTGTTTGAAGACAATATCGGGCATCCTTGACTGCACTATGGGAATAGTAGATAGTGTTTTTTCCTTGGAAATCGACGGTAGAATGTGAAGCAAAGAGATCAGCCAACAAGTTCGCTTTCTCAACAGGTGTCGTTGCAATAGAATTATCTGGCCGTGTGAGTGGTGGTATGGTGGATTTGGTGAAATTTTGACTAACTGCTTTAGCGGCTGACCAAAAGGACCTGGAATTGTTGGGACAAGCGAGAAGTTTGTTTCTAATTCGTTGATTGTGTGCCTCCTTAGTTCCCGGCACGAGCAAAGGTGTTACGACTTATGGTGTTTTTCACGCCATTGTCGGTAGGCAAAATGTTTAAAAGCAACAGGTAACTGATTGGTAGGATACTCGATGTCTAAACCAGTTTATGGTCGGAAGAACCTAACGGCGGATTTACGGTGACCGTGTAAATCTCCGGATTGGTGGTTAAAAACAGATCAAGAAGGCTGGCGAACTCCCCGTCTCGATCAGGGATTCGTGTTGGTTCGTCAATAAGCTGAGTTAAGCCACAACTGTTTGAGAATGATTCAGCTTCACGACCTTGTTCGTCGGTAGTATTTGAATATTTAACCCAGTTGATGTTGTGGACATTAAAGTCGCCCGGGATGGCAATTTTGGCATTTGAATAGTTAATTTGTAAATGATCGATGGTGCCTGCAAGAGAAACGAACAGTGTTCTAAAGTTAGTATTAGTTGGTGGTCGATAGAAGATACAGATGAACCTTGTGCTTTGTTGAGTCGTTATTTTTAACCACATAGCATCAAAGTTTGGGGGCTCTAGAGCTTCTTCTCGTTGGCAAGATAGGTCGCTTCTGACAAAAAGACAGATTTCAAAGTTATGCCTAAATCGGGTATAGAATTCGTACCGAGGATAAAGATAGTTGACTGTGCTGGTCGATGAACTGACCTTGGTTTCACAGAGAGCGAGTACATGTGGTTTATTTGAATGCAGGTGTTGGTGCACTGAATTTATGGTCGAGTTTGTACCTCGCATGTTGCAAAAATCTATTTTAAAATTATGATCTCTGCATATCGACGCCCCTGAACCATCCCCCACCCGGAGCTCCGAACGGGGGGCTATTTTACCTCCGAAATTTTTTGTATCCAGGTGCCTCATCATATTATTTAGTCCCACAGTCCGGGACATCGGCACAGCCACAAAACGTTAAGCAACTTCACGCAGCCTAAGCCGATGCAATGGTATCAGACCAGATATATGTTGGTATGAGTTGGCCTTCTGTAAACCGAACAAATTTGTTGTAATCACATCCGCACCAAACAAGTCATTCCCATTCGGCACGGCTTATTCCAAAAACCATCTACCAAGTAAATATTATTTAAATGGCCTTTTCTAAATATTTCCGTTTTTTTCCAGGTTTACGATTCGGTATAATGCAGTCCAAAGCTGGCCTTGCTACTTTAATGAAAGACTTCAACTTTACTCTCGGCAAAAGTACTTCTTATCCTCCTAAGTATACACCTAGCCCAAAACTTATCGCTGCAGTTGATGGTGGCGTCTGGGTAAAAGCATCAAGAATTGCATAAAAACTTATTATTTTTACATGGGTAAAATATTGAAAGAATATTCAAAATATGTACATTATTCGTAGCTATAAGATCCAATTTTGTTTCAATTCGCTAATTTAAATAAAAAAATAATTAATTACCAAAACAAAAATGTATTATTAAGTGCATTAGAGATTAAAGATTTTAAGTATTGAAACATTCACTATCGTCATACAATACAGGAATCCTTCTAGGCCACGAATTTGTTAGGTAAGAGTGTGAGAGAAGAAGAAAAAAAATCCAATTTTACAAAATTTCGAGCCGAAGAAAGGAATATTTATATTTAGATGAGACTTGGGTTAATGAGGGACACACAGTGAAAAAATTTCGCATTGACAAAAACATAAATAGTGCCAAATAAGCTTTTATGGAAGGTTGGTCAATTGGATTTCAACCCTCTTCAGGAAAAGGTCGCAGGCTAATTATAGCGCATATTGGTAGTGAAAATGGATTTCTCGACAGTGGTTTGTTGGAATTCGAATTAAACTCAACTAAAGATTATCATGAGGAGATGATGGCCGATGTTTTTGAGGTGTACTTCCAACAAATGATTGAATGTATACCAGCAGAATCGTTATAGTATTAGACAATGGCCCATACCATTCTCGATTATTAGAACGATTCCCGACAAATTCTTGGCAAAAAGCGGATATTCTTCAATGGATAAGAGACAAAAATCTCAAACATAAAGATGGTATATTAAAAGCAGAACTTCTCAAAACTGCGAAACAAAATAAGACACAGTTCAAGAATTAGCAGTCCATGAGATGGCAAAGGAACGGAATATCACAGTGCTTAGATTACCTCCATATCATTGCGAATTGAATCCCATAGAGCTAATATAGGCACAAATGAAAGGTTTCATTGCAAGGGGTCACGTTCAAACTTTAAGACGTAAGGCAATTATTACCCGCTGGAACAGAGAGGATAATTGGAAAAATGCCATTCGACATGCTATAGTAGTGAAATTTATAGATAAATTGCTCTATTTCAACAAACGTGATAACAAAACACTTTCAATAAACACTGAAACACATGACAGATACATAGGTTATGTTTTGGATCTCAATATAAAGTGGTGGTAGGCTTATGAAATAGAATAGATTCGCGTGGATCTTGTGAATTGGCCGTAGGTAAGTCGGTGATTGTCATACCCTAGCTTATCGATCTAATTGATGTGCTGAATTTGAATACTACTTATGTCAGATTAAAATTTATTATAATATGCTTGGGAAATTATTTTATAATGTGAAACACAATTATAGTGAACAAAATTATTCAAACGCCAAAGAAAAATGAAATAAATTATTTGTTGAATTAGTATTAAAAACAGTGAATGTTAATCGTATCAAACGTAGAATCCTATTCATTAGTTGTAAGTTTAGATTATAAATTAAGTATAATGTACCGTGAAATCATTTACTTGCATTTATTTTATTATATAAACAAAGTTTCAAAAAAAAAATTTTTTTTCAATTAAAAAAAAAATAGAAAAAAAATTCGGCTCACTCTGGGATTGGCGGGGATAACTGCAGGTTTGATTGAAGTGTTTTTTAAGAAAAAAAAAAAGTAAAAAATGGCCAACTTCAAAAAATTGACGGTTTTTCTCAAAAAAGGCAAAAATTTCATAGATTTTATTATCTAAAAATTTTTTGTATTTATTTTTAAAAAGTACATTTAATTACGAAAATTTTGAAAAAAAAACGTCTTGATCGGCCAATTTTTGACAAAGTTATGGCAATTTAAAAAAAAAGCCATTTTTTTAAAAAATTCATAACTTTTTTTGAGGTGGATAAAAAAAATTTGAAAAAATTCTGAGAACCGTTTTTCATAGGGTAGAAAAAGATAAAAAACTTTCAGCCAAATCGAAATGGGTCGGGTGTTAAAAGTGGTCGATTTGGCATGGAATGACCCTTATATATCGTGAATTATGAATTTGTATGTATACATAGATCTACAGATTAAAAAATTTTTGGTAATAAATCTTATATTTCTATAACTTTATTTTTAAGATAATTTTATTTAGCAAATCCTAAAAGCAGGTTACGCTAAGACGGCTATGTTACCTATGAACCCTCATTTACATTTTATGACTCTCTTGTATAGCATAGGTTTTCTGCCTAAAATAGGGTGAACCCTCAAAAATAATTTAAAACAGGTAGCAAAACCCAGTAAAATGCATAAGAAATCTCCTTTTTTTTGGGCGCACCCCAACATGTATTTGCATCTACAATGAGAGAATTCTGCTATCAACTCCAAACAAATACACTTTAGGTTCTGGTTAATAGGAAAGGGATTCGTGATGATGCATGAAAAAAATCCTAAATATATTTCAAACCTTTGTAAGGATTATCTAACAAACCAAGAAGAAAAACATGCTCGAAATGGCCACCACAGAGTTCAGACCTCAACCCTATTCAATTGCTCTGGGATGAGCTGCATAGAACAGTCAGAAAGGAGCGCTCCACGTCAAAAAAATCATCTAGGGTTCCTGTGGGGAGTTTCCACTCGATAAATTAAAACCATTAATCGAAAGAACGCCGAGAATGGGAAAAGCGGTATTAAATGGAAAGTCCGTTTTTTTTTATGAAAATAATGTGTAATATTAACATTAATTCTTTACAGTGTTGATGCTGATTTTTATTTGCTTTTTACGTCTGATATAGTAATATATGATGTAGTAATTTACTTTGTCTGACATTAAAGTGTGTAAATTCATTTTTTATTTCGTGTCCATACTTCCATGAGCGGTGGTGTCTATTATTAGACTAATGTATGTATATATCCAAGTATATTGCCTATTAATGTTATGTCCGATTAAAAATGCAAACCATGGTACTATTAGCTTGTTAATGGTACGATTTGTAAAAGAAATAGTAATTTTACTAGATACAGGTAATAAAAAGAGGCCATAAAAAAGCAGGTTATAATATAGTGTTATCGTAATTATAATATTTAGCGCTTTTGTTTTAAATATGTGCAATGTTTATAATTTTATTTACTTTGGTGATAAATATCTACTTGGCTTATAGTATGTGCTCAGACATAATTAAAAGAAATTAGTAGTGTTCTTTACGTAGCATAATGTGTAGCAGAGTTTTTCTAGCACTAATGGCCACTGTTTTGAAACTGGCACCTATTTATGGTATGTAAAACTCTTTTTATTTTTGGTAATATCTGTGATGTTTATATAGCTGGGCCTACTTTTTCTTAGCTAATTAGCTTTAAAACTTTCAAAAAATGACTTTAAAAATCATCTAGCTAGTATCTACTACATTTTTTTTGTAAAAAAATTATAGTTTATAGAATACCCTACCAGGATGAAAATTGAAATAGATCTGAAATATATATACGAGGATAGATGGATGGATTGGTTCGCGGCCTAGTCAAGAAAACAAAATAAAATACGTACAAAAATATTTTTATTTTTCGGTGTAATCTCCACTTAGCTCTATGCACTTCTTTCACCTGATTTCCAAAGCTTTCACACCTATTTGAAAAAAAGATTCCTCGAGGTCTTCAAAATACTGATTAACTGCAGCTTCGCCTTCTTCATTTGATGAAAATTTCTGGCCACCGAGACATTTTTTTAGGTTTGGAAACAGATGAAAGTCCGAAGGTGCTAAATTAGGAGAATAAGCAATTCGAAACCACAATCACGAATTTGAGCCATAGGCTCAACAGACGTGTGAACGCGAGCGTTGTCCTGATGGAACAAAACTTTCTTTCTCAGTAATTATGGGCGTTTCTCTTTAATTTCTTGACGTAAACGACGCAAAAGGGTCCAATAGTAAGTCGAGTTTATTGTTTCGCCTTTCGGAAGGTAGTCCACCATAATCATACTTTTAGCATTCCAAAAAACTGACACCATCACTTTTCCAGCCGACAGAATTGTCTTCGTTTTCTTTGGGATCGGTTCACCAGATTTTTTTCACTGCTGTTTTGACTCTGGAATGTAGTGGTGAACCCAGGTTTCGTCCATTGTCCCAAACTTGTTAAGAAATTCTTGCGGATCAGCCTCAAATATCTCAAAACAGTCGAGAGGAATTGTGAGTCGAATTCGTTTTTGTTCAACTGAAAGCAATCTGAGCACCCACCTAGCGGAAACCTTAGAAAATCCGAGTTCGTTGGCAATGATGTTTTGTGTTCGTTCATACGAGATGCCTATTGTGTCTGTAATCTCCCTGATAGTTAATCTACGATCTTTCAATATAAAATCACACGCTTTGCCGATGTTTTCTTCAGTCGTAGACGTCGTGGGCCGGTCGGAGCGAGGGTCATCTTCGATGCTCTCTCGTCCTCTTTTAAATTCTGCAACCCATTTTTTCACAGTGGTATATGACGGAGCAGATTCCTCTAGTGTTGTTTTCATATCATCGTGGATCTCCTTTGGTGTTAATCTCTTTTTAAACAGGTACTTGATGACCGCACGTTGTTCAATTTTTTCTATTTTTCCAAAAACGCTGCACTTGGTCTCACTAAACTCGTTCTAACCTGAAAACCACAAATTCTACAGCAACTAAATTTTACACTGTGACAACCAAAGAAAGTATGAGCTTATTGATACTATAATAAAAATATTATAATTATTTTTTGGTGAGGCCGCAAACTTTTCAATCCATCCTTATATATATATATATATATATATATATATATATATATATATATATATATATATATATATATATATATATAATAAAGAAAGAAAGCAAAAGTTGCCTTATCTAACAAAATTCTTAAATATAAAATTTATTGGGGAACTCGGCAAAGGGCGTAATAAATGTTCACGCAAAAATTAAATTATTCAAATTATTATTATTATTAATAAACTTATGTAGAAAATACAATAAAATATAAGATGTAATATAAGACAAAAAACACTCACATGAATAGTAAGAAGTTGAGTTAACATGAATGGCCATAATTAGCTTATAACATAGAAACGACTAATAATCCATTAAAGTAAACACTATAAACTAATACATAAAGCTAAAAAGATCGAATTTATAATGGGGATGTGTTTAAAAACCCTGGATGCTAAAAAGATTTTTAATTAATTCACCCGAAACAACCACCTGTGGCCGGCACCATGCACGAAATGATTGACATATAGCTGACAGAAGACAGCTACCTGACAGAGATAAGGGACTTTTTTGAAAAACCTAAAACAGAAAATTGTAAACAACCGGAACTGGTCCACTGAAAAATATAGCAATGGTCAAATATAGAAAAAAGAAGAAATTACCAATTGAACGACCTTAAAACCGATAAGGAAATTCGGATCAAAAACAACTGTGAATTTTGGGTAAAAAGGGAAACGAGAAAGCTAGCAAAAGAGAAAAAGAGAAAGTAGGATAGTATATTATATTAAAAATTAATTTATTTATTTGTTGATTTGATTTTTGAAATATTAATTTAGAAAGGAGATTTGTTCACCAAAGGATGTATTAAAGCATGAAAATTCAAAGAGGAAGGGAAGGGGAAATCATTAGAAGCGAAGGGAACAATTCCTAAGAACCCAGGACTAAAGAACCTGAAAAAACAGGAGAAAGGAATAGAGAAATAGAATATTAGAAATTAACCTATTAAGATAACGGACTATTATTTTGGAGATAAAATATCATGAATCGAATGGCGACAGGGAATTATCGCATGGCATTGAAATATCACAAGAAAGGAGAAAAATGTATATGTTACTCAAACCATCTAGATCGGTTCTTTTGTTGATATTGTGGGGATTTTCATTAATGTAGCACATTTCGAGGAATTCTCTCTTGAAGAGATTTTTTGAGAAATGAAGTATTTTGGATTCACTGAAGTTAAAGGAAAGTCCATTATCCGCAAAGCACATCTTTGCGGAAGGCATCTAGTGTCACTTTTTTGAAGTGTAATACGACGGTTAAGAGATTGAGAAGTCTGACCGATATAGATTGATGGACAATTAATATCGATCAGACTTCTCATGTGTATATATATATATATATATATATATATATATATATATATATATATATATATATATATATATATATATATATATATATATATATTATATACAGGGTGCCCCATATATATAGAATACTGATTCCATAGCATTGATTAATCAGTGTATCAAAAAAATGTTTTAAGAAAAAGTTACAGAGTATTATATGGCGCATATGCTAACGTTGACAATAAAATGTTTTGCACTGTTAGTTCGAAGAAATTAAGCCATCTGATTTTTTTAAAATGGAGAGCCCTGTATGTTATTTTATTTTTGAGTCCCACTAAAAATTTTAGATATTATCTGTCTAACATACCATATATCTAAATTGAACTGTCTTGGAATTATTGAAATTTAAAATAAAAAAAAAAGACAAAAAACTACTAATAAATACTTTAGGTTTATTTTTAAGGTAACAATTGCTCAAAATGTTTACCGTTAATAGAGAGACAATGACCCAATATGTCATAAACAGCCTGAACAGAGTTTGACAGAGAATCCGGAGGGATCTGTGCTACTTCATATTGAATTTTTTGTTATAAATCTTGTACAGTTTCAGGTCGACTTCGGTAAATCTTGGTTTTCAAATGACCCTGTAAAAAAAATCGAGTGACGTAAGGTCGGGACTCCTTGCAGACTATTCTACTACACATCTTCTACCTATTCATCGATTAGGAAAGATCGCATCCAAATATCTACGAACATTGATTTCATAGTGAGGAGGTGCTCCGTCATCATTAACAAAGTGATTCTTTCAGTTTCTATTAAATGTACCATTATGATATTACGCTCAAATTGCAATTTCACAAGATGCAGCAATAAACGTTTTCGTCAATAAATCATTTTTTGTCGTTACGTGACAGTAAATGTTTGACAAAAGCCAGCTTAAATTTTTTTTCTCTTTAATTTCAAATATCAATAATTCCAAAACAGTTCAATTTAGATGGATGGTATTGATACCCTAATGTTCCACAATGCGCGTGGTAGTCTTTCGCTGACGATACGGTGGCCATTTTCTCTGGAGACTCTTGGGAGGAAGCTTTTGAAAGAGCAAACTCAGGGATGGTAGAGATCAGCAAGAGCGTGGCATTACTCTTCTCGCTGACTGCTGTGGGCCATCCCCCGGAGAATGGTGCCCACCAACTCATAAGTCATGAGACAGGTTATGATATATCTACTTGCTCCTATAAACCTCTGAAGACTGGAGCTTCAACCAAGTATTTAAGTATTATGGTTGACAGGCACCTGCGGTGGGAGCACCATATCTCTTATTTGTGTTCTATGGTGAGAAAATTAATATACGAATTCGTTCAATTAAGGTCGATTCTCCCCTGGACCAGCTGAGGGTGATGTTCATAGCGCTGGTCCAGTCCGTCATCGCGTACGGTGTTGTGGACTGGGGCCACTGCGCATCCACATTACTTTAACCGTTGGTTTTGCTTAATAAAGAATAATCAAAATTTAAAAAAAAAAATCAGTCTATTATCCTTCACCACTTTTATACAGTGAATTTAATGTTTTGACAATTAATAATTTATATAAACATCTCTTGCTTAAATTTATTTTTATTCATCCTAAGGACTTCTCGGTGGCTCCCGCCCATCAATATCGTACTCGAGGGCCGGCAAGAGAACCTCTGGAGGAGCATGTAGCTCACACCTCCGCTGCTGCTGCACATGCAGCCTACTCTGGCCGCCGCCTATTCAACACTCTCCCTGGCAATGTCCCTGCCATCGGCTCTGCTGCGTCATTCGCAAAACATTTAGGGAGGTGGCTGGTTGGGGACAGGTAGTTTCTGTTCTCATCCAGCTCCCTCCCTTTTAAACATAAGTAGGTATGGGAACCTAATATTTTGTTCTTAGTGTTCCGTATGGAACACTTATAAGATCACCTCGGTGTCTGTCTGTCTGTCTGCCCGTCTGTCACACCCAATTTTCCCTGAAAGTATTCAACGTAGAAAGTTGAAATTTGGTACTAATATAGAAATTGATGGCCTCCTCAGAGCTGTGTAGTTTTGAAAGTTAAATTTTGACTTAAAGGGTTAGTTTTGGGAGATGAAATCGGAAGTGGAAAACAAATTTTTTACTAGGTCATCGAGTGGTGTGTCAAATGAAACCTTGTAAAACACGAGTTCAAAAATATATATAATGTTTTACTTGCGCACACTTGTCTGTATTATTTTGAAAAAATCGTGAAAAATGGCTGTCCCTCCCCTCTACCTTGAAAAGTACTGATCGAAAAACTTTGAAAAAATTCTGGAATATTCTCCACGGGTTGTAGATTGAACGAAAATTATCACGAGTGCATTACCTTTAATAATTTATCTGATTTGTAAAAAAACAAAAATTTCAAGAACAACATCCGTAATAAAAAATTTTATTTCAGAAGCAATCAACGTACGGAACACTAATTGGGCAAGTTCAACTTGCACTTGACCGGTAATTTAATTAGCCATCAGTCCCATTCCATAGTTTTTTATTACTCTTTTTTTTCTCGGTTTTTTGTTTTTCTTTTTGTCTCTCTTAGAAGATTTTTTATTTTGTTTTAGATCTTTTCTCAAGCTAAGCACCTGTAAGAAACATATTTAATTTTATTAAATTAATTTTTTATTTTTATTTTTTGTTTTAGTAGATAAAATATTCTTTTCTTTGAGACTGACGCCCCGTCCTCACGAGTTTTCTCATTGAGGGGGTAGAAAGATCAAATTGATAAAAGTAGAAGTATTGATTGAAGTTATTATTCTAATTTTACTTGTTTTTTATTACTTCGTTTTGTTTAGTTTTCGTTTCAATTTTTGCAATAAAAATATTTGATTTGATTTTTAGCTCAAAATAATTGTGACAAATTGGGTATCCGTTTGTACGAAGACATGGGGTGCACACCAAAATATAGCAAAAGTTCTCAAGAATGTCCTGTAGAATTTATATGTCCTCATTTACATAAACCTACCAGTAACAAGGAATGTTATTACAAAAATTTTACATTGAAGATAGGCCAATCCGTAAAGCATCCGGACACATTTTGCGATGTTGCTTGTTTTTGTCGGAAAGGGTTAGTATAAAGACCTCATTAGATGGCCCATTTCGATTAATACCTTTTCAGATTGAATTTATGCCATGTTGCAAATTAAATATTTTTGTTCAAGATTTATCAATTACTTACCAGAAAAGAAAAGATTTATATCTAATGAAAACTGTACTCTTTTCTCTTTCATCAAAAGTACTAGCGTCCAAAGCTATGGACTATCCCGGCGTGCAATTTAAGAAGCACCATACGTATATATACATGTTTCGCTATATATCCAGGAGCAGCAGCAGAGATTTAAAAGGCCTATACACTACTCCACTTGGAAGCGCGATACTGGCAAAAATATCGCAAAAAAGCGAAGACGGGGTATGAAGTACTAAAAAATTTTCTATACCGAAACAGTTGTGTTTCTGTTTATAATGACCTTTTTTCTTAAAGTTACAGAGTTAGTACTCTGTTTTTACAATTACTGCTTTTCATCTAATTTTCCTATGCATTTTGTTCTTGAATTAACAGTTTTGACGGTTTCATACTGGATCACGCCAAGGTTTTTTGACAACTGACACTTTTGGGTGTAGATCTTTTACTCCAGTCAGAATACGATTTTGAGGTAAAACCGTCGGATACTGCTACTTTAAAAAAAAATAAAAATACTCCTCTCGACGAGTACATTAAGGAAAAAATACTGCGACCGTTGAAAAATTGGGACAACACTGTCAAAAATGGGAGAATTGGCCATTTTTTTGGGTTTTTTAGCATACTTTTGCAATTTTATCATAAATTTAGGGAAGCTAAACTAAAAATTCTGACAGATTTTGAATCTAGATAAAAAACGAAAAATTTAGGGGGCTATGGTTGTCACTTGAACCTTCTGGTCGGGAGAAATTGGCCGTTTTTGTCGCATTTTTCTTTTGTTATTTTTTATGATTAAATAGGTGTACTTGCAAACTGTAAGCTAATTTTTTTAAGTCAACTCTGGAAATATGTTCCATGGACATTACTTTAATTGATCCAAACATAATTTCTGTTATTTTTTACATATTGGATATATTTTTGACTTCTCATAATATTGATAAATTTTACCGATTCACGTTTTCTTCTTCTGATGAATTTTTTAAACCACTTTTTTTCAGTATACTACTACCTTACCTAAAATATTCCTTATTACTCAGTATATATCACCACTACATTAAACACTTTATTTTTGCACACGACGCGCGTTTCGCTAACCATGTTAGCTTCTTCAGGAACGATGATTGACTAAAGCTAAACTACAAATCTACCCTATTTATACTTAACCTAACCCTTGAATTACTCCGGCGGAACTAATGGCACAGGCGAGGCCATCAGTGCCGGTCAAGTAACCAGTAGAGGGGACTATAAGGAATAGGCCCTCTGTCTTTATTTAAACTACTTTTACATTTTTATAATTTCCATACTTTCGTATGCGTTCAACAATCTCCTATCAGATACATTTTTAATTAATCTTAGATTATCTAATGTTACAATATGATCAGCTTCAAGGGCATGTTCGGCAATGCTAGACTTTTCTGTATTTTAAGTGTGCTAAATGCTTAATGTTGTTTAAATCGTGTTTTAATTGACCTTTTAGTTTGTCCAACATACTTTTTGTCACAATCATTGCAACTAATTTCATAAATTCAACTTTTCTCACAATTAGGAATTTTATCTTTGGGATTTCCTACAACTAATTTCATAAATTCAACTTTTCTCACAATTAGGACACTTATCTTTGGGATTTCCTAAGATATTCCTCAGACTGTCTGATGACTTATAGACTAAGGTGAGGCCTACCTTATTAAATACCTTATTGAGTCCCTTGCTATATTTCGGTATGGAGACATATTTGGTGTTATTATCTTCGCGTGTAAAAAAGGTAGAATTCTGAATATTTAACCTGAACTTATGTAAATATGTCTATTTATTAGCTTGTTTACTAAGTCATCGTCATAACCATTAACTCTAGTTATATTTCTAATACGATTCCTTTCGTTATTAAAGTTTTTTTCTATTCAGAGGAAAAGTGACCAAACGATGAACTAAAAAATGTAATGAAGCTAATTTGTGTTGTTTGCAATGAAATGAATCATTAGGAATATATCTATCTGTTACTGTGTCTTTCCTATAGATATCAAATTCTAATCTATTATTATTTTTAATAATTAAAATATCTAGAAAAGGCAGTTGTCCTTTGTTTTCAACTTCGTAAGTGAATTTAATGGAATCATACCGTCTATTTAATTTGAAAACAAAGTCATCAATATTTGCTTTCGTTATATCAAAAATCGCGAAAATATCATCCACATACCTATACCATACCCTTGGGAAATATTCAAATTCTTGACTGGCTTCGGTTTCAAACTTCCTCATGAATAAATTGGCTATGAAAGGTGATAAGCAATTACCCATAGCTGTTCCTTCTTTTTGAACATAAAATTGACTTTTATATTGGAAATAATTTTGTTCCATACAAAGTTTAGATAACTTTAAGTATTCATGAATAATTTCGTCCTCAAAGTCATTCATCCTAAGTAATTCTTCGAGATATTGTAAAGTTTGTGGTATTGGTACACACTTGGGAACAAAGAACTGACATCAAAAGAAATTAAGATTTCACCTTCATTAAGATCTAGATTTTTTGTTTTATTAATGAATTCTAAAGAATTATTCACTGCGAAAGTATTTAATAGTAAATTCTCAAGTTCTTTTGATAACCATTTGGATATTAAATATGTAGGTGATCCGACCGACGAAACAATAAGTCGCATTGCTTTTCCAGTTCCTTAGTCTAGTACCTAAAAACTCATTTAAGTAATTTAGGCCGAGGAATTCGGCTTTTTATTTTCAATTTTAATTTCTTTGTAAAGCAAATTTACGATTTCTTTTTAAAAAATTATTTTCTTTTGAATTTTATAATAATTTCAGTAACTAAAGTTATTTTTAATTATGCATAGGTTACTGTACATGTTGAGTGGCTGTAGAAGTCACTTCCTCCATTTAGGCTGAAAAGAACTGGCCATTTTACTTTCAATTTTACCCTTTTTTGGTTTTAAATTTACGGTTACTTTCAAAAAATAATTTTTCTTCAATTTTATCATATTTATTGCAACGAAGATTATTTTTATTAGTTACAAGATGATTACCATATATATGTCTTACAAGGAGAGGCATTTGGATCACCGATTTGGATGAAACTTGGTGGAGAGTAAGGTTTTACCGATATATTAAGAAGCCTGTTTTATGTTTTATCTCATAGGATTTTTTTTAAAGAAAATTAATTTTATTTGGCTTCATACCATTTTGAAAACGTAATAATATTTCTATTAAATAAAAATACATTGCTACAACAATTTAAATATAATTTATTATTTTATTTAACTAGTTAAACTTGCATCATTAAAATTATTATTTTGTGCAGTAACTTTATAATTTTTATTAATTTAATTATTATATCTTCATATAAAATTTACCTTTACGGTTAATTTAAGAGTTTTTCTACTTAACAAAAAGAGAAAATGTAATGACTGTTACAAGAGAACTATTTTTTGATCGATTTTTTACAAAACATCGCTACTATACTATAGTGTACTATTAGTATGTATTATGTAGTCAGTATGGTCTTAAAAGCACTAGAACTATTAGTGAAATATCTAAGGCCACCGTTTCAGATTGGATGAATGTCGCTAAGTGACTAGATGCATAAGTAACGTATAAGGAGCGATAGCATTAGAAAAATCTAGTTATAAAACAACGTTGTACTAGTTACTTTACTTTAAACGACAAACAAAATTGATTGATTAAAATAAAACTAGGGAATAATTATGTTCTTAAATGTAGTAATAATAGAAATTAAATAAATACTTTAATAAAAGTATTTACAAACTGTTCAAGAAATTATTGAACAATAATTAAAAATGAGTCTATGCTCATAGATCGGTAATAAATTATGGTTTACTTCCTCGTAAAGGCCGGTTTACACTAGGCCAGTAGACAGGCAAGGCAAGTGGCAACTGGCAACTAGCTTGTTCCAAGTTGATTTGGTGCAAGTTGCGAGGGCAAGTAGTGCTCACACACAAAGTTGTTCAGGGGCAAGTGAAGTATCAAGGTAGTGAATTGTTTTTGATCTTCAATGGAGAGAAAGAAGATATTACGAAAAACTATTAAGCATTTTTCATAAATGTTGCTTTCTTGTCTTTTAGAGGAATTAGAATTATTAGTTGAACAAGAGACAAATAAAAAAAGAGGGTATGAATGAGAAATTGGATAGGTAGGAAAAGCACGCATGGTGGATCAGCTCTCCTTTTAAAAGAATTGCGTGAAGAAGATCCAACTGAGGATCGGTGTTTTTTGAGAATGCCTCCTGAAGCATTTGACGCATTACACGATCTCGTTGCAAGTGATATACAAAGGAATATACTTTGATGAGAGACGCAATACCGTCAAGGATTAAACTTGAAGTTACCCTATCATTTTTAGCCACAGGAAATAGCTATAAATCACTTCAATATTTTTTTCGTGTATCAAAACCTGCAATATCAAAATTCATCCCAGAGGTGTGCGATATCATTTGGAAAAAACTGCAAGACAAATTGAAGGTAAGAAAAATTTATTAATATATTATATAATATATAGAAACATTAAACATAAAAACAAAAAACATAATATTAAAAGAAAACAAAACAGTGTTTATCCTATTTAACAAAACACAATATCCTATGTTCAAATATCATCCATATCATGGAGGGCTTCAGTCACAATGCTTGCATAACTATCGGGTTGAAAATTTGAGAACCCATGAGACAACGAATAATCTGAAATCGGGGTGGTGGTTGAGTAACAAGGTGACTGAAGCTGAATGTTTTGCTGGCTTTGTAGGTCCTATTTCGTGAGTATATGTGCAATATGTGTTGCAAAAGCATCGCACTCGTGCTGTGGTGGCTCTGCTTTACTAATTGATTCATTCAAGTCCTTCAACTCTCAAACCGCTTCACTTACCTCACGCACGGTTGATCTCTTCTTTCTAAACGGAGTATTATTATTCAAAGTGATATGACGTTTTTGTGGCTCACTTTCTGCACCCCGATCAATTATCTCCACAGATGCCACAGATGAGCTCTCTAGGTCCTCACTGTCAATCTGGAAAAGTCGTATAGAATTAGAATAGTCAAGTAACAAGTTTTTTTGTTTTTTCAGATGCCTTCCACAGAATTGGAGTGGAAACAGCTACAGAACGGTTTTCAGAATAGGTGGAATTTTCCCGGATGCTACGAAGCTATTGATGGAAAGCACATTACAATACGAGCTCCAAATAACTATAAGAAATTGAACAGTATTGTTTTGATGGCCTTAGTAGGCCCCGATTATCGGTTTACATATATTAGTGTAGGAAGTAATGGTGCAGTCTCCGATGGTGGGATTTTTCGTAAGTGCTCTATCTTTACGGGTCTCGAAAATGGATTACTTCCAGACAATGGAATAATTGTTGGTGATGATGCATTCCCATTAAAAACTTACTTAATGAACCCTTATTCAGGAAATAACTTATCTTATGGACAAAGAATTTTCAACTATAGACTATCAAGAAGTAGAACGATATCAGAAAACGCTTTTGGCATTTTGCTTAGTCGATTTAGAATATTCGAAAGACCCATAGCCTGTAAAGTGGAAACAGTGGACAAAATAGTTCGTGCAGCCTGTGTTTTACACAACTGGTTGACTAAAAATTGTATGGCAGTATATATATGCCGAGAGGCTCTATTGGACATTGATATATGTGAAATCTTTCCTGGCAGTTGGAGATCAGAGATTGGTGAACTACCACGAATAGAGCATATTGGAAGTATTAACCATTCCCGAGTAGCAAAAATGATCAGGGAAGTATACACGAAATATTTTGCGAATGAAGGACGAGTTTTATGGCAGGACCGCATGGTTCATTGAATTTAACATATTATTATAAATATACCTAAAATATAAAATAAATTTTGAATATACTTACTTGACTGTTTAATGTGTCTCTCTTCAAAACTCCTATTTTCATTATCTCAGACATCGCCTTGAACCACTTCATTGGTGGTGTGTATAAATTATCAGTTCCAGCACCAGATGCAGCAGATTTCTCAATTTTAGAAAATTCCTGATTATAAGTCGCTCTTAGACTTTTAATTTTTTTAATTGCATCAGGCACTGTACAATTTTCTAACCCCATATTGTTTACAATTTCGAGCAAAGCTTTTTGCCTAGCTCCTTTTATTTTGTATGTTGCATTGTTCATATTCCACAAACCTTCTTGTTCTTTATACAGCTCAACAAACTTACATGTGGTCTCATCATTCCAACGTTCAGGCATTGCAAAAATTTTAATTTACTAAACAATTTTTTTCGAATATTTAAAAATTAATTATAATAATAAATAAACATGATTTATTTAGCAACCGGCTGATAACACTGATAAGAATATTGGCAACTAGAAAGTAGTGTTTACACATGGCAAGTAGAGGGGCAACTTGACTTGCCTGCAAAAAAGTGTTTACACATGGTAAGTAACTTGTAGCAAGTTACTTGGTCACTTGCCTTACCTGTCTACTGGCCTCGTGTAAACCGGGTTAAAGGTTCAAATTACTTGCTGAGAGTTATAGTAATAAGGGGAGAAATTAAGATTTGGATCGCTAATTTAACTCAGCCACTCAACAGAAACCAGTAACTTCGGCTACTGAAAATATTATAAAACTCAAGAAAAAATAATTTTTTAAGAGGAAATCGTAAATTTGTATTAAAAAAAATTAAAGTTGAGACTAAATTTCTCGGGCCTAAATTGTTTAAATGAATTCTTAAGTACCTCTAATGAAATGAATGATATTTTATGTAAGGTAGTAGTATACTGAAAAAAAGTTGTTTAAAAAATTCCTCAGAAGAAAAAAACGTGAATCGGCAAAATTTATCAATATTATGAGGAGCGACAAATATATCTGATATGTAAAAAAATGGCTAAAATTATGTTTAGAACAATTAAAGTAATGTCTATGGAACATATTTCAAGAGTTAACTAAAAAAATAGCTTACGGTCTGCAAGTACACTTGCATATATATATATATATATATATATATATATATATATATATATATATATATATATATATATATATATATATAAATATATATATATATATATATATATATATATATATATATATATATATATATATATATATATATATATATATATATATGCGTATTTATATATTTCAGAGCAAACTTTATATGTGCAATAATAGATTGTGCAGAATATTTTGGAATAACCCCTCCACCGGGTTGTTACCGAACTTACAATCTTCAAGACTGTTGCTCAGCCGACGAAATATGCGGTAAGTTTTCATATAATATACCCACCTTATTACATTTCTCAAACATCATCCTTAATGGAAAAATTTCTCCAATTTATTGTAGTGTCAACATGAAAACCTCAATTCGTCTCAAAACCTTCAAAATTGTTAATAAATACTATTTATTTAGGCGAGACAAATGTTACATGTCAATATGAAGGTGAAACCTACAGAGAAGGTGTACGATTTTTTCCCGAAGATAGCTGCTCAATGTGTGTATGTGGAAAAGGATTTAGAGGTAAAATAGAACCTCCATTTTGTACAAGAGTCAAATGTAACGTCCAACTTCAAGACCAGGAGAGTATTCGGAAGAAATGCGCTCCAGTTTATCATTTATATGGAATTTCTGATAGTGATATTTTATGTTGTCCTGATCACTGGATATGTCGTAAGTTCGTTATATGTTGTGTATGCGCTTTTATTATCACTATTTAATTGTTACTAATTTTTGGTTATAATATGAGAAACTTTTAAACATATTTGACAACGCGTATATAATGTCGTACTATCTATCGGCGTGTACAGGGTGAGTCAGCGATAGAGTAAAGTTCATTGTCTCATTTGTTTCGGGAATGACGAAAAAATGTTTTAGGGAATGTTAAGGTGCACAGTTTAAACTTATATCTGAGTATACAAGGTACTTCAAGAAAGTGTGGCCGATATAAAATATGTTTTTTTAAACATCCTATTTTCTAATTTATTTTTAAATTCAGCGTAAAATTTTATAATTTTTTTATTAATAATGTTATATACCCAAACCTAGCAGTTTTTCTAATATTTCAATTTTTTAAAAAAAATAATAGTTTTCAGTTTTGTAAAAAATTGCCAGTAGCGCCATTGTTTCTGAAGGTGGAGTACTTCTAATTGGTAAGAGCGTTCTATAGAGATAAAAAAAAAAAGATCTATTCACGGAAATTTGAGTTAGATGCTACAGGGTGTACAAAATAAATTTATGCATTTCGACTATTTTAAATTGAAAAATCTCAAATTTTTTAGAGGGCACACCCTATATATTATTATTTTTTCTGATAGATTTTACAAAACCCTCCAACTTTTATTAAGTACGTCATATACCTAATTCTAATAGTTTTCAATTTATTTTGAATTTTTCAATTTTTACCGTTGTTTTTAATACACTTACGCTATTGTGAAAACAAAAACAAATAGTTAATAATAATTTTAAAATAGTTTATCTTATCTAATGATTAATTATTATGACGTAATAAATGTTCAAAAATATGCCCGTTTACTTGAATACACATGTTTAGTCGTTTTACTTCACTTTCCTTAGCATAGAGGGCGTTATTGTCCTGCACGCATCCCGTATCCTATTTTCCATATCTACTGGTGTTGTAGAGGGATTCACATAAACGCGATCTTTAATATAGCCCCATAAAATGAAGTCTAAAAGTGTTAAGATCGAGGGGGCCACTGAATGAATCCATCCCTACCGATCCATTTTTGTGGGTAACGATCGTTAAGAGGTTCGCGGAAAAAATATGGACCAATAATTCGAAAATTTAATATTCCACACCATACATTAGCTACCAATGGTTTTGGTTTTGAACTTCCCGGACCCAAAATGGATTAACTGTTGAATAATAATCCATGTTATGGCAGTTAACTGCTCCATTACTGCGAAAAGTAGCTTCATCAGAAAATATTATTTTGAATAAAAAATTTGGATCGGCCTCTATTGCTCCATTCATGGTGGTGCAAAAGTTTACTCGTCGTTCAAAATTACGGTCTTGGAGTTCTTAGTGTAGTTCCATATGAAAGGGATGATACTTGTATTTTCTCCTGGTGCGATTAGCCGTAGATTGGGATGTGTCAAATAAGTCGGCTGGTTGACGGCTGCTGACCTGGGAATTATCTTCCACATGAAGTAAAATCTCCATTTCTTTTTCCTCATTGGTAGCGTTTTGGTTTACTACTTTTCGTTTCGTATACTCAACCCCTACCATCAAACCATTCCATTAAGCACTGAAAAGATTTTCTAGATGGTATATGTCTATCAGGGTACTTCGCTCCGTAAAGCCTTACTGCCAAAAGACAATTTTTTCCCACCTCGCCCAGTATATAAACTATATCAATTAATTCATTTTTAGGAAAATCCCTGACTATTACCTTTATCCGTCACTTACTACAACAAATTAAACTATTTTTACTTGCTTAATAGACATGTCAAAATTTGACAATGATTACATTTTTGTTTTGTCTTGGCAACTATGATGTTATAGTGTAAGCGTAACAAGGGTAAAAAGTGAAAAATTTAAAATAAATCGAAAACTATTAGTAATAGGTATATGACCTACTTAATAAAAGTCTATCAGAAAAAATAATAATATACAGGATGTGCCATTTAAGATATTTGAGATTTTTCAATTTAAAATAGTCGAAATACATAAATTTATTTTGAACACCCTGTAGTATCTAACTTAAATTTCTTTACATATATCTTTTTGTTCATCTCTACAGAACGCTCGTACCAATTATGACTATTCCACCTTCAGAAACAATGGCGCTACTGGCAATTTTTTACAGAACTGAAAACTACTATTTTTTTAAAAAAATTGAAATATTAGAAAAACTACTAGGTTTAGGTATATAACCTTATTAATAAAAAAGTTATAAAATTTTACGCAGAATTTAAAAATAAATTATAAAATAGGATGTTCCATTTAAAAAAACATATCGGTCACACTTTTTTGTAGTACCCTGTATACTCGAAAATAATTTTGAGCTGTGCACCTTAACATTCCCTAAAACTATTGTTTTTTTCGTCATTCCCGAAACAAATAAGATAATGAACTTTACTCTATCGTGGACTCACCCTGTACACAAGGAGTTCTTCCAAATGGTCAGACAGTTAATAAGAAGTATTATTTAGTGTTAGTTGAACAACCTTTATGGTAATATGTTTTTTTTTTCTAGCGACAGGAAATGAAATAATACTTGGTCAAAGCAAATCAAGTAAGTTTTTACATATTTAATTACATAATTATTTACAGTCGGTCAAGTAAGAACGTGTCTAACAAGTAGTCGATAACAGAAGTTCCTTTTTTTGAGATTATTGTTGACATACCTGCAAAAAATGCTTTGTGGAATGAGATTCATTCCTTTATAACCTTATTTATAGTTAGATAGTACATTATCGAGCATAAGTGCTGCATAAGCTCCTCGCTTTGAGGCTGTGTTCCTATGTAATCATCCAAAGTGTCCGAAAATGACACCTACAGCTGCTGCTAAGTATATAAACAAGTCTACGGCATTCGTTAGCAATGTTGATCTATCAGAACGCGATTTAAGAGGAAAACTGTCTGACACGGACGAAGTCCAAGTCCCGTTATTCTCAATTAACTTTCCGCCAAGGAGCGCATAAACGAAAGCAGAAAGGTTTGGAAATATCGTATGAAACAATTCGCACTCATCTTCGGACTAACGGTTTAAAGGGACGGAATACAACCAAGAAACCATAGCTGAGCGAAAAACACAGAGAGAAACGACTCGCATGAGCAGACGAAAATATAGATCGAGAATGGAGGAAAGTAATTCTTTCCGATGAAGCCTCATTTGGTCAGTTTTTGACTTGGAAAAACAACCGTTTTTGACTGGAAAAAGCGGGTTCAGCTTCGTCCTCCGGTCTCGGCGGCGTCTGTCCTTTGGAACCGTCGACTTTTTTAGTGTCAACAAATGTTATACTCGATTCAAGTGGTTAAATGACAGTCCATTTTTGGATGTGGCATTTTGGGCCTTATCTGGGCATTCCTGCCTGGGCACGAGGGCAGCAAAATCAACTTTAAAGGCTTTTATTCAATTCGCCTGATAGAATGAACCACTAGGCAGACGATTAGTGGACAGGTCAAAACTTCGGGTCGCCCTCTTGGTGTAACCCATTTTTAATAATATTTCACCACAGAGTGGATTGTATTCTCCAATGTGATATGAACTGCATTTTTGCAGGGAAAGTACTGAATAAATTATTTTAATATTTTTTTTTGAATGTAGTAAATATTTTTTTACTCTTTCAGATAAACAATGCTACTTCGGTGACAAAACGCTGAAAGTGGGGCAAAGAATAAAACAGTATATTAGGAGAACTCTAGTTTCATGCGAATGCAAAATCCCACCACTACTTACATGTCTGCCAAAGAAAATAACACAACTAGAAAAAATACGAACGTATTATTAAAAAGTCATATAAATTAAACTAGTATTTATATACCGTTTTTTACTCTTTACCGCATACCACTCAAAAATAATCTGAATTTTTGTCCTAAAAATGATCTAAAACCTTTATTTTTCCACGCAGGTACGACTTCAATTCAGAAAATAAAAAAAATAATCGCCATATAGTGTCTGTCAAGTAATTCGGAAAATTTGTTAGATGTCATCTATGTACCAAGTTTGAAAACTGATATCTCATTTCGTTTGAAAGTTATGTTGCCAACAAACCGACAGACAGATAGATCGACACATGTGTTTGTCGTGATAGAAAGCAAAACTCTCGAAATACGAGCAAGGAAAATAACAAGCGATAATCTGTAATAATGTAACAAAGAAGTAAAGCTTGTATGTTTGTTTGTTCGCGGTAATCTTTGAAACAAAAGATCCCATTAAAAAAATCTTTTACTGGTATGTTGCCTGAACTTTTGGGGTGAACACAGGCTAAATTTTGTATTGTATTGTATTGTATATTGCTCTTTAACGGGCAATACGTCAACACGTTATGAATGACCATAGGCTTGTCTGGTTCTCAACCATACCATGATCATGTTTTAGCTTAATTGATACTCTTTTCTTATTGTTTTCTTTTTTGTTCTATCTTTTCTTTATATTATGGGCACTTATAAAGGATCTCCTCGGGAAACTGCTATTGGTTTTGGATATAACCATTTTCGGTCAGCCCGCCCATCCGATTATGTAATTGTCACAAAAAAACACGGCCTCACGTGTTCACCACCTGCTCAAATCACATAAACTCTACCAACGTTTTAAGAATCACTTCACACAGTAACCTTCTGCGATTAGAACCCCTACCAAGTAATTTGTGGACTACCCATCCACACTTCGGAGCCCCAAAACGCACAAACTTTGCCTTCAGAAGTCCTAACTTAATAAGAACAACGTAAATCGCTTTTTCCGCACACGTGTCGCTCTTGTAGCACTTTAGGGACCTCCCTGCAGCAAATGTACTAGACCCATAAAAAAAAAAACGGGAAAGTGCGTCCGCGTGCTTCAAACTGTCGACCGGAAATGAGGCTAAATTTTATGAGGTTGTGACAAAAGGGAGCTGGCGCGGTGGGGGAAGAAAAGGCGAGCGGTCCTGTGGGAGAAAGTCAATTTCGCGCAGCGGGCAACCGACAAACAAGCCGATGCGCTCGCGCGGTGTGGTGTTTACGTTCAATTTTGTCGATCCACGTCCTACGATATATAATTTGATTTTTTGGGTTTTGACGTAACTCTTCGTTTGGGAAGTTTACGTGACACGAACTAGATACCATTTGTTGATATGATACATAATATTTTGTTTGTGAATAATAATTGTTTTATTTCTTATTCCTTGATGTTATGTTTCTGAAGATGGAAGAAGAGGGTTGTTATTATAGTTTTTGTTGTTCGTAATTTTAAAATTCTTTCATTCTGTTTGTAGGCATATTGTAGGTACTTTATTGGTGTCAACAGGTACTAAATAACAATAAAATCATTTATTTACAATTTTTTTATTGTTATTAGTGTATTTTCGTTCAATAAGTACCTAATAGTGTGAGATTCATTTAGGCAACAAATATTATTTTAGTAATCCTCGTTAATTTAGGTGTACCTACTGTTTCACTGTCACTTAAGTACCTACTTCATTTAGTTTTGAGTTTCTCTGCTATTTAGTAAGCGTGTTCTGAAATATTTACTAAAAATTGTGTACAATTATTCTATTTCCTTTCACAATTATTAAGTAGTTAATTTCAGTTTGAAGTGTATGATGCAATTATTTATTTTTTTAAGTCGTTTTTTTCACTTTCAGGAAACTGTACATGTGTGGCTGCAATTAAAGATTATGTAGTATCTAAAGACAACGTTAGGCCTAAAAGTAAATCTCAACTTTCTAGAAATACGTTTGACGCGAGGGCGGCTAGAATACGTCGAAGCGAACATTCTAGCGCTGAACGCTAACAGCGGCTTGACTAACAAAATATGTCAGGTGTACGAGTATGAAATGCGGATTTTTTTTTCTAAAAAAATATGTTAAATTCGGAAGAATGATAAAAAGTGCTTTATTCAAAGTATGCTCCATCGCTTGTTATACATTTTTCCCATCTTTCGGGCAATTTCTGAATACCACGCCAGTAAAAATCTTCCCCTTTTGCTGCAAATCATTCATCAAGCCATTTTTTCACATCTTCGTACGAACCAAAGCGCTGCTCAGCAAGTGCGTGACTCATCGATGCAGACAAGTGGTAATCGGAAGGAGCCAAGTCTGGTGAGTAAGCTGCATGAGGTAGAACTTCCCAGCTGAGTGTTTCCAACGTGTCGCGAACTGGTTTTGCGGTATGTGATGGAGCATTGTCATGAAGAAAAATGACTTTGTGTTGCCTCTTTCGGTATTCTGTCCTTTTTTCAAGCAGCGAACAGTTAAAATCGGTCAATTGTTGTTGGTAATGTTTAGTATTAACCGTTTCCCCAGATTTTAACAGCTCATAATAGACCACGCCCCTCTAATCCCACCAAACACAGAGCATCGTCTTTCTGCCAAAGCGATTCGGTCTTGCGGACGATGTGGATGGTGCGCCTGGGTCTACCCATGATTTTTTGCGCTTAGGATTCTCAAAATAAATCCACTTTTCATCCCCTGTAACTACACGATGCAAAAACGAATTCCTTTTGTACCGAGGCCAGGGAGCAAAATGTCACACGCGTTTCTTCGCTTTTCCATTTGCCTGTCGTTCAATTCATGTGGTACCCATCTACCAGCTTTTGAATCTTTCCCATCTCTCGTAGCCGATTGGAAACAGCTTGTTGACTGACGCCCAATTGCTCGACGAGTTGTTTTTGTGTTTGCGAATCATCTTCGTCCAACAATGCTTGCAATTCCACATTTGGCGGTTTTCCACGTTCCTTGTCTGCAACATCAAAGTCAATCACTTTTGAAACGTCGAAACCGTCGTTCACACGTATCTTGCGATGGAGCATGTTCACCATAAGCTTCTCGAAGTAATCGGTATGATTCACCAGCAGTTTTCTTTAAATGAAAACAAAAAATTAATGCTGTCCACGAATGCTCTTTGTTCGGGATAAATTTCGACATATTGAACACAACAACACAACACTATGCACATACTTTTCCAATTTATCACTCGTGCGTGTCTGACACTTGTTGATGACACAACAAAATGGCGCAGTGTCAAATCTTTATAGCACAAACTGCATTGATGCACCATCTGTTGTCTGAAATCCGCATTTTATACTTGTACACCTGGTAAGAACAATAGCATATATTCCTCATATTCCTATGATCCCAACGGATCTATCGATTTATTTCAGGAAGTTGCAGTTTCCAATGAAAGGATCGTTTGCTCTAACAATAAACAAATTCCAGAAATAAACTTTCAAACTGGTGGAAATCGATTTGAGACGGGAATGTTTTCCTCATGATTATCAAGAGTCGAGATTCCAGAAAACCAATATATTTTACTACCAGAAAATAATAAGACATCAAACCTAGTATACAGAGAAGCTCCAACCAATAGGTGCCCAAATTAAACAAAAAGTTTTAAAAAATAAAGCTTCCACGTGAATGAAGCCGCGCGACTAGCTTCGTAAATATAGATTCAAAATATTACCAGCCCATTCCTGTTCACAAGGATCGAACGACTGTTTGAGCGATAATCAGAACGGTACACAAACTCCAACAATGACGTCACGTGGCCTCGACTCGCTTTAGATGACAGTAGGCTGTTTTCTATTTTGTTTTTCGTCGTGCAACATGTAGTACGCATGCGACAGTCGTCGTATTGGATGGGAAACAATCGCTATCGCCTCGACAGCTGTACGTTATATTCGATGTTTTCAAGTGGTCGCTGAATATTTGATGCCTTCGTACAATTTTGTAGTTAATTGTATTATTTTCTAGAATTTTTAGCCATATTATATGTTTAAATAAATAGAGAATATTAGAAAAATACTATGGACGTGAGGAACAAAGTATTTTGGGAAGAATTTATCGAACAATATCGACAATTGAACTGCTTGTGGGATATGAATTGTAAAGATTATTCAAATAAAGTTAAAAGAAATAAGGATTACGAAGTTCTTCTGCACAAATTACGAGAATTGATGCCCGATGCCTCTCTGGATATATTAAAAAAGAAGATTAACAATATTAGGACTTCATTTAGAAGAGAATTGAAAAAAGTGAGTACCAAGACAATTACAACTATTTAAGTATATGGTGGTTGACTTTATGGCCCAGATCAAGCGGAGATCTATAAAACTCCTACGCATTTCATTTTCAGAAAGATAACTGACGCTTCTGTTTAAAAATCAAATCTGCAGTAACCAGTCATCTAGAAAAATAGTGAAATTATTTGATTATATGATACTAAACACAGCATTAAAAGACTAGTAACTGAGGGAAAAATAAAATACCAGATTGCCCATTACCATTAATAATTGAAAATTAGCTTTATACAGTTCATTAGAACCCAACCTTAGCGAATAGTTTTGAGGATGGCTCGATAAAATTATCGAAACGTTGGCCAAAGAATTTATTAATAAACCCCACGTGCTATTCCAATTCGGAATAATTACACAGGTTAACATGAATTTTGACTTTGATATCGACAGCTAGACGAAAAAAATATATATGACCTGAAAAAGAATTGTTTCATCAGCCCTAACTTGATGTGTAAAGGCGGCATTAATACATTTTCAGGTTCAGCAATAGGCTCACATTTAACGTTTTGTTTTCCAACACAAAATTCCGTTCTTAGTGGCCATAATCGTTGAACATAGTGTTGAGCATCCGCTCTACTATCCCACAAACAGAGATAACACGGATATTTTGTATATCCACCCTGTAGTCCCATTAAAAATCCTACCATCTTAAAATCTCCAATAAACTGCCACTTATACTCTTGATATTTTAAAGCTTCGAGTAAAATTTTAACACTTTCATAGTTTTCTTTTAGATGTACAGAATGAGCGACTGGAAGAGATGGAAATTTATTTCCGTTATGTAATAAAACGGCTTTCAAGCTTTTCGTCGAGCTGTCAATAAATAAACGCCATTCACTGGGAACACAGGGCATCCCAATTGCTTCAAACAAACCTCTTATATCGTTACAATAACAAAGTCCATCTTCTTTGGTGAAGAATGTAGCAAATCTCTCATGCCGACTTCGTTGATTTGTTATTTTGACATCAATAAGCAAATTCCATTGCTTCAAACGAGAACCCAAAAGCTCTGCCTTACTCTTCGGCAAATTCAAATCTCTTATTAAGTCATTAAAGTCTTCTGAGGTAAGAAAATGGGGTTTCGGTGGTTCCTGTGACAGTACAAATTCTTCATCTTCAATATTTATATTTGAACTCTGAGATGAGCTTGACTGAGAGAATTTTTAGGAGGTTCAGGTACTGGAAGTTGTAGGCTATATGAGATTAGAGCAGAAGATGAAGCAAGGTCAGAATATTCGATGGGTTTCGCATTTTTGCCTCTACGTCTTTTAGCTGGATTTACTAGGCAAGAATAACAGTCATTACCGTGGTCTCTTGGCTCTCGTCAAATTTTCAGTTCTGCGAATTTCATACTCCGTTTCTCACCTCGATACCAACCTGAAATAAATAAAGTTAAAAATAAACATATTTATATTTTTTTTTACTAAAAATTGTTTACCTTCTAAACATCTTTTGCAATTATTACAAGCAACATGTGGAGCCCAGGGCTTGTCTAGATTCCGAACAGGGCAGTTGAAATAGGCTTTGTAGGCTTCACAAAGTTTTTCACATGCGTTTAAATAAAATTTTATATCTCGTACTTTAATAAATATACCACATATATAACAAAATGCATTAGCATCATATTTACACTTTCTGGACGACATTTTAACCTCTTTAGGTCTTCTACAAAACAGTCAATTGTTGTTTATCACTTAAGTGACATCTGTAGACACTGTGTGAAAGTTACGACCCGTTTATTTTTTCGCGGTATTTTTAAATATACCAGAACTATTTAATATTTCTAGGATAACTCAAAAAAAATGTATTATTATCATAACTATCACAAAAGCAAACTTTATATGGAATATGGGTACTTTTCCTTTATTTTGGAGCATAATGAATAGAAAAATCATAAAATAAATTTTAGGCCAAAAACAAAAATTTTTTTTGTAGCGTTGTGTTATCATCTTTAAATTATACCGCAGTGAATCTGTTTTTAGGTATTGGATTCAAAAGCCACATGTGAAGTTTATCAATCGGGATTGTGGTACTATGAGGCGTTATCTTTTATAGCACAGAGTGAGTTAGAAAGTAATGACAGATTTAATGAAGATAATGAGTATTTTTCGATTTTAAAAATTGAACCTGATGAGGTGAGTATATAATTTGCATTTGTGTTAGCATTGTTCGGGTCGGATTAAATGGAAGTTGGCAAATAGTAAGTACTATGACACTTCCACACAATCTCGGTCAAACTAGTGTTGTGCGCGCAAAAAACTGTCCCGAGTACAACTCGGACTTGCGCAATTAGTCTTCCGTACTATGATTGCTTTTAAAATAAAAATTGTTGTTACGGAGGTATATAATGATCAACGACTTCACAAAACACGCCCAAATGAGTTTTTAAAAAGCAATATCCAAGATTCGGACACAAAATTTTTGTGATAGAGATAATTTTTTGGCAATTTTTTAAAAATAAGTAAGTAAGAGTATCACCTCATATATATTTTTAAACTCGTGTTTTCACAGGCTCTCATTTGACACCCCACTAGATGACTTCCGATTTTACCCCACAATTACTATTAATAATTGAAAATTTAACTTAACCCTTAAGTCAAAATGTAACTTTCAAAATTACACGGCTCTGATGAGGCCATTAATTCCTATATTAGTGACAAATTTAAACTTTCTACGTTAAATAGTTTCGATGAAAATCGGCTGGGATAGACTGACACCGAAGTAATTCCATAAGTGCTCCGTTTTTAGTGTTCCGTACGGAACACTTATAAGATCACTTCGGTGTCTGTCTGTCCGACTGTCACACCCGATTTTGTCGTAGTTTTGAAAGTTAAATTTTGACTTAAGGGATTAGTTTTGGGGGGTGAAATCGGAAGTGAAAAAAAAATTTTTTTACTAGGTAATCGAGTGTGGTGTCAAATGAAAGCTTGTGAAAACACGAGTAAAATATATATATATATATATATATATATATATATATATATATATATATATATATATATATATATCAAGTGTGATGTCAAATGAAAGGTTGTGAAAACACGAGTAAAATATATATATATATATATATATATATATATATATATATATATATATATATATATATATATATAATGTAATACTTGCACGCACTTTTCTTTGTATTATTTTATAAAAATCGCGAAAAATCGCTGTCCACCCGCCTTATCTCGAAAAGTACTTATCAAAAAATTTTGAAAAAATTCTGGAATATTTTCCACGGGGTGTAGATTGAACAAAAATTATCACGAGTGCATTACCTGTAATAATTTATCTGGTATATAAAAAGAAACAGAAATTTCAAAGTCATCAATTTTCAGTAAAGATTGAAAATAATCTTTGTTGAAAACTCATTTGGGGTGTGTTTTGTGTAGTCACTGATCATTTTATACTTCCGTTACAACATTTTTTATTTTAAAAGCAATCAACGTACGGAACATTAATTGCGCAAGTTCAACTTGCACTTGACCGATTTTTCAATTTTAGTACGGAACACTAAAAGGAATAGAAAGAGTATATCATTCATAACATTCCTGCCAAATCAGTGATCTATTAGAAACTGCAATGAACACAGTAAGGGCAAGTAGAAATAACTGGACAGAATTTCAACGCGGTCTTGTGCTAAAAAAATCCCGCTGCCCAAAATCCAAATGGTCGGTGTCGATGTTTACCAGTGTTGTCGATTATTAGTTAATTTTACTAGCAGGTTATATGTGGCTATATGTGTCTTATTAAAATACAAATTTAAAAAATATTCAGCTGTTTCTTATAAGTATCATGTTATTTACTGTCGTCTTCATTTGCTAAAACTATAAATGATAATTCTACTTCATTAAATTAGACTTTTAATAATACATCGGAAGTCGGTGAATCATTGAATATTTTAAATTTTAGAAATCTGACAACACTCACATTCAACCAAATCTGAACTCTTCGTTTCTATTAGCATTTCATTGAGTCCACTGTTGATGTTTGATCGTGCTTAGATGTAAATATGCGGAGCTTCGGTTATGCTAAACAATGATATAAAGCTAGTAACCTGACCTCCCGAAAAACGAACCGAGCTTTCGACTGTTCAGCAGGTTTTATGTAAATAGGGGGTGAAAAGTTCCGAGGTTATCCTAGAGATGGCATCACAAACAAAAAAACCATATGATTTTCAGTTAGTGTCAACTCTCAGAAGACTCGTGTGAAATTTTTATGACTATTAGTTTGCAAGTTGCAGCTGTTTGAGTGACACTACTTTTAATTTTTGCAAATGAGGCAGCCACTCCAAAAAACACAAAAAAATCCACCGTATTGAAATTCCCCCCAAAGTAAAAGTGAGATAGCTGACATCGTGAAGATATCAACAGAACGCGAGAGGCATATTTTGCATAAATATTTGCATACTAGTTCGGCGAAATCTAAACGAGTTTTTACGTCAGTTCGTAACAATGGACGCGACATGGATCCACCACTACACGCCTGAGTGCAATATGCAATCCGCAGAGTGGCTGGAACCGCATAAAAGCCGACCGAAGCGTCCAAAACATTAACTGAAAAGATTTTGGCAAGTACTTTTGGAATTTACATGGAACAATCACCAACGACTATTAGGTGGGTTTATTGGGCCGTTTGAATGATGAAATAAAGCAAAAAAGGCCGCATTTACTGAAGAAGAAAGTGTTGCTTCACCAAGGTAATGCGGCAGCTTACAAGTCCATAAAATCGATGGTGAAATGGGCCCACTTGGGCCATGGATTGCTCCCTCATCCGACGGATTCACCAGATCTGGTCCCTAGCGATTATTACCTCTTTCCATATTTAAAAAGTTCACATCGTGCTATACGAAAGATATCTAAATGTTGGAAGATCCCTGGTATACGTGTATAGCTCTTAAAAAAATATTGAAAAATAAAATAGAGTTTTTGGCAAAACATTGCTTTTTCTGCAAAAGTCCCGAGATTTTTTCACCTCAAGTTAGTTTGGTCATTGTTCCATGTTTTCTTTTTTTAGATATACACACCAGATATAGAAAACAAGGAGGAAGATCTGATCGTAGTTCCCGATATCATAAACAAAGTCGCAGTAAGAGAAAATGACAATCACGACGAAGAAGAAGTGTATCAAAATAGTTACGAACCATCTAATTCGTCTTATCCCAATAGATGGCGCAAACGGAAACTCATTAGAAATAAAAATAACTTTTCGAAACAGAGAAAAATTGGTTTCGTAGATTTATCACCAAAAGGTACATCCGCGGCTCTAGACGATGACGAGTTCAGCGTAACGGGAAAGAAGTTTGCGTTTCAACTGAAGAAAATGGATGAACGTCAAAGATTAATAGCGGATAAACTGATATCCGATATTATGTTTTATGGTAGTATGGGAAAATTGAATGAAGATGTTACAATACAGTTGCCTTCGAGAGAATTAAAGCAAGAAAATTGTTATTGTAGTAATTCTATTTCAAGTAATGGAATTGTTGATCCATTACACACAGTTACACAAAATGAAGTAATTCAAAATAGTTAATCGACGAAGACATCACAAATTTAATTTTTGAAAATAAATTTGATTAAAAAAGCAATATATACAGTCAGTCCAAAAAGTCTCCATACATCACCCGCTTTCTAAACTATTTTTCTATTATGTTTAACTAATTAATTGGAACTATGAGAAAACATGTTTAAATTAATATTTGAAACTTAATCAAGGAGGATTAGTACTAAAAACAACTACGGGACATTTTATTTAGAATTTGCATCACTATTATAAAAATGTAAACAAAATTAATGTCAAAAAAGCCTCTATACACTCAAGAACTGCACTGAAAAAAAACACGTTATAATCAGCCGCATTTTATTAAGCTATCTATTGCTCGCTAAACTGAAAACAAATGAATAAATTTCGGCCATACTTTATAATCTATCACTTGTTGCTAGTAATTTTGCAGTGGGTTTTCAAAGTAGTATTAAAAATGAACGAGAGAAATTGTGAAATTCCATTTCCAGTTCGAAAGATCATAATTGATTTGTGAAAAGATGGAAAATCGTACAGAAATATAGGAAAAATTGTTAAAAAGCCGCATGCTACTTTTCAGTTCGCTCGGTCGTCCCAAGAAACTGACTCCACGTGAAGAAGCCAGTATTGTTAGACAAATAATTATACTCGTAGATCCCAAGAAAAGTGTACCAAAATTAAAAGAAGAAGTACGGGAGCTATATTCGAAAAATGTTAGTTCACAAACAGTGAGAAATTGTTTACATAGGGCAGGTTATAAGGGATGTGCAGCAAAGGAAAAATCCGTTAATTTCGGAAGCTAATCGCAAAAAGCAGTTAGCTTTTACTAGGGAATATGTTACTAAACTTCCTGAATTTTGGGAATCGGTAATCTTTAGTGATGAAACTAAAATTAACCTTTTTGGGTCTGATGGCAGAACTAAAGTTTGGAGAAAAAAGAATACCGCATTCGATATTAAAAAGATTGGTTCCACGATGAGACAAGGGAGTGGTAGTGTTCTACTTTGGGATGCATGTCCGTTGGAGGGGTTGGAAATTTACATTTTATTAATAGTACCATGGATCAACATGTTTATCTGTACATTTTGAGAGACAATTTAAGAGAAAGTGGCCAAAAATTAGCACTCGAAAAAAGATACATTTTCCAACAGGACCATGATCCGACAGCAGCTTCATACACCTCCGCAATCGCCCGATATTAACCCCATCGAGCATTTATGGGAGAACCTTAAACGCGAACATAATGTTTTAAATAGAGAAGAATTAAAAAACAGAATATTGAACGAATGGGAGAACGTACCAGCAGAAGTTACTAGAAAGCTGGTTGCAAGCATGAGAAAAAGGTTATAGTTTTTTTTTTTACAGGGAGAGATCCGCCTTATGGATTCTGAAGCAGTTTGCGTCACCATAAGGGTGCCCCAAAATGCTATGTGGGGCTCTCCAACCAAAAGGGTTGGCATACCCACTAAAACTCCTTGTGAGCTGGGAAAACCCTTTACTCCTTTTACAATTTCTGAACTTCTTAATGACTAGATCTTTTTGATGTGTTTTAACCCTAAGTTAATTTTCTATGAGTAGGTCTAACCTAACTTAATCTAACTTAACGCTAACCTATACCTAAGCCCCCATTCCCGGGGGGGTGTCGTGTTATAATTATGTTTGGTGTGCTTTGTTACACTTTTAACCTGAAGGAGTAGCTCAACTAAACCTACGGCCTTAAACTAAGTCAAGGGGGTCTTTGTCTGAGTCTAATGTTAGTCTTGTGGTAGAATGTCTGTTGGTCGTAAGTATCGGTTGCCGACATTTACGTTGCCTCTGAAAGTAAAGGTTATAGGAGATTATCAAGGCCAACGGCGGTCCCACTAAATAGTCGATTAAACGAAGTTGTTATTTTCCGTCAAACTCCGTCAGACTATTATTGGTAATTGTTAAGTGTATGGAGACTTTTTAAACATTAATTGTGTTTACATTTTTATAACAATGATGTAACTTCTAAATAAAATGTTCCGTAGTTGTTTTTAATACTAATCCTCGTTGGTTAAGTTTCAAATATTAATTTAAACATGTTTTTCTCATAGTTCCAATTAATTAGTTAAACATAATAGTATAGAAAGCAGGTAGTGTATGGAGACTTTTTGGACTGACTATATATATATATATATATATATATATATATATATATATATATATATATATATATATATATATATATATATATATATATAAATAAATATATATGATTGTAGATGACTGCGTGTTGAAAGAGATTTTTATTATAAATTCTAAGAATGTTCCTAATTTGTATATAATTTATGATTATTATGACAAAAAATAAAATAACATTTTGTAAAAAATTACTATCTTTTGAAGGTTTATAACTACGACCAATCAGCGTCATTGTGACCTTCGGCGCCATTATCAAATACACCGGCAGCAACGTACGCGTTCAGTTAGCCGCTTAACTCCGACGAGCCAGCGTTGAAAAATACCAAGCGAGACCTTAGCGGGACGTTCGAATAATTCGATCCGGAATGCAACGTACAGGCGGTCAAGTAAAAACGTGTTAAGCATTGTTTTTTAAAAAATATATAATGATTTAGTAGTACCTCCAGTCTTCATCAGCGTTAATGATCGCCTCGCATCTTCGAGGCATACTTTCGACTAGATTTTCCGCGTTTTCTTGGGGTGAAGATTTCCAAATTACTTGAATTTACCGTGATCGCTGCTTTACTGTGTACACCTTTTACTACGAAGCTTCTGCTTGAATAAGATCGCAATGCCGGATTCCCCTTTTCACCGGCACACGTTTTACTCTGATGTTTGGTGTTGTTACCCTCTTGAAGAATCCACTCCTTACTTTTATCGACGAATCATCGTTTAGCAATCGGTACTAATGCCTTCTTGTATATCATATTTTTAGCGTTCAATTTGTAGGTAAACATGAAGAGTCTACCAAAACCTCTTTCCGATAAATATCCCAAAACATGGATCTTTACAGGATGTTTCATGGAGCGCTGAACGAAACGGCTAGTGGAAATTCACCAAGCTCGTGGGGTGACAACAAAACCCCAAAATAAAGCTTCATCGGAAAAAAAACATTTCTGCTTTAGTTTGTGCGCCCCTTGACGCAAAGTTAATTAAGGATTTATTTATTTATTTATTTATTTATTTATTCACCACATTCTACAGTATTCCAATTACAGAATGGGAAAATAACATAATGAAATGTACTAAACCTAATTAAAATTATATTATATAATATATTAAAATTATATTATAGCTTATTAACAACATATTTTAAAACTACATTTTTTTTATTTTTGTCACGCTGTAATTGAAAATATCAAGCTGGTTCTGCATTTGATTGTATTTCTCGCAAATTTGAAAAAGGGGAGAAAATTTTAGGACATTTGTTCTTGGGATTGGTAAATTAAAAGTTTGCACACTACGTGCCGCGGTTCTAGGTAGATGAAAAGGCAGACACTGCAAGATTTTTTTTTGCATCAATTTTGTTTGATATTATCTTATGTAAAAATATAATTTGGGTTTTGTTTCGGCGTGCCTCTAAACTTTCCATCGAAAATCTGTCCAAGAGACTTTCATAGGGATAACCTATTTCGGGATATACTCCATCGAGTTTAAAACTAGCGTACTTTAAAAAACGCTTTTGAATTTTTTCAATATTTTGAATGTGCGCTTGATAAAAGGGGCACCAAACAACAACTGAGTATTCAAGCCGTGATCTCACGAAACTATTGAAAAGCAATTTTAGAGTATCATATTCAACAAAGTCGGCACTATTACGTATGATGAAACCCAATAGTTTAAAACTCTCCGTTGTAATCTTTGCAATATGGCCACGAAAAGACAAGGCATCCAGCAAAACACCCAAATCAGACAGCGACTGACATCGCTCTAGGACCTGACCGTTCATACTGTAATTGAATTCTATGGGACTCAATTTTTTTGTAAAGGTAATTACATTGCACTTCGATACATTCAAAAGGAGTTTGTTGTTACTACACCAGTTGTTTACAAGATTAAAGCCATCCTGTAGTCTTATGCAGTCATTCAGGTCTCTGATTCTGCAATATAGCTTCACGTCATCAGCATAAAGTAGGTATTCAACACCCGCTCTCCGAGCAAGATCATTTATAAATATATTAAAAAGGAGTGGCCCCAAATGTGATCCCTGCGGCACTCCCGATGTGGCAACAAAGCTAGAAGAATTCTGACCAAGACACTGTACAAACTGCGTATGATTTAAAAAAAGATAATAACTTACTCGAAAAGCCAATTGCGAACAACTTGTCCAACAGAATCCCATGATCCAGCCGATCAAAGGCCTTAGAGCCATCAGTGTAAATCACATCGGTCTGCTCACCCCCATCAAGTGATTTGGCAAGGTCTTGCGTAAAACAAAATAAATTTGAAACCGTCGAACGGCCCTTCACGAAACCGTCCTGTTGCAGTGATATCTGCGTGCCAATTGAATTATATAAATAATCATGTAATATGATTTCGAAGACTTTTGAAAAGTTATTAATAATGCTTATTGGTCTATAGTTTGTTACACAACTCTTGTCACCTTTTTTGAAAACAGGCGTAATACGTGATGTTTTCCATGTGTCTGGAAACATAGATGTGTCAAGCGATAAATTGAATAATATTGTAAGAGGATGAGCAAAAGCAGAGGCGCAGTCTTTTAACAAGAAGGCAGGAATTCTATCTGGACCAACAGTAGCTGTAGGTTTTAACTTTTTTAATACTTTAAAAACAAGTTGTTCCGTTATTTTCTCCATGTTAATAGGATTCTGTGATGGAAATAAATTGTTCTCCACGTTTCTTTGTTTCTGAGAAGACATTACATAAGAGTCTTGAAAAAAGGATGCAAAAACTTTCGGCTATATGTCTAGGATTATTAAGGATGTTGCTATTATAAGACAGTGGTTGGTATAACATGAGAGTTCTTCTTGTCATTAATATAGCGCCAGAATTTTTTAGGATCATTTTTTATGTTTTTTTCAATATTTAAAGAGTATGTTTGGTAGGAAGCTTTTGTGTCATTTTTAATGATTCGCCTCAGATTTTTAAACTTTCCTAGTTCGAATAAATTTCCCGTTCTTTTAAATTTTTTCAAGAGCTGTATTTAGTTCTGATATTTTGTATAATTTCACTAGTAAATCAAGGCGGATAATATTTATTTGTCTTTTGTGTCTTAGGAACGTGTATATCTAAAGTAGTGTAAACTGTTTGATAAAATCTTTCGCAGGCTTTATTTACATCTGTAAATTGAGACAGAAAGTCCCAGTTAATATATGAAAAGTTAATATATAGATTTACTAAATTCCCTCTTTTGAAATTATAATAGTTTGAATAATTCTTTTGCTTATGTTTCTTGGATTCACACTGTACTTTTAAAAAAATATCTAAAGCAGGATGGTGATTATCTTCCGTTGTCAAAATATCCATGGCTCTCTCAACACTGCCATCGTTATTTGTCAGCACGAGATCAAGAAGTCTATATTTCGGGGAAAACATGTTGATTATCATTTTTTCGTCCTTGTCTGACGCTTTTCCTCTCGAATTACGTTCTAGTAGATTATTAGCATTTTTTTACTGAGGGTATCGTTTCACCCACTTGCTAAGCAATGCTCTCGGCTTGGCCATATACTTATGAGTTGGCGTCATTTTCGGGCCTTCTGGACGATTACACAGGAACGCAACTTCGAACATCCAAGACATAAATGGAGCCATGATCTATAGAGCAGAGAACAAAAAAAAAATAAGCAATAGTGCCTAGCTATAGTCGGAAAAAGAAGTAGTTATATGTGTATTCACGGATCAACATTTCTACATCCTTCAATCGCTTTAACATATCGTGTAAGTTACGTAAATGGGGGTGGCCGTTATTCTGTTCATCTTCTTACCGTAACGCGTTTTTCTCGGTGTACTATCTCCTTATCTTTACTCCTGCGCAATAATTAGATTCACGAATTAATTAATAATCATTAAAATAAAAGTACAGCCAGCAGTGGACTGGGACACAAGAAGCAGCGTTGGTCAGACCTCCTTATAATGACAACATTCCATTGTTGATGAAGGTAGGTATTACTCAGAACCGTATCAGGGATTTTGTCTTTTTTTTACTTGAGTTTCATCGAAAAATTGAAAAAAAACTTAGCATATATTGGATTAGTTTTTGCCTACTCTGTTCTATACATATATATATATATATGTATATATATATATATATATATATATATATATATATATATATATATATATATATATATATATATATATATATAGCCAAGAAAAGAAAATGCAGACCTGGGGGATTAAATTGACGACATACCCTCAAATTAACGTTTTCTTGAAAACAATGACCAGTTTTTCCAAAAAAAAATTATCTGATAATTGAACTTCATCGACTTTGCCCGTCCATAACCAGAATGAGAAGATTTCGACAAAAAATGGCCGCTTCATATTAAAAAAAAAACACCGGAGAGGGGGAAATTTCCGCAAAAAGGCACCGTCCATTATACTGGCACTTTCCAAAGTGGTGGAGGAACATTTCCACAAAAAAAACTCTTCCTCGATACCCGTGGGAGGAAGGGGAAAGTGGTGTGTGCGACATTTTCCAAAATGGAACGTTGTCCACTGTTGTGATTTGGCAGTCGTATGCATTTCTCTGGCATCCTGGCTTATTGATCGGTAATATATATATATATATATATATATATATATATATATATATATATATATATATATATATATATATATATATATATATATATATAGGCCAGGTTTGAATCAGTTCGTCTAACAATGAATTTGCACGACGTTTCAAGTGCTCTGGCTGCTGCTGCCGCTCGAAGCTAATTTACGAGCTTACTAATGAGTTAGCTTCGAGCGGCAACAGCAGCAAGATCACAGTATCGAGTAGCAGCTGCAGCAAGAGCACTTGAAATTGCCAAATGAGATTTTGGCGAACCGTCGTGCAAATTCATTGTTAAACGAACGGATTGAAACCCGGAATTTTAATGTATTACAGTTTACCATCCGTGAAAACCTCTACTGAGATATATATATATATATATATATATATATATATATATATATATATATATATATACATACGTAAGCAAGTACAGACCTCGCTCACAAAAAAAAACCTTGAACTTTTCGAACCTGGAAAATTACAACTCTTTTTAGAGAAACAGCAGAAAAACTAATAACTGTGGAGAGTGTGGAAGAGATCATAAATAAAACCTTCGTAGAGGTGAACCTTAAAGCTTTATGACCTTCCGAATACTGTAGAAAAAAAGTTAATAGCCAGGGGATGAACTCCCTACCCTTGAGGAGGTTCCCCCAAGAAAAAACTCTTTCTTACTATCAAACTCTGAAAGTTTAATCCTTATAAATCTAGAGCAAAAATCGTCGTTCAGTTTGTCTACCCTAAGTAGTAAGTAACTATAAAGAGAAATATTTTTTTAAGCGTCTTTGTACACATACATACCATTTTTAGAAAGACCCTCATATATATATATATATATATATATATATATATATATATATATATATATATATATATCTCCCCCTCAGATTGAAAAATCTAAATAAACTACGAGACACTCTACGCACCAACTCCTATCCAATCTAATTAATAAATAAATTATTATTTAACTCAACCACACCCCCAGTACAACAAAACAACAATCTTACACCGGATATTAGTGCTTTCCTCTCCGAAAACCGAATCAAATCTTATTTTTCATTTCCATACATAAAAGAAATCTTCACAAAAACAACTAAACTTTTCAACCAATTACTTGATTTAAAAATTGCTTTTAAACACAAAAAAAACTATCAACAATATTTTTACTTGTCTAAAAAACAAAGATGAAATCACGAAAGTTTCAGAAGTAGTTTACAGCATCCCTTGCTCTCAGTGTTAAAAAATCTATATAGGACAAACATCTAAAGTCCTAAAAGACAGAATCACTTCCCACAAAAGTGATTGCAGATTAAAGAAAAACTCTTGTGCGCTTGCCCAGCATAGTAGCCAATTTTCACATGAATTTAATTTTGCTGAAACCAAGATGCTATGTAAAGAAAGAAATCTTGGCAGGAGAATCTTTAGGGAGATGGTGGAAATCCACCTTCAACCGAACTCGATCAATAAAAAAACTGACATTGAAGATCTGAGTCCAATTTTCTCCAATTTATTACAAACAGGCAGTCAAAATGAAAACTCTTACAATATATCTGACATATCTCTTTGATAATAATCCCACTGATTTTCACTAACTTCTCAACTTTAAAACGATCAAACAAAAAGTCAACGTCATTCTATTTTCAAATATAAATTAACCACAACTTAACTAAGAGTTAGAAACACACTGCCCTTAACAAAATGACAAGAAAACATAACAAAAAAATCCTTTATAGATTAAAATCACTTTACAACCACACAATTCTTTGTACTACTCTAACAAAATGAAGTAAAAATTTATTATATTTCCCAGAGATGAGTATGTCGAGTTTTCTTGTGTTTTTTTTCTGATGAATAAGTGTAATAAAGTGCCCCCACAAACAATGATTTTTGAACACACCACTTAGCAGTAAGTACTTTAATGTTACATATAAAATAGGGTTGTTCTTTACTTTTAATCTCAAAAATACTGATAATCTACTGTAATTGTAGCCCTGATGAAGAGAATGAAATATGTTCGAAAGCTTGGCGTAGCTAAAAAGGTGTTCAAAACTTTTTAGTTTTTTTTCAAAGACCGCTTACCCCAAGAACATAATACTGCTATATATATATATATATATATATATATATATATATATATATATATAGAAAAAAACGTTCTATATCTAGAGTTCCCTACGACACGCTTTATCATTGATATACAAAAGAACAATCGGTGTACGCATTCCATTCGCACTTGACTGGTTTTATTTAATTAAAGAACCCAGAACCAACAGAATAGCCCAGTACGACTCTTACCATGGAATGTGTAACTGAAAAAGAATCTTGCCACTCACCGTTTCAAGTTCTTCGACTGTGTTCATTGACCCTCTTCAGTGTTTACTCGAGCAATCGTTTAATATATACCAGACGCACGTTGCGACATTTTCCTTCGGAAAAGAGAAAGATAAACAATTCGAGTTGTTTCGTTTAGTTTTAAGTGAAGATTTTTCGTGAACGGATCGTTTCTTTAATCTTCAGTTTAATGCAAAATTCCTCAGTCAGTTACAGTAACATTAGCAGCAGTTCTTTCGTGGTTCGATATAATTGTTACGCATCAGCAAATATAAAAATAACACGTACCGGATACCATACACTGTACAGTAGCCGTTAAAATAAATATTTAGTGTTAAAATAAAATAATTAGAGCTTTAATAACATTCCAAATGTATCGTCGCATCAGCTCGAAACCTAAAAATACGTGTGCAAAGTGGAAAAAGTGCGCTAAAAAATGGGAAGGTTGAATAGGACCGAGGAGAATGCAGGTGCAAATAATGTGCAATCGCATGTGCAATACAACAAACTGAAGGACGAACAGTCGGGAAGCTGTGAAAGTTTTAAAGTTATGCCAACTGTTTCTGAGTGTTTTTCTTTTAGTTGCAAACATTGTGGACATACGCAGATCTTTCAGGTATGAATTGTCTCTTAAATATGTGCGAAGTTTATAATTTCTGAAATTTTAAGGAGTTCTTATCGTTAGGGATCTATTGAGCATATATACTTAACTTATATTCAATTAGACAGCTAAATCTTAAAGCTATGAACGTATTTTTTAAATTTCTCTACACTAATACATTAAAAGTATCTGGCGCTGATGAAATACTTGCCATAATATTCAAAAAATGCGCAAGCGAACTAACTCCCGTTTTCTGTAGACTTCAACTTATTCTACAGAAAGGGAACATCTCTCACAGTTCAGTTCATCATCATCATCATCAGGTTATACTGTCCACCCCCCAAGGGGGGGGAGGGGGATGCTGGACGAAAGCCTCCCTCAAATCTTGCCACTTTCTTCAATATATATATAACACGCAGGCTAAAAAGTTTTTGGTCTAGCTACTTAAAACACATTTTTTTACGCTATTCTAATATTTCTATACCTTTCTTGTAGAAGGATTTGTCTTTGCCTTCAAAATAGGCCCCAGTTTCGGCGATAACTTCTTCATTGGAGCCAAATCTCTTTCCCGCGAGCATTTTTTTGTGATCTACAAATAGATAATAGTCGCTGGGGGCTAAATCTGGAGAATACGGTGGATGGGGAAGCAATTAGAACTACAATTCATGCAATTTTGCCATCGTAGCCATTGACTTGTGACACCGTGTATTGCCTTGTTTATTTGGGGTCGTTTCTTTGCGATTCTGCCTTCAAACGCACCAATAACTTTATATAATATTCGCTCTTGATGGTTTTTCCCTTCTCAACATAGTTAATGAAAATTATTCCATGCGCATCCCAAAATACAGAGGCCAGAAACTTTCCAGCCGACTGTTGTGTATTTAATTGCTTCGGGCGGCTTTCACCGGCTGCTGTCCATTCAGCTGACTGTCGATTTGATTTCGGTGTGTAGTGGTGGATCCATGTTTCATCCATTGTCACATATCGCATGAAAAAATCCTTTTTATTGCGCTTAAAAGGTCCAAATAGCGCTCAGAATCATCAGCACATTGTTATTTTTGATCCAGTGTGAGCAAACGCGATGCCTATTTCGAACAGAGCTTTCTCATACCCAAATGTTCATTTAAAATATGATCAACAGGTTCTTTCGATACCTTCAGGGTGTCAGCTATCTCATGCAATTTCACTTTACGGTTATCCAAAACAATATTGTGGATTTTTTTATGTTTTCCGGTCTAACCACCTCATTTGAGCATCCAGAGCATTCAGCATCATTCGTGTCTGTACCACTGCGTTTAAATTCAGCCTACCAGTAAATGATGAGTGATTTTTCAGAGATAGAGTCCCTGTGTCACTTATCAAGCCATTGCTTTGCTTGAACGGTATTGTTTCCCATCAAAAAATGGTGTTTAATCAACACACGAAATTCGATTTTTTCCATTATTTCGAAAATATCAAAAGTAACGTCACTAAAACTACTGTAACTCGTAAACTAATCGTCAAGATGTCATGAAATTTTCCTGGATGGATGGATGGATGTTATGGAGAGTGGGTGCATCGACTACTAAGGCCATTTAGCACCCAGTAATGGAAAGGTTGTGGATGAAATTGTTGTTTTTGCTTATATTAAGTGGTAATATTCATTCTGTTTTAAGTATTCATCGATTTGATTTATATGAGATATATATATATATATATATATATATATATATATATATATATATATATATATATATATATATATATATATATACGAATATATATATATATATATATATATATATATATATATATATATATATATATATATATATATATATATATATATATATATATATATATATATATATATATATATATATATATATATATATGTATATATATTAGGGTGACAAGACAAAAATTTTTTTTTTGATTTTTTTCCTATGAAAAAATGAAGCCTCTAAATTTTAAAAAAATAATATAATATTTAGAGGTCGCATCCATCGATTGAAAATATATTTTTTTCTTTTCAATCATTTTTTTTTTTTCTTCAACAGAGCCCCTTTAGACTTCTGATTTGAATTTAAGGATTATGAAGATGTTTCCTGGACCGTTTTTTGATGCTGAATTCATTCCTGATGACCTTTTCCCACTAAAATCTTTCAATTTTTCGCAATGTTCATGTTAAGGGCGCATTAAGGGTGAAAAAATAAGTTTTCTTTTTAAAAAAGTTATCTCTCTCTTTTATTGAGCTCTATCCTTCTTTGGATAATTTACTCAGCTTTGAATGTGTCTCGTGCTTAGGCAGAGCACCGGCGACCCTTCGGCGAAGCGTTATACATTCTCCAGTTTGGATTCTTTCTACCGGTGGAGAACAACGTAGTCTCGCTCTGGGCGATATTGCTCCCCCAAAAAAAAAAATCTTTATTTGTCTTTATAACCTAATTTCTTCTTTGGCACTGATAAAGGATCTCCTCGGGAATTGCTACTGGTTTTGGGTATAACCTTTTCTGTCAGCCCGCCCGTCTGGTTACGCGATTGATACAAAAAACACGGTCTCACGTGTTCACCACCTGCTCAAATCACCTAACCTCAACCGACGTTATAGGAATCACCCCTCACAGCGCATAGTAACCCTCTGCGATTAGAACCCCTACCAAGCAGTTTGTGGACCACCGATCCACACTTCCAAGCCCCAAAACGCCCGAACTTCGCCTTCAGAAGCCCCAACCGGGAAAATGCGTCCGCGTGCTACGAACTGTCGACCGGAAGTTCCTTTTAAAAAAGTTCTGCAAAATTTACGGGAAGCATTGTAGATCAAGTTTTATGATGCAAAATCATAGATATGATACAGATCTTTGAGAAATTTTCATGGCGCATGAGTAATATTGGACAAAGACAGCGAAAACGAAGCGCTTTGTTGGAAAAATGGATACACCTAAAAAACTCGAGAAGTAGGCAATGTGCAGAAAAAATGTTTCAGACAAAAGTTTTTAGCATTTTTCCCTGGAAATTGACTGGGTCTATTAGATTTTGGGCCCAATGCTTTATTAGGACTCTATGAGTCCCAAAATTGAAAATTTATATGAAAGCCCAATACCTTTAATACATATTTAAATTCCGAGTAAACGCTGAATTTTGATTGGGCCTGACGGGCCTCATGGACACTGCAATAAAATGCAGCACATGAAAATAATTATATCCGTGTTAAAAGTTAATAACTAAGATAAAAAGTCGAGTGACAAACCAATATTTTGTTGTTTTTCTTCCGCCGAGCATGTATTTACAGGAGTCCATGTCTCCCCCCCTCATGCATATATATATATATATATATATATATATATATATATATATATATATATATATATATATATATATATATATATATGTATATATATATATATATATATATATATATATATATGAGGCTGGTTTGAAAAGTCCGTGCAAAGTCTGAGAGATGGCACCACCGGCGCGTATCGAGGTCATGTTTAGTTAGTAGCATCTCTTGAATGAACGCACACCAAGTTTCAGCCATATTGGTCTATTTCTTTGTGTTTGGCATTCGTGTGAATCAAGGAAGTCGAGTGATTTTCAAGAAATGGACGAAAAAGAATTTCGTGTGGTGATTAAACATTACTTTATGAAAGGCAAAATGCCCCAGGAGACTAAAGAGAAGTTTGATAAACATTATGGTGGCTCTGCACCTTCGATTAGAATAGTTTATAAGTGGTTTCAAAATTTTCGGACTGGCCATATGGGCACAAGTGACGCTGAACGTTCTGGACGGCCTGTGGAGGTTACGACTCCAGAAATCATTGATCAAATCCATGATATGGTGACGGATGACAGAAGAGTTAAGGTGCGTGAGATTGCTAGTGCTGTGGGCATCTCGACTGAACGGGTACATAATATTTTGCATAAACATTTGGACATGAGAAAGCTATCCGCAAGATGGGTGCCGCGATTGCTCACGCTTGACCAAAAACGGAATCGTGTGAAGTGTTGCAAGGATGGTTTGCAGCTGTTCCAGAAGAATCCGGAGGACTTTAAGCGTCGTTTCGTCACTGTGGATGAAACATGGATACATTACTATACTCCTGAGACCAAACAACAATCTAAACAATGGGTTACCAAGGGGGAATCTGCACCAAAAAAGGCGAAGACCGTTCCTTTGGCCGGAAAGGTTTATGGCGACTGTCTTTTGGGATTCGCAAGGGATAATCCTCATCGACTATCTGGAAAAGGGTAAAAACTATTACAGGTGAATATTATTCATCGTTATTGGACCGTTTGAAAACCGAGCTGCAAGAAAAACGCCCGCGATTGGCCCACAAAAACGTCCTTTTCCATCACGACAACGCACCAGCACACACCTCAGCAGTTGTGGTCGCAAAATTAATGGAAATAGGATTCCAACTCGTTTCACATCCCCCCTATTCTCCAGACTTGGCTCCCTCGGACTACTATTTGTTCCCCAATTGAAGAAATGGCTGGCGGGACAAAGATTTTATTCAAACGAGGAGGTGATTTCAGACACTAATGGATATTTTGCAGACTTGGACAAATCCTATTATTCGGAAGGGATCAACAAACTAGAACATCGTTGGACGAAGTGTATAAGCCTAAAAGGAGACTATGTCGAAAAATAAAAAAGGTTTACCCCAAACACATAAGTAGTTTTTTATTTTTGCACGGACTTTTCAACCAGCCTCGTATATACATATATATATATATATATATATATATATATATATATATATATATATATATATATATGCTTCCTAGTAACATGCTTCACTTGAAAACTGTATAGAGAATATATTTTCCACATTACCATTGTTATTTGTTTACATATTCTTTGACATTTTTCTTAGGTGTGTCAATCTTTTTTCCAATAAAGTACCTCGTTCTCGCTGTCTTTGTCCCATATTACTCGTGCGTCATTAAAATTTCTCAAAGAACTGTGTCATATCTATGATTTTGCATCATAAAACTTGATCTACACGTAAGTTGGAATGTGGAATCTTTGGCACAATGATACTACTCAGTATATATCACCACTACACCAAACATTTTTATTTTTGCACTCGACGCGCGTTTCGCTAACTATGTTAGCTTCATCAGGAGCGATGATTGACTAAAGCTAAACCACAAGTCTACCCTATTTATACTTAGCCTAACCCTTGAATTACTCAGGTGAAACTAATGGCATAGACAAGGCCATCAGTTCCGGTCAAGTAACCACTAGAGGGAACTATAAGTAATAGGTCCTCTGTCTTTATTTAAACTACTTTTACATTTTAAAATTTCCACACTTTCGTATGCGGTCAACAATCTCCTATCAGATACATTTTTTATTAATCTCAGATTATCTGATGTTACAATATGATCAGCTTCAAGGTATTTAATAAGGTAGGTTTTCAATGTATCAAAAATCGCGAAAATATCATCCACATACCTATATTTCCCAAAGGTATGGTATAGGTATGTGGATGATATTTTCGAGATTTTTGATACAAAGAAAGCAAATATTGATGATTTTGTTTCTAAATTAAATAGCCGTTATAATTCCATTAAATTCACTTACGAAGTTGAGAACAAAGGACAATTGCCTTTTCTAGATATTTCAATTATTAAAAATAATAATAGATTAGAATTTGATATAGGAAGGACACAGTAACAGATAGATATATTCCTAATGATTCATTTCGTTGCAAACAACACAAATTAGCCTCATTACATTTTTTAGTTCATCATTTGGTGACTTTCCCTCTCAACAGAGTATATTTTAATAAAGAAAGGAATCGTATTAGAAATATAACTAGAGTTAATGGTTATGACGATGACTTAGTAAATAAACTAATAAATAGATATAAGTTTAGGTTAAATATTCAGAATTCCACCTTTTTTACACACAAAGAAAATAACACCAAGTATGTCTCCATACCATATAATCCCTAATATAGCAAGAGACTCAATAAGGTATTAAATAAGGTAGGCCTCATCTTAATCTATAAGTCATCAGACAATCTGAGGAACATCTTAGGAAATTCCGAAGATAAGATTCCTAATTGTGAGAAAAGTGGAATTTATGAAATTAGTTGTAATAATTGTGACAAAAAGTATGTTGGGCAAACTAAAAGGTCAATTAAAACACGATTTAAAGAACATTTAGCACACTTAAAATACAGTAGAACAGAAAAGTCTAGCATTGCCGAACATGCCCTTGAAGTTGATCATATTGTAACATTAGATAATCTAAGATTAATAAAAAATGTATCTGATAGGAGATTGTTGAACGCATACGAAAGTATGGATATTATAAAATGTAAGAGTAGTTTAAATAAAGACAGAGGGCCTATTCCTTACAATCCCCTCTACTGGTTACTTGACCGAAACTGATGGCCTTGCCTATGCCATTATTTTCGCCTGAGTAATTCAAGAGTTAGGCTGAGTGTAAATAGGGTAGATTTGTACGTTAGCTTTAGTGAATCATCGCTCCTGATGAAGCTAACATGGTTAGCGAAGCGCACGTCGAGTGCAAAAATAAATGTTTACTGTAGTGGTGATATATACTGAGTAGTTGATCTACAAGGCTTCCCGTAAATTTTGCGGAACTTTTTTGAAAGGAAAACGCATTTTTTCACCCTTAATGCGCACTTAACAAGAGCATTTCGGAACATTGAATGATTTTAGGGGAAAACGGCCCTTGGAAACGGATTCAGCATCAAAAAATGTCCAAGGAAACACCTTCATAACCCTTAAATTCAAATCAGATATCTAACGGGGGGCTGTTGAAGGGGAAAAAAGATTGAGAAGAAAAGATATATTTTCAATCGATAGATGCGACCTCTAAATATTAATATTTTTTTTCTAAAAAGCATTTTTTTGTATGACGTCATTTTTATGGTTAGTTAGATAACTTTAAAGAAAGGCCCTCGTAAAAAATACTAATAATGATTTTGATGATTTTGAACGGTCAAATAATAAGAACGATGCTAAATTCGGACCGGATTTTATTGATACAGTATGCGTCACATTTTGATTGTTTTTTAGGCATCAGAATTAGAAATGATTTTGGGACAATCATTGAAAATGTTCAGATCCAACAGGAGAAGTGGAATCTTCAAATTCCCCGAACGTAACGTCTTCTTCATTTGAAGAAAAACCAAACGACGTTGCTTTTAAGGTATGTACTAGTAATAAGTAGCAAATTAAATGAATTTATTGAGATATCACACGCAAGTACATAGCATCTTAACACTAACACAAATAAAAGTCATGTATTTAGGACGATTTTTTAAAAATTTAAATTATGAACGTATTTTTTTACGTTATCTACCTCGCAGAGCTTTTCAAAAATATATTTCCTACATAATTAGCGTCTACAATAATACACTCGGTACAACCTTTCCAGAGTTGTTTCATTCAATGCAAAAAATAAATTATTTTCTTCGGGCAATCACACAACGAGGCTACTGTGGCTAGAAATTCATTATTTGAGGAAAATTTTTTTTGCCTTTGGACTGACATTCTGTACGAATAGATCTCTTTTTTTTCGTATTGAATGTTATTCAGTAACCGAGTTTGATTATCATCAGCTGAGCTGAATAACTTCCGAATTTAAAAGAAAAATGTATGGCACATCACATGTCACTTTACCATTTATCTTTATCCTTTATATGTGGAAATAGTTTTTTTTTGCTTTTCTAGTAAGAATCTACCCCCAATCAAAATCTAATTTGTATTTGAACCTGCTGTTTTGAATTTTTGGTCGACTCAACCAGTTTATTTATTTTCTTACTACTTTCAATTTTTATAATAAATAAAAAACAAAGAAAAGTGTGCACAAGTATTACATTATATATATTTTTGCACTCTTGTTTTCACAAGCTCTCATTTGACACGCCACTCGATGACTTGTTAATTTTTTTCACTTCCGATTTTATCCCCCAAAAGTAACCCCTTCAGTCCAAATTTAACTTTGAAAACTACACGGCACTAAGGGGGCTAACAATTCCTATATTAGTGCCAAATTTCAAGTCTCTATGTCGAATAATTTCGGAGAAAACGGACGGACAGACACCGAAGTGATCCGATAAGTGTTCCGTACGGAACACTAAAAAACAAATTACATCCAAAAATGCCAGAACATTTAACTAACTACTGACACTTGAGGCTTAAACACTGTAATGTTTGGGTGACATAAAACAGCCAGCTAATATTTCAAAAACAACAATATAAAATGTTTCTAATTTGGATTCGAGCCTAGCCGAATTATAACGATGCGCAAACGAAGGTTTTACCTTTTCTTTTTGTTCCTTATTTTCTTCAGGAATGGTGAATGTTTGCACAATCGCTTACTGCTAGCGACCTACAGAGTGTATGTACCTCTGATGATGTACTGTCGCTCATTTTTCAAAAAAAAAAATCGTGAGGACTGCACGATGCATCGCATTCTTACGAAAATTCGCCAAAGTATTTAGGACTGCGACAGTGGCTAGGTAGACAAGTTAAAAAATGATTCTCTCCCAATTATTTTAGGAAAATGTATCAGGAACATCAGGAATGGCAAGACCGTACAGTCATCTTCAGGATAAATTGGATGGTAATTCCCTTGGTATACCTCTTCTTCCAATCATATCAGAAGCTAAACCGTTCCAGAGTTACAATGTTTTGAAATCATCTCAAAGGTAAAAACTATCCTGTAAATAAAAGCAAAAAAAAATATACCGAAACCCTTATTCCATTGCTTTCGGCTGATTAATTTATTTCAATTTGAAAAGTACTGAAAAAATACCATGACTTTTAAAGTCGTCGAACTGAAAAAACACAGAAAATTACGTATAACAGGATATATTTCAAGCTAGTCCGGCTGTAATATTTGGAAAAAGACTGGAAAGAATAAGAAATGAACATGCGATTTAAATTCGGATATCTAATTCAAAACGACTTTCGTCGTTGTTCAATTCCTAATTTCCATATATCAGGTGTACAAGTATGAAATGCAGATTTCAGACAACAGATAGTGCACCAATATAGTTTGTGCTATGAAGATTTGACACTGCGCTATTTTGTTTTGTCATCAACAAGTGTCAGACGCGCACGAGTGATAAATTGGAAAAGTGCGTGCATAGTGTTGTGTTGTTGTATTCAATATGTCGAAATTTATACCGAACAAATAGCATTCGCGGACAGCGTTAATTTTTTTGTTTTCATTTGAAGAGTTGAATAATACCGATTACTTCTAGAAGCTTATGGTGAACATGCTCCATCGCAAAATACGTGTGAAAGATGGTTTTCGGCGTTTTCAAAAGTGGTGACTTCGATGTTGCAGACAAGGAACGTGGAAAACCGCCAAAAGAATACGAGGATGTGGAATTGCAAGCACTGTTGGACGAAGATGATTCGCAAAACACAAAAACAACTCGCCGAGTAATTGGGCGTTAGTCAACAAGCTGTTTCCTATCGGCTACGAGAGATGGGAAAGATTCAGAAGACCGGTAGATGGGTACCACATGAATTGAACGACAGGCAAATGGAAAAGCGCAAAAACACGTGCTCGGTACAAAAGGAAGTCGTTTTTGCATCGTATGGTTACAGGGGATGAAAAGTGGATTTATTTTGAGAATACCAAGCGCAAAAAATCATGGGTAGACCCAGGCGCACCATCCACATCGACCGCAAGACCGAATCGCTTTGGCAGAAAGACGATGCTCTGTGTTTGGTGGGGCCGGAGAGGCGTGGTCTATTATGAGCTGTTAAAACCTGGGGAAACGGTTAATACTAAAGGTTACCAACAACAATTGATCGATTTAAATCTTTCGCTGCTTGAAAAAAAGCCAGAATACCGAAAGAGGCAACACGAAGTCATTTTTCTTCATGACAATGCTCCATCACATACGGCAAAACTAGTTCGCGACACGTTGGAAGCACTCAGCTGGGAAGTTCTACCGCATGCCGCCTATTCACCAGACTTGGCTCCTTCCGATTACCACTGTTTTGCATCGATGGGTCCCTCACTTGCTGAGCAGCGCTTTGGTTCCTACGAAGATGTGAAAAAATGGCTCGATTTTGTTCGCAGCAAAAGGGAAGATGTTTTACTGGCGTGGTATTCACAAATTGCCCGAAAGTTGTGAAAAAATGTATAACAAGCGATGGAGCATACTTTAAATAAAGCACTTTTCATCATTCTTTCCGAATTTAACATGTTTTTTTAGAAAAAAATCCGTGTTTCATACTTGTACACTTGGTATATTTTCTTGATGGATACAACAGACGGGTTGCAGGAAAATCCCTAAAGCACTACCCTTGCGTTGTTCCAAATATATATTATCTAATCCTCTGTATCCGCAACTTAGATTGGACTACTTTTAATAGGCCTTTTATAGTTAATTTTGCGTCTTTCCAATCACATGGCTTCAAAATACTCTATATTATTTACTCAAAATATCCCTGTTGATTTAACGCCCCACTAACATGTTTTCTTTTAATGTTATAGTCACTTAACCAAAGGCCTTCTTAACCAACCAAATATCAGTAGTGACGAAAGTAATTCCCCTACTCAAATGAATTCGTTCAAAAGAATAAGTGAAAAAACCATCTTTGATGAAACGAATAGGCAAGGGAATTGTTGTCAGTATAAGTGACGAAGAAGGATATCCACTAGTCAGTGATGGAAGTTCTAGTATACCAGGTGAGAATACATATTATCAAGGTGTTGTTTATGATGGGATTATTTTTTTTTAGCAGGCTATAGTACTTGCTACATAGTGCATACGATTTTGGGGTGAAATCGTCGGATACCGCTAATTTTTTTAAAAAAATACTCATTTCGACGAATACATTAACGGAAAAATATTGCGACCGCTGAAAAATTGGGGCAACACCGTCAAAAATGGGAGAATTGACCCGTTTTTGTGTTTTTTTTCGCGAATTTTTTGCAATTTTATTATAAATCTATGGAAGATAAATTTAAAATTCTGACAGATTTTGATTCTAGATAAAAAAAAAAACGAAAGTTTAACGGACAATGAATGTCATTTGAACTTTCTGGTCGGGAGAAATTGGCCGGTTTTGACGTTTTTTCTTTCTTTTGTCATTTTTTATGATTAAATAGATGTACTTGCAAACTGTAAGCTAATTTTTTTAGTTAACTCTGGAAATATGTTCCATGGACATTACTTTAATTGATCCAAACACAATTTTAACCATTTTTTTATAGATTAGATATATTTTTCACTCCTCATAATATTGATAAATTTCCCCGATTCACGTTTTTTCTTCCGACGATTTTTTCAGTATACCACTACTTTACCTAAAAAATCAGAAAATGTTCCTTAGTCCCTAAACCGTCATTTGAGATATTTAAGAACTCATTTAAACATTTTAGGCCCGAGAAATTGGCTATTTTTTTCTCAAATCTAATTTTTCTTAATGCAAATTTACGATTTATTTTTAAAAAATTATTTTTTCTTAAGTTTTATAATATTTTCAGTAACCAAAGTTATTTTCAATTATTATACACAGGTTACTGAACAGGGTGGTCCAAATTGGACACTTTTAAAGGTAAACCCCTTTATTTAAAGAACCCAGACGTAAACTGATGTCGGTGTCTGAGGCTCAATTTTTATGATAAACTCAATGGTGAAAACCGCATATCGATATCTAGTACCGTTTCAGATATACAGGGTGTTTTTTTCAAAAATCTACATTTTGGAAAAATGTTTGTAATTTTTTCCTATTGAAAATTTTTTGATTTCTGTAAAAACATTCTCAAAGTACTTTTTCACGTGGATTTCAACAGTGTAAGTAACATTTTTTTTACAACTAATATTTTAATAGTTATTAGCGCAAAAATATATTTTTTAAATGGGATACCCTGTATGTTTTTCTTTATTCGAATAGAGCTTTAAATGCATATTCTGTAAAGTAGGCTTTGGACGGAGCGGCCATATGGTTTAATTCAATTGTTTAATCGTAGTTGTCAAATTTTACTTCAGGATCAGTTATTGAATTGTCAAATTAATCGCAATGAAGTTTGAAAATTACGAAAAATGGGATATGATAGTCTGTTTCATACAAACCAGGGAAAATTCGGATATATTCTCTCGATTGCGACATAACTTAGTTAATAGTGGCCAGTTTGAAAAGAAACGACCCAAAAATTATGCATCAAACATGGATGAGGAGTTAGAAGACATAGTAGTTTTAGAAACTATCGGAAATAATCCCAACACTTCAACCCGACAGTTAAAAGAATCCACTGGACTACCAAGAACTAACGTAAGTCGTACTTTGAAGAAGCACAAATTCAGGCCATATAGGACAAGAAAAGTTCATCACCTTAGAGACGGAGATTTTCAACGGCATATGGATTTTTGCCAATGGTTTCTGGAGAATTGTAGCCATGTTCCGAATTTTTCATTAAATTGCATGTTGACAAACGAAGCTTACGTAAGCAATGCAGGTATTTTTAACCGTTACAATTCTTTTATGTGGGCACAAGAAAATCCTCATTTAGTTGCAGAAATCAAGGCAGATTTGGATTTAATGTGTGGGCAGGAATTTTTGAGAGGCAGGGTTATAGGTCCATTTATTTACGAAGGAACACTCACCTCTCAGAGATATTTAGAAATTTTAAGGCAGCAAATAGAACATCTTGTTGATGAACTGCCGTTAATGGACCTTAGAAATATATTTTTTCAACACGACGGGGCACCCCCTCATAACGCTGCAGCTATCAGTAATTTTTTATCGGTCAATTTCGACAATAACTGGATAGCCAACCAAGGTCCGAACCGTTGACCGGCAAGATCACCGGATTTAACACCCATGAATATCTATCTCTGGGGAAGATTAAAAGACCTAATTTTTAAATTGCCGACGAACACCAGGCAAGAGTTAGAAGTCGCAGTGTTACAAAGTTTTGCAGCTCTCACTCCTCTGGAACTAATCAAGTCGGTAAGAAGTGTCCAGAAAAGGTGCCGCCTATGTGTAAATGAAACTGGTCGACATTTCGAATATCTCTTATAGAAAAGTTTTCTTTTAGTTTGCTCTACTCAGAATAAATTGTTTTATTGTTGTTTTGTTTTATTTTCTACATAGTTTAAAGTACAATAGCATTTAGTAAATTTCATTGTAGTTATGACCCTTAGAGTTACTTCTGGGAATTTTGATTTACGATTTGACTGCTATCGGTAAACAATTGATATTGCCGCTCCGTCCAAAGCCTACTTCACAAAATGTACATTTAAATCTCGCGTAAAAACTGAAAACCTTTATATTTTGAAGTAGATTTAAGCAAAATATAAAGTATTCTATATTTTTAGAATGGTAATTTAAAGCTCTATCCGGATAAGGAAAAAAAATACAGGGTATCCCATTTAAAAAATATATTTTTGCGTTAATAACTATTAAAATAATAGTTGTAAAAAAATGTAACTTACACTGTTGAAATCCGCGTGAAAAAGTACTGAAAGAATGTTTTTACAGAAATCAAAAATTTTCAATAGGAAAAGAATTACAAACATTTTTCTAAAATGCAGATTTTTGAAAAACACCCTGTATATCTGAAACGGTACTACATATCGATATGCGGTTTTCACCAATGAGTTTATCATATTAAGCCTCAGACACCAACATCAGTTTTCATATAACCCCTTTAGATAAAGGGGTTTACCTTCAGAAGTGACCAATTTGAATCACCCTGTACATATTGAGTTGCGGGGGAAGTCATTTGGTCCATCTGGGCTGAAAGAACTGACCATTTTGCTTTAAATTTTATGTTATTTTTGTTTCAAATTTACAGTTACTTATAAAAAATTAATTTTTCTTGACTTTTATCATATTTGCCATAACAAAAATCATTTTTATTAGTTATAAAATGAGTACCATATGTCTTACAAGGAGAGGCCAGAGCATTTGGGTCACCGATTTGGATGAAACTTGGTGGAGAGTCAGCTGTCACCGATATATTAAGTACCCCGTTTCATGTTTTTATCACTTTTTTTTAAGAAAATTAATTTTATTTGGCTTCTTAATGTTTTGAAAAGTAGTAATATTTCTATCAAATAAAAAATACATTGCTACAACAATTTAAAAATAATTTATTATTTTATTTAACTAGTTAAACTTGTATTATTAAAATTATTATTTATATATTTTTTCTTAATTTAATTATTGTATCTTCATATAAAATTATCAATAAAAAAGTAATCTTTTCAACATCATTATTTTTTAATTTATTTTTTATTTGTATAAAAATCGTCTTAAATAATATTGCATAGAAAATATGACATACAAATATAAGATTCATATTATCCAGTTTTTTCAGCCTAAAACGACCAAATGACTTCCTCAGCCACTCAATATGTACAATAACCTGTGTATCATAATTAATAATAACTTTGGTTACTGAAGATATAAAACTCAAGGAGAAATGATTTTTAAAAAAAAATGGTAAATTTGCATTAAAAAAAAATAGATTTGAGAAAAAAATGGCCAATTTCTCGGGCCTAACTTGTTTAAATGAGGCCTTACATACTTCAAATGAAAGTTTAGGGGCTGAGAAACATTTTCTAATATTTTAGGTAAAATAGTAGTATACTGAAAAAAAGTTGTTTAAAAAAATTCGTCAGAAGAAAAAAACGTGAATCCATAAAATTTATCAATATTATGAGGAGTGAAAAATATATCTAATATGTAAAAAATGGCTAAAATTATGTTTGGATCAATTAAAACAATGTCCATGGAACATATTTCCAGAGTTAACTAAAAAAAAATTAACTCACAGTTTGCAAGTACACCTATTTAATTATACAAAATAACAAAAGAAAAAAACAACAAAAACGGACAATTTCTCTCGACCCTGACATCCATAGTCCTTCAAATTTTTTCGTTTTTTTTTTATCTAGAATCAGAATCTGTGATAATTTTTAGTTTATCTTCCATATATTGATGATAAAATGGCAAAAATACGCCAAAAAACCCAAAAACGGACCAATTCTACCATTCTTGTGTACTCGTCGAAACGAGTATTTTTTTAAAAAAAAAAAGTAATAGTATCTGACAATTTCTGTTTTTGGCCTGTTTTGGTCGTATTGTGAGTGCACTAACATACGAACATTAAATAACAAAGAAAATACGACCGCGTGATGCTTTCTACATTTTTAATTTTGGACCTGCAAAATTTCCTTATGGTATTCAATTTAATAAGACTTTCTCCTTACATTTCTTTTTTTTTTTAATGAATATTCTTTCAATTTACAGATAGTTTGTATTATTTGGCGGCATATTTATCAGAAACCTCTTTTTTAGGTAGTCAAACTAATTTATCAATCAACGGCGAAACAGCAAAAAATGAGAGGACTAAACACAATATGGCTAATAGTACAGAAAATAGACCAGTAAACATGAATTTACCAAAGAATTTAGGCAGTGAATTTAACTTTCAATATGGCAGTAGTATAAGTTCAGAAGAATTTTCGAACGCTCCAACTATACAGAGGCTACCGATTGCAGATTCATCGGTTTTTAATCGGACCAAGGATGGTGAACTCAAGTTAGTAAGATTAGTCGTAGTTTTATCACAAAATGTGATTTTCTTTCATATCTTATCAACTTATCCGAGAGTGTTATTTTAAGTTATCTTTCTAGCTTTGAAAGAAAACGTGCCGAGTTAAAAAAAAATGTTATTTCTGCAAATATTTCAAGGAAGGTCTCCTTCCTTAGCGATGTTATGGCTACCTACATGGCAAACTTAATCAACTTTTTCTGCCGTTGGTCGACCAATGAGCGATTTCCAGAGCGAAAACGACTAAACCCTGTTTTAGCTGTTACTTTTGATAATGTATAGTAACCATAAACAGCACAAATTTTTTCATAGGTCTGCGCAGCATTTGGGCCTTAATCGAAATAAAATTTCAACAGTTCTTGTACGTTTACTACTTTCAAATGTCAGCTTTTAACTGACGCTAAAAAAAGTCATATTTAGCATTTACTTTCTAATTTATATTTGTGAGGGAGGAGGCTAACTAGTATAATTTTTTTTCAATTATAGAATGGCTCCCTGGTACCAAGAAGGTATTCCCAGAGAAATAGCGCTTGAGATCCTCTCTCACGAGCCCATAGGTTCTTTCATGGTTAGAAGAAGTACTACAAAAATGGGATGCTTTGCCTTAAGTGTAAGGGTACCACGCGCCTTCCAACCTAGTGGAATTGCTCATTATTTGATTATGAATACGAATAAAGGTTATAGAATAAAAGTAAGTTGAAAATCAGTACGCTTAAAAAAGGTAATGCTACACAAAAATACCGTTTTCATTCCGGAGTAGTTACTTACCACTTTATGACCTCGTCAGCTTCCCAAGTATACGCGGGGCGATCTAAAAATTCCTGGACTAACGTTGTATAACAAGAACGCGCCGATAGGTGGCGGTAGATACATTCCAAACAACGTGCATTCTGGAAGAACTTCGACTTCAACCACATCTAAAATCACAGTTTTGACAAATTCTTCGGGCAGATTGTCGTAGGGTCCTTTGGAGAATCTTTATTCCATGACTTCTGTCATGTATATATATATATATATATATATATATATATATATATATATATATATATATATATATATATATATATATGTTATATATATATATATATATATATATATATATATATATATATATATATATATATACATATATATATACATATATATATATATATATATATATATATATATATATATATATATATATATATATATATATATATATACATATATATATACATATATATATATATATATATATATATATATATATATATATATATATATATGTATATATATATATATATATATATATATATATATATATACATATATATATATATATATATATATATATATATATATATATATATATATATATATATATATATATATATATACATATATGTAAGTAGTATAGGTGGCGGGGTCCGGTGACTGCGGATGGCATGTCCATCAGCAGTCGTTACCATTACCCAAAGAAGTCCTGAAACTTCCTGAAACCTATGCAAGAAGTGCTGAAAATATCCTAAAACGTTGTCGTCCATGACTAGAGGCTGTTAAAAAGGTATCAAAAAGGCCTCGTAAATTGTGTCAAAAAGGCCTTACCGCTGAAGAGGTCCTGAAAAGGTGATCATAGGTAAAAAAAAGGTAATTGTATCTGAAGACAAGTAAGTAAGGTGCGAGACAGGGAAAAGGTGTGCTTACAAGAAGTAAAAAAAGTGGACGACAATGACGTCACATTACCAGATGCTTTAACCTTAGTGGATGTTGATCAGAAGAGCCTTATTGTAAAGCTATGTGACAAATAACTTGTAGGCTAGCAGTTCCTGTAATTTACCTGTGACTCCTGTCATAAAATTGTTGCTCACCCCTTCATTTACCTGATTTAGCACTCTGCGACTTCGGGCTGCGCCCCCATATAAAAATAAAGTTACTTTAAGATGTTAGAGGATGCAAGTCGCAATCCGCGCGGAAGGTAGTAACATGTTCGACTAGTGGAAAAACTGGTAAGACCGGTGAATTCGGGTGCAGGAAGACTAGTATGAAGATGACAAGAAGTCAGGAAGCCTGAAAGTAACCAGATTTTCTAGTGTTAGTCCAGAAACTTTTTTGGATCGCACCACATATATGACATTTTTATACTTTTAGGGATTTACCAAAGAATTCTCTACACTGGCCTCCTTGATTGCTCATCATTCTGTCATGCCGGAGTTACTTCCCTGTCCTCTGTCACTCAGTAGGTACCACCCAGTTTGTATTATATCCGATTCGAGGAGGGATTTCGCTGAAATTGAACCGGAACCCGACGAATAGAGAAAAGCTTTAAACAAGACAATACAGTAAACGGTACTTAAAAGAAAAACAACAAAAACCAGCCCTTAAGTATGCGTGGTATTTGCTAAGTTGGAACGTTTTTGTCAGGTCGTAGATTGCACTCAAATCATTAATTTTAACAAATTTAGTTCGATTCTGTGCAACATCTCAGTGTAATCCGTTATGATCTGACTGACTTTTTTAAGTTACCAAGTAAAATTTATGCTCCAACTTAAGAAAAACCTTGTACACAGTTTGTTTACACAGAACAAAAATGCAATAATTTTATAAATGCAGCTGATTTTATGTTTAGTAGCTTTGTTAGCAAAATATTAAAATAAAATTGCTTATTATTTATTGATGATAGAACTTTATCTCAATTCTCTTAATTCTTATTCTTATTTAAATGTTTAAAACCATATGTTATGAGAGCCTTAAGCGGCTAAAATTCCAGGATCTCGGAATCAAATTAATTTAAAGGAATTTTCATAAAACCTTTTGGATTGTATTGTTCATAAGGTATATTAAAAAGTTTGCCCGTGAAAATATGTTGCTTTATACTTAATGATAAAATAAATAAATAAAATCAAAAATATATACAGTCTGTCAAGTAAGAACGTGTCTGCGATACTTCATTTTTGGTAAATGCGATTCTAGCGATTCAACAAAAAAATTGGTAGAGAAAACCTTTGTCTACCATGCATTTTAGCAAAAGTATCAGTCGATTCCGAACTTTCGTTTAAAATCACGTAAAATTCAAAATGAGTCACTCGTTTGCGCGTAACAAGTCGGTGTCGTTTGTGAACAAGTGGGTAAATCATAGACGAAAAATGTCGACTACTTACCAAAACGTGGCTCGGTAGGCAAAGTCACTCCGAAAGTCGAAAAACGAATCGTGTTTTTGTTTTCACGGGACCCGAAATTGACGCCGCGTCAAGAAACGACAAAATTAGAAAAATCAGGTTTGAAGGTGTCCCATGAGACCATTCGACAACATCTTCGTGTTCATGATGTCAAATTCCGCAGCACGTTGGAGAAACTTTTGCTGGGCGAAAATCACTATGCGAAACGGCTCGCAATAAGATACTAGAGTGGCCGTCACAATAGCAGCATGCCAACCCTACTGAAAACGTTTGATCCCTTGTAAAGAGAAAGCTCACAGGAAAGATTCTGAGGACTTTGATGCCAGGCGATTATTGATACAGGAGGCGATTGGACAACTTACTCAGGTAAATGCGCCTTTATTAGACACCAAAGAAGAAAAGAAAAAAAAAATTCTCGAAACACATTTTTTTCAAGTATACAAGCGGTCACGTTCTTACAGACAGACTGTATAATCTAATACAATCTAGGCTTAATAAAGTAGTTCTATGCAGAAATTATGTTACGAATATATTTCTGTAGAGATAATATTGAAAACTACTAGTAAAAAACATTAATTTTAATAAAAAAAAAACACATAAAAATATTCATGTATTTGGTTTATAATACAAAATTAAAAATTGCTAGAATCGAATTTGTTGAGTCTCATCACTTCCTGTTACTTCGTTTATTTTTATAATAGAAGATGAATTTAAACAACTATCACCATGGCACTATAAACACGTCACAGTACCATATAAACATCCGCATGCAGATCTAAATTCTATTTTACAATTACAAAACAGCAGTTTCACTAAATTATTTGGAGCCGGGGATTGATTCATCGTTATTGGCACAAACATATTAGAAATATACTTCCACTCCCCAATTTTCATCAGAAATATCATTACCTAACCCTATTTGTACTTGTAGGTATACTCTTTTTAGATGTTTAAATGCTGCATCTGATGTAGGCACTAAAGATGGCAATTGAATACCGGTATTTTAGGCTGTACTTTTCACAAACGAATTGAATTTCAAAGTACTTGAATCTCTGATTTTTTTAAGAGCACCGTATGAAGCCAGAATGCGTGCTTCACTAGCTTAAAAAATGTTGTCAGAATCTTCATTACCATTTTCTCATAATTCAGCAGCATCATATGAATAGTTCAATTTTTCAAAATTTTTAGCAAACCTGTTTTTACCTTTATTGAAGAAAGCAGACGTCTTGTCACAACGAGTGAAAGCGTGTAAAAAAGAATAGACTCTGTACATTTCGGTAGTGATTTCTCCAAGCTTTGGGTGAAATAAATTTCACGGTCTATTGGAGTAAGTGCAGATAATAGAACCAATACATTAATGTCTCCAGAAATTATAGCAACATTTGCCGGCTGTAGAATAATTGTTGTTTTAACAATTAACCTATCTGCATCACTTTCTGCTTGACACGTGAAAATATTATTATCTGATAATTTCCTTTTCAACATTTCTACGAAAAGAAATTAAAAAAAAAATAGATTATGAAACGTTTTTCCACAGTCAATAATTTGCGAGAACAACGAGTAAAACACAATAAAATAATTATAAAATTATAAATTGTGAATGTGCAAACTAATTTAAACAAAAAACTTCGGTTGTACAGCAATATCTGTAGTTATCTCCTCCACTTTTTGCTACCTGCTTCTTGCTTCTGCTACCCTTTCCGGGCATCTTTAAAAGATGTTTTCTAATGTCCGTTTTTGTTAAATGACGGTTATACTATCAAAATTTCAAAGAAAAAAAAGACCAAGAAATAATAAAAAATAAATAGCAACAAAAAGATTCTTGGTAAACTTTTTAGTATTTTTTCCTAAAAAAATTAATTCAATTTAAAGTAATTGGATTTCGAGGTTACTAATAGTTGAGTTAGGATACTGTAGTCAGAATAGCAAATTACTATTATTTCGTAAGGTTAAAATGTGGCTGTGGAAAAAACTTTTTTTCTGGAAAACATGTAGAAAATAAAATCCTAATAATTCATCTAGTCTAGAATATTGTCTGACTAACTGTTAACTCTTTGTTGTTTAGTATTATTCTAAAAAAAAATGTTAGAAATACTTTTAATTTTAGTAATATTAATAAGTTCTCTTTTTATTGTTGTCATATGTAGTATAAAAATAATATCGTATTATTGCCTATATTTTTGTAATAATAGTACACCTATATGATAATTGTGAATTTGTCTTAATAATATATTCTTGTTTAAATAACTTATACTAGTTATACTTTAAAAATTAACTGGATTTGTCTATACTTTCCACCTAAACACAAGAAAAGCCAAGCGTAAGCTACATGTTAAATAGGAGGGAAATATCCTACAAAACCAGAAAACTTCCGTTCCAACTGTTTTGATGTAACACTGGACTCATGGAATTCGTTCAATGTAGGTGTTGTCAGATTTCTAAAATTTAAAATCTTCACGGGCTCTCGCTATATTACTCAAAGTCTAATGTAAGGAAGTAAAATTAATTTTAATAAATTTTATATAGTTTTAGTAGTAATATTCTTTTGTTTTTAGTGTTCCGTATAGAACACTAATAAGAGCACTTCGGTGTCTGTCTATCCGTCTGTCACACCCAATTTTTCTCCGTTTGGGGGGGTGAAATCGAAAGTAAAAACAAAATTTTTTACCAGGTCATCAAGTGGGGTGTCAAATGAAAGTTTGTAAAAGCACGAGTTTATATATATATATATATATATATATATATATATATATATATATATATATATATATATATATATATAAGCTTTTATTTAAAAAAAAAATAATAATTTAAACACTTTTGGGCAATTTCGACAACAATAACTTTTATTAACAATTGCATTTGGACATCTAACAAAGCTGGCCGACTACTTCGGCTCTCTAAAATATAATTCATAGTGCGTACCAAAAGTATCCCGTTACCTAAATCTCATTAGGGTTACATAAACAGTTTTTATAAGCTATGGTCATATCTGTCGTAATAACTAAAATTAATAGTTTTGGGACAAATCAATAACAGTAACTTAAGTATAGTTAAATCTGCATAACGTAAACAAGCCAGTCTGCCTAAAAACAATTATAAATAATTAATATTATCCTTCTCATATTGCATCGTTCAGCCTATCTTAATTTTTTTCAACCGGGCTTGGAACAAGGGTTTTTCCATATAGAAAATGCTGACAGCTAACATATATATGTATATAACAATGAGGAGAAGAGATGAGCAATCAAAGATCTATAGGCTCATGTATCTGCTTTTTATTTTTGTTATCAAACTTTCGCTGCCTAATGGTAGCCTCTTCTGGATACTAAAATGCAAACAATGTACAGAAAAATAACGTTAAAACGCTCGTTATGAAATGTGTTTTTATAAATTTATAAGGTTGTATGAGTACTTGCAGAATTTAACAGTTAATTCATCTCTGGTGAAAATAATAAAATTTGCATTTTGTTGGCTAGGTAGCAGATATAATCACAAAAGACATGACAAAAGGACATTTAGAGAATTACACAGGAATCAAAAATAAAACATTGTCAATAACATTATTTAAAAAACATTTTTTGAGACAAAAAAATAACTGTAACAAAGACCATGATGTTGAAATGTTACTCCATTTTAAATTTTTTCACATTGTATTTAGTAACTTTTTGGTAATATTTGAGTCTGAACAGGATATTGTTGGTAGTCTATGTCGTCAGCAGGTCGACAAAAACACCAAAACATTAAAGTAAATTTTGGTGGATGCTACTATTAGACAAACTATTTATTATTTATTATATTCATTCTTTAATTTTATAACAAAGGGACTCATAAAGTAATTTAAAGTATTTAAAATGAATGCCATTATTGGAAAATTATTTATTATTTATCATATTTAATTTTTATTTTTTTATATGACAAAAAAGACACATAAAGTAATTAGAAATATTTCAAGAGCAGGAATAATAGAGAAGGAAAACGTCAACTTTACTGGAAACAAATTTTTTCATAAATATCGTTCTTTTTTATGGGTTTGATGTAATTTTGTGTTAGTAAATAGGTGTAATAGAGCTCAATCCTTCTATGTCTTTTTTGTGATTGAGATTATTTTTGCAAGTTTTTGTGTTAACACATTTCCAAGAAACTTCTTCTGAAGTAATTAGCTTCAACATCCAGAATGAAGCTGTTTTTATATTGTACTCTATGATCTGTATTATTAGTTCATTCTAATTTCACTCCCTATCTAACTCCGATTAAAAAAAAGCTTTGTACTCATTTATCATGTTTTGATGTTTTTTAAACTTGGTGTGAAGTGTTGCTAATTTTAAAACTTAAACTGTTGTTAACTGTATTTTATTGAATGCTGAACGCAACCCTTTATGGGCAATTCTTTAAATTTTGAATATACCAATATCAAATTTGACAAGTGGTAAACTAAATTTGACAAATTCCAAATTTTCTTCGCACACATTTTGAAGAACTCTGCTTTTTTCGATTTAATTCAGAAAATGAAATGACGTCTGGCCCGACTTATTAGAATGCCGTCGACTATACGAAGCAATTTTTTCGTATAACGCCATTTTAATGACGAAGTAGATAACTTACAAAGACACACTTGTACACGTGTACATGCATAGCTACATTTATCATGCAAACTATTTTAAGAAACCCATTTTAAAGTAAAATATAGATGTCACTTTTAAACAGGAGTAAAGGAGGGATCTTTGTAGGGGCGAGACTGGGTTTAACAGTGACATTTACAGATGAAACGAGTGCGGAACAGCTGCTCTTATTTCAGTTTGATTTATTAGGGCTAAAATAAGAATAATAGTTCAAGCAGGGTCGTCCTTTCAGGTATAATCATATTTACACAATAAAATCAAAAAGCAATTCATGTAATTAAGAGAAAATAACAAAATCGCATATCCAGTCAAGTAAAACTACTTGAAATGTTGCTGGAATCAATATACTTCATGTAATAATTCGTATATTGAGTTTCATTTATACAAATCGTTAAAACATAGGCGTATATTCATTTTTATATTGGATTTTCTGCTTTGTCTTTAATTTGACGTTCCTCAGTAGTCTTCTCAGCTATAGTGTCTATGCCATAATCTCTGGGGTCGTCAGTAAAATAACAAAAGTCTGTAAAGAATAGTAAATATTCAATTTCCTGGTTTGTCAGTGCTCTCGGCGGAGGAGCTTGTTGTAGCTTAGCTTCGTGTGGAGGAGATCGTCTTTTTAACTCTAAAAGAGAAATAAATTAATTAAAAAAAAATAAGGGTAAAATCTACTCTGGAATACACATCACGTAGTAGGGCGAAACACCCGAAACATGAAAAAACCTCTTCAAGTAATTTAGTAATGTTAGTGATTTATTTGTGGTGCCAACTCCAATGTATTTTTTCGTGCTAAATCAAATAGAATAATTTTCAAGTCGATAGGACCAACTGCCTGCATGCTATGCCAATTTATTTAATGTGATTACCCATAAAACGTGGTTTGTCTGAATAACTTCAAAATTAGTGCAATTTTTAATGTATTTTCGTCCTTAATCGAACTATTTTAGTGCCACTAGGATGAACTAACACTTAAGCTGAAAAGTTTTTGGTCTAGCTACTTAAAAACACATTTCTTTTGCAAAATTCGACTTTATTCATCAATATCATTTCCTCCAAGAGCTATACAAACAGTCCAACGCTTTTCTAACATTTCTATACCTTTCTTGTAGAAGGATTTGTCTTTGCCTTCAAAATAGGCCTCAGTTGCGGCGATAACTTCTTCATTGGAGTCAAATTTCTTTCCCGCGAGTATTTTTTTGAGGTCTGCGAATAGATAATGGTCGCTGGGGGCCCAATCTGGACAATACGGTGAATGAGAAAGCAATTCTAACTTCAATTCATGCAATTTTACCATCGTAATCATTGACTTGTGACACGATGCATTGTCTTGATGAAAGACCACTTTTTTCTTGTTCATTTGGGGACGTTTCTTTGCGATTTCTGCCTTCAAACGTACCAATAACTTTATATAATATTCACTATTGATGGTTTTTCTCTTCTCAGCATAGTCGATGAAAATTATTCCATGCACATCCCAAAATAAAGAGGCCAAAACGTTCCCAGCCGACTGTTGTGTCTTTGGTCGCTTCGGGCGGCGTTCACCGTCTGCTGTCTACTCAACTGACTGCCGATTTGATTCCGGCGTGGCGTCTAGTGGTGAATCCTTGTTTCATCTATTGTCACATATCGCATGAAAAAAATCCTTTTTATTACGCTTAAATAGATCTAAACAGCGCTCAGAATCATCAAGACGTTGTTGTTCTTGGTCCACTGTCAGCAAACGCTCGAACAGAGCTTTCTTATGCCCAAATGTTCATGCAAAATATGACCAACGCGTTCTTTTGATATCTTTAGGGTGTTATCTATCTCACGCAATTTCACTTTACGGTCATCCAAAACAATTTTGTGGATTTTGTTGATGTTTTTCGGTGTAACCACCTCATTTTGGAGACCAAAGCGTTCAGCATGATTTGCACCTGTATGACCGCGTTTAAATTCAGTATACTAGTAAATGATGAGTGATTTTCCAGGGCAGATTCCCCGTAACAGTTATCAAGCCATTGCTATGCTTGAACGGTATTTTTTCCCATCAAAAAACAGTGTTTAATCAACACACGAAATTCGATTTTTTCCATTGTTTTGCAAATATCAAAAGTCTCGTCAGTAAAACCTCTATAACTTGTAAACTAATCGTCGAAATGTCATGCAATTTTGACGCCGTTTCGTGAGAAGGTTGGTACTTTTTAAAAATCATATGAATTTTTTGAAAAGAGCGACATCTATGTCAGACCAAAAACTTTTCAGCCTACGTGTTAATAAAACCAGACCAAAACCAGACATTTTATTTAGGTAGGAACCAGAGATCGCTTACACACGATTTTGTAAGGAAATGTTCTTTATAGATAGTAAATCCAAATTGCATATAACATTTTTCAGTGGTTTTTATTTTTCAAGAAACTCGTCAAAATTATGCAGTCATGCAGCGAACATGAGTACATTACCGTATATATTATGTTGTCTATTTTTACTTCCATGAAAATGAAAGTATAAGCATAGTTTTTGTTTGCCTTGAGTTTAGAAGACTAGCTCCACTCGCCTCCAAAGAACCTTTTGTTTGCTTAGATAGCAGATGCTATGAGATTCGATTTCCCGCAAAGAACTCCACCGAATATGACCGAATGCGATTTCTGTTGATAGTCCAGTAAACAGGGGACAAAAAGGGGTCATTTCAGGAAAAAGTATACTGTTCTTTATGTTTTTTGGAGTGTGGAGTCCGAATTTTAACTTTGGCACCTTGTAAATTTTGTGCGTTTTGAGTAAAATGGAAGAAACGATCAAAAAAAAACTATTTTTTCAGTTTTTTGCTTATAATCGGAAAAAAAGAAAATTATTACTATATAAAAATAAGCGACACTAAATTTTCTACAAATTGTATTCCATAGATTTTTTTGTGTCAGTCAAATGGTTTAGCCGCTAGAGAGTTTTGAAATTTAGTGAAATTTCCGACATAGAGCTAAGCCAAGAGCAACTCCATTTCTCGCTCGCCGCACTATGTTCTGGTCATAAATGTAGGTTAATCTTCTTTTTCTTCTTCATGTGCCATATCCGGTCGCCCGGACGTTGGCGATCACTATGAAGAGTGCTTGTCTGTCTTCGGCCAATCTAAAAAGATCTCCAGCGCTTTGGATTCCTGTCCACTCTCTGATGTTCTTTAGCCAGGACATTTGTTTTCTACCAACTCCGCGCCTTCCCTCAATTTTTCCTTTCATGATGAGCTGGAGAAGACCGTACTTTTCTCCACGTAGTATATGTCCGAGATAAGCAATTTTGCGACATTTTATAGTATTGATCAACAGTCTTTCAGAGTTTGGTCTACGCAAGACTTCCTCATTTGTCAGCAAGTCAGTCCACGGTATTCGAAGCATTCTACGGTGGATCCACATTTCAAAAGCTTCCAGTCGGTTCAATGTGCTTATTTTTATGGTCCAGCACTCTACTCCATACAACAACCCTGACCAGATATAGCATTTGGCCATCCGTTGCCTCAGTTTGAGGTTCAAATTGTCATTGCATAGAAGAGTGCTCATTTTTCTGAAAGTTGTGCGAGTTGTTTCAATTCTGCATCTTATCTCTATGTCGAGATCCAAGTCATCTGTTATTATACTTCCAAGATATTTAAATTTATGAACCCGCTCTATCGGTTCGGTCGCATCATCATATTGGCTTCGACTAAACACCATAAACTTGGTTTTGCCAACGTTGACATTCAGGCCCAGACTCCGTCCAGCCTCATCAATTCTGTTTACCATAGTTTGCAGACCGTCCAGTCTATCGCACATAATGAGGATGTCATCAGCATATCTTATTGTGCTCAGCACAACCCCATTAACCTTAACACCCAGCTCCACATCCTCTAATGCTTCCCTGAAAATCCTGTCCGAGTATAGGTTGAACAAGAGTGGAGACAGGACACAGCCCTGTCGGACCCCGCGCTTAATTTTTATGTTATTTGTTTTCAACTCTCCTATGCGGACTTCGGCTGTTTGTCCCCAGTATAGGTTTTCAATTATTCGAATGTCCCTGTCACCCAGCTGTAATTGTTGTAGTATTGATATTAGTTTGTCGTGTCTAACCTTATCGAAAGCCTTCTCATAGTCGACAAAGCAGACGAACACATCCTTACGCTGATCCCCACATTTCTGCAAGAGCACATTGACACCGAACAAGGCTTCGCGCGTCCCAAATGCATTTCTGAACCCCATCTGACTATTATCTAGATCGAACTCACACTTTGTACGAATTCTGGAATGGATGATCCGTAGAAAAACCTTTAAGAGGTGACTCATTAAGCTGATTAAGCGGTAATCACTACACTTTTTGGGATGTGATTTTTTGGGGATTGTGATGAATGTTGATTTTAACCATTCTTCTGGTATAGTGCCTGTGCTGTATATTAGATTAAACAGTTTTGCAATTTGTCCTATATTTTCTTCTGCTATAAGTTTGATTACTTCAATGGGAATTTCGTCAGGTCCTGTGGCTTTCTTATTCTGTGTAATAGAGATTGCGTGAAGGATTTCTTCCTTTAAGATTTCGGGCCCATTTAAACAGTTGTCATTGTTTCCTTTGGAAGCTCTGTTGTCATCAAAAAGTTCGTTGATATATGTTTCCCAAGCTTCTTTGATTTCTTCATCCCGTATAATAGGTTGATTGGATGAATCGAATAATACATGGGCTGGTTGTTTTCTATACATACCAGTTATATCTCTCACCTTTCGGTGCATTTGGAAAATATCATGTTTCTTTTCCATTTCTTCCATCTCTTCACACATCTCTCTCAACCATCGTTCTTTTTGCCATTTTTACTTCCTTTCGAATCACTTTACTAAGTCTTTTATATTCTTCCCTATCTGCTTTAACCAGTCTCCTCTTCTCCATTAAGCTTAAAATGTCTGTGGTCATCCATCTCTTTTTCCGTGTTCTGGTATCGGATTTCAAGTGTTTATTACAAACGTTTGTTAGTTTGCCCATGAGACTATTCCACAAGAATGGGACATCGCCGCTGGTATTTCCTGCTCGATTGAGTTCTCTGGTGATTTCTTGTCGCATCTGATCTTTGATGGAGGCGTTTCCCAATTTAGATATATCCCATTTTCGCTTTTGCATTTTCTGTTTCATTGATTTAAGACGTACCCTCAAATCGGCTATCAATGGGACATGATCAGAGCCAACATCTGCTCCGGGGTATGTGGTTATTCGCTTAATAATATTTCTAAATCGTCTATTGATCAATATATAATCAATTTGATTCCTAACAGGTTCACCGCTGTTATCCTCAGCAGGAGATATCCAAGTGTAAAGGCGTCGCTTGGGGAGCTTAAACCAAGTATTTGAGACAATCATATCATTGTTCTGACAGAATTCATAGAGTGTATCTCCTCGATGGTTGCTGACTCCCAGGCCATACTCTCCCACGAGGTCAGATCGCCTACCCTTCCCAATCTTGGCATTAAAATCTTCGATAATTAAGTTTATATCGTTGGACTTCAACCTACTCAGAACGTGGTTAACAGTATCATAAAGAGATTCCACTTCCCGGTCATATCGCTTGTCGGAGGTTGGGGCGTATATTTGAATAATGTTTATATTAAAAGGCTGGCAATGAAGCTGTACTAACACAAGGCGATCCGATATTGGAAGGAAGTTGGTGACGTACTTATCATATTCCGAAGATACAAATATTCCCACTCCAATACGGTGGTTTCGGTCGTGGGCCTCACTTCCCGAGTAGTAAAGAGTGCCATGTTCGTTTCGGCATTGTCCTGAATCAGGCCAGCGTAGTTCGCTTATTCCAAGTATTTGCACATTGAGTCTCTGTGCTTCTTTGATGGTATTATCAAATTTTCCCGCCGCATAGAGGCTCCTGACATTCCAGGTCCCAATACGAAGGGTGGATTTTACTATGTCGAACCGGAAGATTCTTCGCACCCCCTGCCCATCTAAGAGCTGCCTGGGACTAGGGGCCATTTTCTTTGGTTTCTTCTCCATAGTAACTTCCTGAGGATTCTTCACTGGGGTGGTTTCCCGTTGCCTTCCCCTGTATGAGTTCAGCCGTTCCTAACATGGAATCAGTCGCTGTTTGCAGCCGCTCACTCTGAGACAGACGCTGCTTTGCTAGTTTTGGTCCGCTCCGGTTATTTCATTTCACCGGTACCACCCATATCTGGGAGGCGTTCCCCTATCCGCCACCCGGGGTAGCGCCCGATGGAGGACTAGCAACCCCACACGCAGGGGTTAATAATTTTACTAAATATCAGCTAATTAAATTGTTTTTAATAAGGATATCGTAAAAAGAAAGTTTCGAGCGAGAAAGAAGGGAGTCCTCTTGGCTTAGCGCTTTATACGAAATTTATTAAATTTTAAAGAGCTTTTGCTACTAAACCTTTCATCTGACAAAAAAAAAACCTATAGAACATAATTTTTTATATATATATATATATATATATATATATATATATATATATATATATATATATATATATATGTATATATATATATATATATATATATATATATATATATATATATATATATATCAAAGATAGGAGTAGTCACGACTGACTAGTTAAGAAAAATATATTCTCAATTTAGTGGGGCTGCAGTCTATATTTAAAGATTTATGGCCTTGGGTAGTGAAACAACCTTTTTTATTAGTCGGGCTTTCGAAATTTTATTTATTTCTTCTTCAGGACATCTGGAAAGACAAAATTTTCTTTTTCTTTATACTGTTAAGTGAAAAATTACTTTTTTAAGTACATTCATATGGTTGAAGTAAACAATGTTCAAGTAAACAATCAAAACAAAGGAATGATTTGTTTCGATTGGTTTGCTGACGCGTAAACAAACAAAGCTGGTGATTTTCCGACACGGGAACAGACGACATACAATTCAACGCTAATGCCGCAAACACTCAATAACTGCCCTTGTGATTTGTTTATTGTCATTGCGAATGCAATCTGCACCGGAAACTGGAAGCATTTAAAGTCGAATGGCATGTCGATCGGAATCATTGGAATGCGTGGTATTAAAAGGTCTTCTCCTTTGTACTTTCCTTTAAGAATTATTGCTTCGATGACGTTGTTCATCAGTTTCTTCACCGCAAGCCGGGTGCCATTAGAAAGACGTGGTTGGTTGATATTTCGCAACATTATGATTACCGATCCGACTTTCAATTGGAGATTATGAGGCGGCAATCCCGGCAATTCCGGCGAGTTTAAAAATTCGGTTGGATACTTGACGCCATCATCTTGGCTAGTAACGAAGTCCACGGATTTGTACGTCATCAATTCGCCAGCAATTTCTCTTTGAATCTTGAAATTCAATTCCTCGACAACAATGTTTTTCGCAGCCAATATAGAACGTCCGTTTGTAATTTTGAGCAATGTTTGGGAACACCTTACGGATAAGTTCGGTCTTTGATTCGATGAACTGGCAAAAATCGACGGGGAATGTAATGCAGCCAGTCGAAATGTCAACGGGAATTTTGCCAATTACCTTGGGCATGAAATTGTCCCGAACCACATTTGTTGCGCCAAATGAAGTCATTTAGAAGCAACTGTTGTATTTCAGGATTTATGTCAGGAAATATGTGGAATCTGTTCCTGTTCCAGAAACCAATGGGCGCAATGGCTTTGGTGGGGGACCAATAGCGCCAATTTAACTTTGCCACTTGCGCAACACAATCCAGGGGTTTTATTTCTGTATTTCAATGCCTTACAATGTAGGCACACAACGCTCATCGATCCAATAGTAACAGATTAGTCTGCACTATAATTAATTGTCACGTTGTAAACGGAATGCAGTTCGATGAGTATTCAACGCAACATTAGTTTGTCTTCTTGCATGATTATTCAAATTCATTGTCCCGCGATTGGCTTCTAATGACCGATGATGTCTCATTCGATGCATATCATCTTCGTTTACATTTCCTCTTTCTTCTTATATACATGCTGAACGTTTTAGTGATAATCAATTCCGTTCAATTTTATTTCGCCCTTCGCGTTGCTCTGCAGTTCGATTGGATCGAAAATTCGTTTGGTTTGTAGCTTTGCGAGTTCTGCGACCTAAATTGCTCCGTCTTATTGGCAGCATTGCAATGCGATTAAATTGTGTCAATTCAATTCATTTGTGTCGATTGTGACACAATGTACGATGCAAAGAATCACAATTCAACAATTGATTCACTTTGTTGTTACTGTATAACCGTTTGTACTTCAAAACTCAGCGTATTTCGTAAGTAAATCTGTAAAAAACGACGAAACTTAATTCATTTCATGAAATGATTGCGATGAATTTACAACAGAATCACAATTCAACTGAAAATAAACAACTTAATCAATTTTTTCCTCACTATGTAATCGATTGGCTTGATTCACAATCTGACAATCAGCTGTCAAACGACATTTGCGCACGTAGCTAAATAAATTAGAATAGAAATAAAATAACTACACTTGTTGGACAGATTACGAAACAACACAAAAGTAAAAAACAAATCTAATTTTGTTTTAATTTTAGGCTGGAATGCGTTTTTTTCAGATTTTTCTCCAGATCTTCCAGATTTTTTTTCAATTGAAAACATTCAATTGAGTTATTTCCATCCCGGAAACATAACGAACAAAACAAAAAAAAGAATCAACCAAATATGTCGTTCCTATCGTCAGTTATGGTCGAGAGTGCATACAACAATTATAATTTTTGCAGTTTGTCCGAATTTTCCGACTTTCCTTTGTAATTATCCCGAATTTTCCAGGACCACAACGAACAAAACAAAAAAAGAATTACGCATATCCATCATTCGAATCGTGAGCTATGATCTTGAGTTCTTACAAAAACCCAATAGAAAAAAGCACTTTCAGTTTTTCCCGAACTTTCCAATTTTCCGGGCAACTTTTCAAATTTTTTTTCCCTAAAAACCTTATTCGGACTATTACGAACATTTAAAAAAAAAATAGTCAAATCGGTCCAGCCGTTCCCAAGTGATGCGCTTACCAACGAACAGCATTTAATTTTTATTTATATATATATATATATATATATATAGTAAATTTAATTTTTCGAACTGAATTATTTCCTGACAGTTTAAAGAAATGTACCATAAGGCCTATACATAAGGGTGGTGCGCGTAACGAAATTACGAATTATCGTCCCATTGCAATTATTAGCAACCTGAGTAAAATTATTGAGAAATATATCAAGTTGCACCTGGACGATTACTTAAATAAAAATAAATTAATATCCGATGCGCAGTATGGTTTTAGACAGAAGTTGGGCACTGAAGATGCTCTTATAAGGGTAGTAAACCATATTTCTGAGAACCTCGACTATGGCAATAAATCACTTTTAATATTCTTGGACCTGACAAAGGCTTTTGACACTGTGTCTCACCGCATATTGTTGGAGAAAGTTGAGCATATTAGAATTAGAGGTATCCCGTATGATCTAATAAATTCATATCTGATCGGACGTACGCAACAAGTAAAAATAGGAGAATCAATGAGTTACACTTCCAATTGAGTGCGGTGTGCCGCAGGGTACAGTGCTTGGGCTGTTGTTATTTACAATATACATAGATACCATTTTACGTATTTTATCTCAAGGATCTATGGTTTCTTATGCCGACGATACTGTCATAATGTTACAGGATAAAATATGGGGCCGGGTCTTTGAGAAGGCAGAACTGGCTATGAGTAAGGTAAAGTTGTGGTTGGATTTGAACTTATTAACCTTAAATATTGATAAATCAAAATTTATAGCCTTTACGTTTAATAAAAGGAATTATCCCGACAAAAATTTTATAAAAATTCATGAACCTGGCTGTAAAACTTTGCTGCTTGTGATTGCAATCCGGAGATCTGCTCCACCGATAACATTAAATATTTGTGTGTATACCTAGATTCGCATTTAAGATGGGATTCTCACATAGATTATATAACAAGTAAAATTCGAAAAATGTATTTTAGGTTTTATCAGATTAGGCAGTGGTTACCCAAGAAATATTTATTATATGTATATAAAGCACTTGTGGAGTCAGTGATAGGCTATGGCTTGGTAGTTTGGGGGTCCGTGCGTGATTCGGTATCTTCGTCTTTAGTAATAGCCCAGAAAAGGGTTCTAAAAATAATACTGTTTAAACCGCGAAGATTTCCTACGGACCAACTATACGATGGGGCTAGGGTTTTGTCGCTGAAGCAATTATACATAAAATCGGTGGTAAGAATTTTACTGAATAACAAACATAAGGTAAACAGAGTTGATCACTCTATTCATACTAGACTAATTACCCTGAACAATGTGGATGTACCATCTACCCCCTTTGGTGCAACTCAAAGGTCCCTATCTTTTTCTGCTCCGAGGATTTTTAATATAATTCCTCACGAACTGAAAGTGAAGCCATATAGGTTGGTTAAAAATAAATTGACTAACTGGTTGCTTGATAACAAAACAGATCATTATTGAGAAATATATATATATATATATATATATATATATATATATATATATATATATATATATATATATATATATGTATATATACAGGGTGCCCCATATGTATGAAATAATTTTTTTTTTTTTTATTAATCAGTGTATCAAAAAAAATGTTTAAATAAAAGTTATGGGGTGTTACACGACGCACATGCTGACCTTAACAGTAAACAGTAAAAATGTTTTGAACTGTCAGTTCGAAGGAATTACGCCGTCTTTATTATTTTATTTTTGACTCCTACTAAAAATTCTAGTATGCGTCACTCTAGAATACCACATCTTTATGAGGTCCTCGTACCACCCTTTTCAAAAAAACTTTTTATACCGAGAACCGCATCCCTATAGATTTATTTCCCCTGGACTGTGTTTTTTACAGGCTATAATTTACAGCGGTTCAAGACCAAAGTGAATCGCTTTTTCCTCACAGGCATCACTCGTATAGCGCTCTAAAGTTTTCCTTGTAGCACGTATGCTATGCCCATCAAAAAAACGATTGTGTTCAATGACTTTCATTTTAATTAAAATGGAAATCCAAGAAAAATAATTTAAAAGACGACCTTTAAATTAAAAGAAAATCGATCGCAGCTACGTCGCAGTAAGTTGCACTGAAATTGTGAATTTTAAAGGGGCATTAAAAGGCTCTTTGCATATCATGGAGAGCTCTAATTCAAAAGAAGCGATAATTTAAAAGTCTTCACTGCTGCTTTAATGGAGAAGTGGAAGTAGGCATTAACTTTTAGAGAAATGGAATTTTTAATGATGCTTTTTGCTAGCTAGCATTTTTTGTTCTCAGTTGGTAACAAGTAAAAAGGCTAAATAAAAATGTGTGCAAGTATTATACGAGGCACAATCCCTTCTATACAGTATTTCTGTTAAACGTAAAAATAATAGAGAAACAAGAACACTGAAATAGAAGTATATTATTGATTGGGATCGATTGGGAGACATAAAGGAACTCATGCAATCACCGTTTTTAGCTCCCTACCTCATCTCTTTAAGTTGTATACCAGGGGTCGGCAACCTATGGCACTCCTGCCATCTCTGGCACGCCAAGCAATTTTGAATGGCACGCGTACCTATTCAAAGTTTACATATTAATTCTGTAATCTGTGACAAACAAAAACGATATATTATATAGGTCACTAGGTATTATTACCAAAAACTACAAAATATATATTTTGTAATTTATAATTTTACCGAATGGATTGGTTTGGCTTTAATTTCGACAAGTATTAAAGACGGCAAGCCTCAAAATATACGTCTAGGCAAAAACACAAATGAACGTCCTCAATTCAGATCAAAAGAACCGCTATAAGGCGGTTTTTGTTTGACTTGACTTCAATCGTTCCGACACGCGCCGCAACTCTTTTTATATTGCCGAAGTTTAGTTTTTGTTAGATTTAACTTCTAGGCGGCCCTTTGATTGCAAAGGGCGCGTTATAGATAATAATTTTTGTTCTAAGAAATTTAATAAACGTAATTATTGGAATTTTCTGGAAACATTATTTTTCTATATATAGCAAGCGGCTACACGTTTGGATCATTTAGTATAGAAGTAACATCCGTTCCAGTCAATAATCGTCGAAAGGTTTAACAATTAAAATTACGTTGCGTTATGGCCGCGAAGAAACAGAAGGTAGACGTTCGATCATTCCAAACTTCATGGACAACAGATTACGGTTTTGTACAGCAAAACGATCGGGCCATTTGTATCCTATGTCGGGAAAGCGTAGTTTTCCGGACATCTAGTGTTCAACGACATTTCCAGATAAAACATGAATCGTCATTTAAAGATAACGCTGATAAAAGGAAGGCAATACAAAGAGCAAGTAAACAATACGAGAAACAGTCAACATTCTTTAGCAAAGTTTTCCAAGGAAAAAATCAGGTAACTGTATGCAGTTTCAAAATTGCACAATCGTTGGCACAAAAGGGTAAGCCGTTCACTGACGGAGAATTTATGAAGCAAACATTTTTGAGTACTGGCGAGATTTTATTCGACGACTTGCCCAATAATACAATATTGGCCAGGATTAGGGATATACCGGCATCACACAAACTGTCCAAAAACAGCAGAGAGACGCTATCAAACGGAGTTTTGTATTTAGTGTAGCATTGGATGAAAGTGTCGATATTAATGACATTGCCCGTCTGGCAATCGTTGCGCGATACTTCGATGATAGCAGTGTGTATGAAGAGCTCATTTATCTGCTCCCATTGCAGGGAACTACAAGAGGAGAGGATATATTTTCAGAATTTGTTAAACATTTTGAAAAGCGGAACATTGATTACAATAAAATTTTTTGCGTAACGACAGATGGCGCTCCTGCTACGATTGGAAGACATAAAGGATTTGTTTCCCTTCTTATTGAACGCATGGATTGATCAGTTTTGAATTTTCATTGCATAATTCACCAAGAGAGTTTGTGCGCTAAAATCTCCGCTGGAAGTTTAAAATCCGTGATGGATAGGGTGGTTAAAATAGTTAACTACGAGGCTGGTTTGAAAAGTCCGTGCAAAAATAAAAACTACTTATGTGTTTGGGTTGGGTAAACTTTTTTTATTTTTCGACATAGTCTCCTTTTAGGCTTATACACTTCGTCTAACGATGTTCTAGTTTGTTGATCTCTTCCGAATAATAGGATTTGTCCAAGTCTGCAAAATATCCATTAGTGTCTGCAATCACCTCCTTGTTTGAATAAAATCTTTGTCCCGTCAGCCATTTCTTCAAATTGGGGAACAAATAGTAGTCCGAGGGAGCCAAGTCTGGAGAATAGGGGGGATGTGAAACGAGTTGGAATCCTATTTCCATTAATTTTGCGACCACAACTGCTGAGGTGTGTGCTGGTGCGTTGTCGTGATGGAAAAGGACTTTCTTGTGGGCCAATCGCGGGCGTTTTTCTTGCAGCTCGGTTTTCAAACGGTCCAATAACGATGAATAATATTCACCTGTAATACCCTTTTCCAGATAGTCGATGAGGATTATCCCTTGCGAATCCCAAAAGACAGTCGCCATAACCTTTCCGGCCGAAGGAACGGTCTTCGCCTTTTTTGGTGCAGAATCCACCTTGTTTAGACTGTTGTTTGGTCTCAGGAGTATAGTAATGTATCCACGTTTCATCCACAGTGACGAAACGACGCTTAAAGTCCTCCGGATTCTTCTGGAACAGCTGCAAACCATCCTTGCAACACTTCACACGATTCCGTTTTTGGTCAAGCGTGATCAATCGCGGCACCCATCTCGCGGATAGCTTTCTCATGTCCAAATGTTTATGCAAAATATAATGTACTCGTTCAGTCGAGATGCCCACAGCACTAGCAATCTCACGCACCTTAACTCTTCTGTCATCCATCACCATATCATGGATTTGATCAATGATTTCTGGAGTCGTAACCTCCACAGGCCGTCCAGAACGTTCAGCGTCACTTGTGCCCATATGGCCAGTCCGAAAATTTTGAAACCACTTATAAACTGTTCTAATCGAAGGTGCAGAGTCACCATAATGTTTATCAAGCTTCTCTTTAGTCTCCTGAGGCGTTTTGCCTTTCATAAAGTAATGTTTAATCACCACACGAAATTCTTTTTCGTCCATTTCTTGAAAATCACTCGACTTCCTTGATTCACACGAATGCCAAACACAAAGAAATAGACCAATATGGCTGAAACTTGGTGTGCGTTCATTCAAGAGATGCTACTAACTAAACATGACCTCGATACGCGCCGGTGGTGCCATCTCTCGGACTTTGCACGGACTTTTCAAACCAGCCTCGTACATTGTCGGTCGTTCTTCACTGATCCATAGACAATTTAAGGCGTTTCTGCAGGAATTAGAAAGTGCATATTCAGATATACCATTGGACAATAATGTGCGCTCGCTCAGCCGTGGTAAAGTGCTCTCTATGTTTGTGTCATGTCTGGGCGAAATTAAATCGTTCTTGTTGGAAAAAAATCAAGTGGATGCTTATCCTGAACTAGAAGATAAGAACTGGATCTGTATGTTAATGTTTCTTACTGATATTACAAACCATCTCAGTGAACTCAACTTAAAGTTACAAGGTTCAGGCAAAACAGTTCTGGATTTATACGAATCCTGGAAATCATTCAAATTAAAAATAGATTTATTTATCAGCGATATTACTACAAACACATATAAATATTTTCCAAATTTAAAAACTTATATATCCAGTGTCGACGATGGTGCACTAAACGACGAAATTCCTAAATATATGACTAATTTAAAAGAGGAGTTTATCGAGAGGGGTCAGGATTTTGATAAACATGGTCCTAGGTTCGCTTTTTTAATCAAACTAGATTTAATGGATTTTTCCAGCAGTTGCTTTGACATATCTCTTTTCTCATGGATGGACATTAATGATTTAGATCTTCAATACATTGAATTTAAAAGCTCCGAGTTATGCGAACATGTAGAACAGTATATAGGAGGAACTAGAAGTACAGAGTCATGGAGAATAATTAAAGCATTAAGGACTAACAATAGAGAGAAGACGTATATAGAGTACATCCCAGAAAGCGAGTGGAAAGAATATTATAAGAAGCTGCTAACAGAAGATAGACAAGAATTCCAAGAAGAGAACCCTGAAGAAGAACAGAATAAGGAAATAAAAGAGATAGAACTAAGCTATGAAGAAGTAAAGAAGACAATAAAAACACTCAAAAATAATAAATCTGCAGGGCCTGGGGGTGTGGTAAATGAAATGATTAAGTACGGGCCTAATAAATTACATCGAATGCTGAGAAACATGTTCTACAGAGCGATAAATGGAGAAAAAATACCAGAGGAATGGTCAAAAGCTTATATAGTATCTATATTTAAAAAGGGAGACCGCAGAAAATGCACAAACTATAGAGGTCTAAGCATAATATCGAGTATGGGACGTTTGTATGGAAAAATTATTAAAAATATCATGGAGGAAAATATAAAAGGAAAAATTGGAGAAGACCAAGCAAGCTTTACGGCCGGAAAATCATGTATAGACCACATATACACTATAAAACAAACAATGGAAAAAAAAAAACTGGCAAAGAATAGAGAAGTTCATCTAGCCTTCATAGACATAAGAAAGGCCTATGACTCAGTACCAAGACAAAGACTATGGAACGCAATGAAAGAAATATGCATTGACAAAGAACTAATATACGCAGTAAAAGCTCTCTACGAAAACAACACAGTGAACATAAAATAGGGAAGAGACTCCAAACATCAAAAGGCCTATTACAAGGATGCTCTAAATCCCCAACACTATTCAAAATATACCTCGAACAAACATTAAAAAATTGGAAGCAAAAATGTAGTGGAATGGGTGTCCCAATACGAGAAGATTACTTATATACTCTAAGTTTCGCAGACGACCAAGTAATCATAGCGCAAAATGAGGAAGACCTCAGTTATATAGTAAGAAAATTAAAAAAAGAATACGCTAAAGCAGGATTAGCAATAAACTTTGATAAAACGGAATATCTAACAACAAATGAGGAAAACGTGGATAATCTAGAAGTAGATAACGAAACAATAATCAAAGGAACCGATAGATTTAAATATCTAGGAACCATCATTTCAAAAAACGCAACATCAGAAGAAGAGATTAAAGCTAGATTAGGACAAACGCGAACATGCATAAGACAATTAAATTCGATCCTGTGGGAAAAGCACATTACAAAGAAAAACAAAACACGCATATACAAATCAATAATACAAAGCATAATGACATACGGGTCAGAAACATGGACGATCAACAAAAGAAATAAATCTAAAATTAACGCGATAGAGATGGAGTATTGGAGAAGATGTTGTAGAGTGACACGTATGGAGAGAATAACAAATGAAGAAATAAGAAGCAGAATGAACATCAAAGAGAACGCAATAAACACCATTGAAGAAAAACGATTAAAATGGTATGGACACATAAGACGAAGCGAAGATAATAGGTAGATAAAGAAAATAACGGAGTGGAGCCCTATAGGGGGAAGAAAAAGAGGAAGACCCAGACGATCGAGGAGAGACGATGTGGACGAGGCTATGGGTAACAGATGGAGACTGGGAAGATAGAAACGGATGGAATCAAAGGCTGAGAGAAAGAAGACAGCGTTAGCTGTAGAAAATCCTTGTTATATATATATATATATATATATATATATATATATATATATATATATACAATACTTACATACTTCGTGTAATTAAAAAATTGTTAAGTGAAATACTTTAAGTATGTTTTAATCCCATCAAAAACATAAAATGTAAAAAAAATGCCAAGTCTCGCAACGCAGTCCTTCCACCACAAAAAGTTGTGAGATCTCATGTAAAACCAAGTCAGTTATTTTAGTTAGTATCTATGGAAGCACCTATTCAACAACTTTTTCATAAATTGTTATCTAATTAGTTACCTACCAGCATTTATAGTGACCGTATCAATGTTAGACATCTTTACTTCTATAATAAATATAATGACTTGGCAATCGCACAGCGACATAATCAAGACGTAATAGAAGCTCTGGAAAAATTAAAAAACAGTAAATCTTCCAACGAAGACCAAATAGCCAATGAACTACTAAAATATGGGGGACACTCTCTGATTAAGCAACTCCAGACACTTATACAGAGGATTATAAGATCGAACAGGATCCCAGATGAATGGAGAACAGCGACAGTTATATTAACGCACAAGAAGTATCCGTCAGCAATAATGGTTTCATCCGGAGTCAAATAGTCGACGAGGAGTATCCCTTTTCGATCCCAAGAAAATAATTGCCATAATTTTTTTTTTCAGACTGTTGTGTCTTGAATCTTTTGCAGACGGGGAACTCGTATGCCTCCACTGCATCGATTGTCTTTTGCTTCTTGGTTTGTAGTGTGCAACCCATGTTTCATCACCTGTCACTATTAAGTAAAGGAAATCTTCCCCCTCTAGTTCATAACGGTCGAGAATCTCCTGAGCTGCACGAACTCGATTGGCTTTGTGTTCGTCCGTTAGCATTTTTGGCATCCATCGCGCGCACAGTTTTCGAAATTTCAATTTTTCGGTCAATGTTTAATAAAGCACAGTTCTTTTGACTTCTGGACATTTCTCGTAAAGCTCATCCACAGTCATTCGGCGGTCTTCACGAATCATCTCTTCAACTTTTTGAACAAATTCCTCAATCACTATCGATGGTTTCCCACTCCTTTCTTCATCGTGAGTGTTTATTCGACCGTTTTTAAAATCTTAACACCACTTTGCCACTTTTTGGCGCGACATGACATTACCGTAAATAGAAACAATTTCACGGTAAATGTTTGCAGCGGACTCATTTTTAGCAATCGCAAGATAGCGGATGAGTCCGCGCACCTCGCACTTATCGGGAATGGGTGGAGTCATCTCGACAAATGATTCTGACGAAACCAGCCAGGCTACTGATACCTTCTCTGCACCCAAAAGTGCCAACTTAGACAAAAAAATTCCCTCGGGGCTATATGCGCGTTGTAACCTTACTTTCCGGATATACCTCGTATATTAAGTTGGATTAATTTTTTAACACCTTATAATTATCATCGGTGATCCGCGTTCTTATGATTCAGATACGCATTCAGTTCCGTACATTGTGTATTATCCTCGTAGAAGATTAGTTGGATTCATCATCATCATCAGTGTTTTTGGGTAGACCGACGACTCGACGCGTTGATAAAGCTTAAAAAGGGAACTCCGTACAGTATCAAATAAAAAACCCACTGAAGAAGATTAGCATACTGAGATTTTACAAACACGGAATTTGAAAATGTAGAAAATTTCAAAAGTTTCTGTCTCGTTTATGATTCAAAATCTATATAAACTATACCAGGCAAAGAATTTTTAGTGAATACTGTAAACTTCTTAAACATAATACTTCAATTTACCCTGTCTCAGCTAGAGCAATACGACGCAATATTGAGATGATGAGAATCTTACTCCTTTCTATGAACTGCTTTACTACTATATATATTCAAAACTGATCCAAAATAGATCAATTATATTACAGGTAATGGAAATGGAGCTTAGTTTCTATTCAAAGGAATTCAAAGAAGGATTGCTTATGAAAATGATCGACAATAAGCCCAACATCTTGTTGTCTCAATAAGATATCTATGTCTTTTATTAGAAATTGCATAATGTCGTGGTTTTTTAAATTATTAGGCATAGGAGGCTTGAAATGTAAAGCAGTTTCTGAACGAGACTGCCGAATGTTTCTCGATACTCAGCGATCCTTTATGTTTTTTCATAATCTAGGAAACCTAAAACGTGAAGGAAAGCAAAATTCCTTTAGCAAGGAAAGTAAAAAATTATTGTGGAAACCTACCTTTTCCAGCGGTTTTTACAAATGGTGGAGCGAATGCTCGGTTTAATTTATACGTGAGTTGTTCTAATTCTGCATACTGTTTAGCTGCTTTCTCAGCTAATCGCATGACCATCATCTGCTCAGCGTAACAGCCACTTTCTAGGAGAGCAACTTGCTCTGCTGGTATCTAAAACACAAAGATTCCAGTCAGTTTTTACTCATTTTCCTGTGTTTTAGTCGACAGAGTGATTAATATGAACATGTACCTTGTCCAAAGCTAGAAGTTCATGTCTATATTTTTCCTCGATGGTTTTCATCATTTCGGCCATACTTAAATTGGCATCGTTTGGACCAATTCTCGTTTCATACACGTCCTCAACAAAAACATGCAGATTCAACACTTCATCGTCCATGATCAATTTTTTAAATTGGGTTTCAATCAGTTCCAACGCTAGTTCTTCTAGATATTTGGCTCTCTCTTCTTCCCAACTAAAATTTAAATGGAATGTTTGATAATGGTGATTTGAAGGTATCTTCCACTATCAAATGTTAAAATTGTGGATCATTTTCATAATGTCCTGTATTTACCTTATACCGCCTTCCAACTTATCAATCGTCTCCTGTAAATCGTTAATTTCACTGTCAAACATCTCTTCAGCCATTCTCATCCCCTCTCTTACTTGCTCTAATGGAAGAGCCAGTTCTTCCGAGTGCAACAGAGAATTTAGATTTTGCATTTCCATGAATCTAAAAAAAAACGCTACATCTTTATTATACGAAGTGTTTCAATCCAGACTCGGCTTGTTTACATTTAAACTCGATCCGAGAAAAACAGTGGACTCAAGGAAGAGCGCCTGCGAGTGTTGTCAGATTTCTGAAATTTCAAATATTCAATGATTCACCGGCTTTCGTTATGTTATTAAAAGTCTAATTTAATGAAGCGAAATTATCGTGTATAGCTTTAGCAAATAAAAAAGAACACAAATAACATGTTATATATTGTCTGTCCCAAAAGTTCCCAGACTGATAGCCATCCAGTGCCATCTCGTAAACAACAGTAAAAGCTTCAACTCACATTTGTAAACAGCACATTTGCATCCAACCAGCCAGTTGTATCAGTTAGTATAAAATTATTTGATAATTTACTAAAATATGAGTCTGTGTTGTTGATTTTAATTAAAATTCTGAGAAAAGAGTTTACTGCTGTTGCTATATATATATATATATATATATATATATATATATATATATATATATATATATATATATATATATATATATATATATATATATATATATATATATATATATATATATATATATATATATATATATATATATATATATATATATATATATAAATATATATGGTTGATCTCAACAGTATAGCTACTAATTAAGTCTAATTATTACCTTTCCTACTTATTAAATGTTTACCCGCTTTGACCAAGCGCCCATTCGGGCAAAGCGGGTTTTAGAAGAGGTTTTTTATTTTTATTATTCAATAAATATTTGATACAAAATGTTCATAAATGTTGTTTTACTTTCAAGTTCGATAAATATCTTATCTAATATTGTAAAAAATCCCAACGTTTTTGACTAAAACTTCCCTTTTTTGAACCCTCAACCTTAGCTTACTTGCTTTAGGCCACCCTCCCCTACTTTACAGAACTTTCCTAACGTAACAAATCACTACAGCTAACCTAAGCGAACCTAAATACGTCAATGAGCTGTTCAGGGTCAGTAAAATACAACTCTGGTGGAAGATCCTCTCTCCGGTCTCCGTCAAAATGTGCCATCAGATCAGAAAGCGATATTTCCTGTTCGTTCATCGACAAGCGATATTTACCAAATAAATTTTCATCTGCGTCTTCGTCGCCTTCGTTAAAAGATAAACGGATCCTAGAAAAAATATTCCGTATCATTTGTATTTCATAATGGTATCGTATTTTAATATAATGATGATATCATAATTATAATACAGTAAAACCTATCAAAAGCGGCCACAAAAAAATTTAGGAACATTAGCCGTTTAAGACAGGTGGCCGTTATTCCCAGGTTTTGCGCCCTATAAATAAAAGACATATATTTTTCTATTTTTAAACATTTTCTTTATTTTGCTAAATAGAGTTAGCATACACACAGACTGAAAAGTTAAAATGATTTAATAATATAAAAAAATATTTTGAATGTGCAGTATATACACTCTAGTAATATATACATAATATGGATTTTTTAAATATGTATACATGTTATTAAGCTTTTTTGAAGTATGTTTCAATTGTTTGTTTAAAATTTTTTAGCTTTGTTTTCACAACCTCAGATTCACTTGAAAGTAACATTCGAGAAATATCTATACCCATTTCACCATTGTTCTTACACAAAAAATAGTCTCTTAAATTTGTACAAATTTCATTCATACTAGACAAAGTAGATTTTGGAGCTTCACATTCGTCCACATCACTGTCTGATCAGAGTTAAGCTTTAGGTCTGTATCGCGCAGTTCCTCAACAATTTCCGAGATACTGAAGCTTGAACTTTCTATAGGCACATCACTATCAATAGAAACAAACTCATCCAAGTTTACAGTTTTATCATGGACTAAAGGAAAGAGCTGAGCAAGGGATATTTCGTCTTCTTCGTCAAAAATAGCATTTTCTGGAACAACATCGGAGAATCCGGCCTTGAAAAAATATTTTTTAATTATAACTGGAGAAAGATTTTTCCACGCAGTTGTAATCCATATTAGTGCATTCGTTAAATTGATGATTTTTGATCAAAAATTTTCTATATATCATCTTAAAATTTTGAATTATTCCTTGGTCTAAAGGCTGACAATATGAGGTGGTATTTAGTGGCAAAAAACCAACTTAACATTTTCTAGTGGCACTTTAGCCTGGGAGGTAGCATTGTCCAAGAAAAGCAGCACTTTTCTATTTTGTTACTTCATTTTATTATCAAATTTATGTAGCCATCTGGTCATAATTTCTCACGTCATCCAGGCCTTTGTGTTAGAGCCCCATTCTAAGGGTAACTTGTCAATATGATTACCTTTAAAACAACAATGATTTTTACTTTTCCCAATTATTAACGGATTTTCTTTTTCTCCTTCCACATTTGCACATAGTAAAATAGTTAATCGCTGTTTTGCTACCGTCTTTCCTGCACATTTATCATTTTTCAAAACAAATATCTTATTTGGCATGACTCGGTAATAAAGACCTATTTCATCAGCATTGTATACATCTCGTGGAGAATAATCTTATAAAATTAGCGGTAATATAGTTTTCCAGGCCTCTACATTTTTCAAATTTACATCTGCGGACTCACACAAACACTGACTTAAAAGTAATATTGTGCCGTTTACAGAAACTTTCGAACCACCCATTTGATGCAGCGAAATTTTCCACTTTCAAGCTGCTTGACACCTCCAATGCTTTTTGTTTGAGTAGTGGTCCAGATATTAGAACTGCTTTATTCCTGGCCTTGCAAAACCAATTGTAGACAACTGGATCCTTTGCTAATCCTGCTGACTTGGGATATATTTTTGTTTTTGCTCCAAGTTAACACCCTCTTCAAACATCTTTTTTAGTTCACTCTTATTTTTTAATATGTCGAGAATTTGCGTTTTTTCCAACCTCTAACTTTTCAGCCAGTTTTCGCTAACTTAACGCAAACTTTTCACTTTCAGCGATGATAATAACTTTATCTTTTAGTGATAAACGTTTTCGTTTCAGCGACATTATTAAGAACGTGTTCAGTACGAAGACAACTTTAAAATAATGGAATAAGCAGAAAACTTCAAATTTAAATCAGATAATTTTGTCAACAATAATGGGTATTTCCTTGAATAAATTGCCCAGTGACAGTAGTAGTAAAAGTAAAAAGTTGAAGACCCATAAAAATAATTAGTATGTCATAAAGCCCTTCGACCAGCCCGTTCGTTATTACCAGCTAAATTTCGGTTTAACAGGCCGTGGCCGTTTAATACAAGTGGCCGTAATTAACAGGTTTTTGTATATCGGAATTTATATGCAATAGGTTTCGGGAAGCTTAATACTGTCCGTTACCACAGGCGGCCGCTTATGACAGGTGGCGATTAACACAGGTTTCACTGTATCATTATTTCGTAATCGTATAATAAACTTACATTTTTTGCTGTCTTTGATTTCTCCAGCTAAACGGACTCACAAGAAACAGGAATTTTTCATACATTTGACAGTTCCGCCATTTTTCCTCAGAATTGTATAATGACGATCTTATAGCACTGTACTTCTTCGCGACGGCTTTGTATTCTTCGTATTTGTCATAAGCTTCTCTCGCGGCTTGTTCGGATTCCTGAAAATTATCGTTAAAGGTTATAGGGTTAGTTCTAAAAGTTCTCGGTCTAACAAAGAAAACGCAAGATTAAAAATAATTGTTTTTCTTTTATTTTTTTACATACTCACCTTGCAAATCAATACATTTGGTACAACGACTTTCCAACTTTTAATGCCCTCATTACATTAAGATTTGTCCGACTCTGCAAAATAAATTTTCGTCTCACGCTGCAACTGCATCATTCAAAGTGAAATCGTCCAGCCAGCAATTTTTTCAGATTTGAAAACGAAAAGTAATAGCCGGAAGCCAAAATTGTCGAATGCCCTGGATGTGGAAGCACTTCGAAGCGAAGGACATGCAGTTTTGCAGGAACAACTCTAGACGTGTGTTAAGGCCCATTATCGTGATAAAAAAGCACTTTCCTTTTGGCAAAATGTGGACGTTTCGCCTGAGTAACACCCTTCTATTGATCTAGTAGGGAAGCATAATACTCCCCGGTGATGGCTCTACCTTTCTCCAAGTCGTCTATAAGCGCAACACAATAAGAATCCCAAAAAACTTTAGCCATCACTTTTCCTGCAGATGGAACCGTTTTTGCTTTCTTGGGCGCACTTTAACCTGCTCGCACCCACCGTTTTGACTCCTCCTGCGTCTCTCGCCTGTAATAATGGTTCTTCTACTGTTAAGAAACTTCGAAAAAATCACCGGAATTATGTTTAAACAAGCCTTAGCAATGTTCATTTAAATGCGGTTTTGGTTGAATATTAACAAACGTGGACACGATCTACCGAGATGTTTATAATGTCAGTGAGCTCTTGAATCCTCAGTTGCGATCATTTAGTAAACTATTGCGAATTTTTGTCACGATCTCGTCGGCCTTAGAAATTTTCGGGCGTCCTAAGCGTTTATCATCTGGAATCCATTCATAAAATCTATATCTCTGCAGAACAAACAACAAATGACTGTAAGGGGATCGGAAAGACACCCATCGACTTAACTTTTGTATTCTGTTAGTTCAAAAAAGACTTAAGTAAGTTAATAGGCATGTCTCAAAACATAATACAGGAAGTAAAATCAAAGATTGTCAAAGGCCTTAGTCAAATCCAAACGTACAGAAGCGCTAACCTTACCGTGATTAATGGTCTGGAAAACATCATCAGTTGCATCTGACTTAGTAGTAGTAGTAGTAGTAGTACTAGCCACCGTAAGGTGGTAAAATCAGATTGCTTTGGAGGCGAAATGTTACATTTATTTAAACGATCAAAAGTATACATATGCGTACCTTCAACAACTGCATGGAAGACGTGTGATCCCTGTACAAAAACTCCTCAAAAACGTTTACGTATTTGTTGTAATTCTCACGAATCGAATCGATAATTTTTTGCTCCAAAAGCAAATTTTCTTCAATTAACATTATATCATCCTCTCTGTAGCCGTTGACGATTTTTGTCCTCAAAGAATCCCTTACAGTATTTATGTATTTTCTTATGTCAAGTCTGTCAGGTATAGGCCTTCCTAAAAAGTGGAAATTATTGCATTCCAATCAACAACAAATATGGTAAAGCTGTGTAGCTAAAAGTTACAGTCTGCCAAATAGGAACGTGACCGCTCGGTTTCTTGAAAAAATATGTTTTGAGAATATGTTTTGTCATCAAAATTTCTATGGTGTGCTAACAACGGCGTAGTAAGTTGGTCAGTCGCTTCTTGCATCAATAATCGCCTGGCATATTCGAGACATGCTGTCGACGAGATTTTCTGCTTATTCTGCAAATTTTGCGAAACTCGCGAGACAACTGAGTCAGAGTCCTCAGAGTCTTCCCTCTGAATTTTCTCTTTACAAGGGACCAAATGTTTTCAGTAGGGTTGGCGTCCGCCGATTGTGAGGCCACTCTAATATCTTATCGTGGGCCGAAGCGAGCTGCTTCGCGACATGATTTTCGTCTAGCAAAGGTTTGTTCAAAGTGCTTAGGAATTTGACGTCATAAGCACGAAGATGTTGTCGAATGGTCTCGTAGGATACATTCAAATCCGATTCTTGACGCAGCGTCAATTTCGAATCCCGTGAAAACAAAGACACGATTTGTTTTTCGATTCTCGGAGCGACTTTCGAGTGACGTGGCAAGTCTTCGACATTTTTCGTCTCGTTAAAATAAATTAACCCAATTCTTCACAAACGACACCGACTTTTTATTATACTTGGCAGCCGCGGAATGTGTCCTTTTAGGCCCCTTTAGATGGGAACAAAGAAAAACTGCCTCGAACCGACGCGTAATCAAGTCACTCATTTTGGATGTTACGTGATTTTGACGAAAGTTCGGAATCGACTAATACTTTTACTAAAATGCCCTCAGTCGTAGACACAAATTCTCTATACCGATTTTTTGTTAAATCGCTAGAATCGCATCTACCAAAAATGAGTTAACGCGGATACGTTCGTACTTGACTGACTGTACACTTCTTTTCCGACGTTTCAAGTATTGTTTCGCGAAAAAGCTTCAAAGAAATATGCTCTTCAATATTAGAATACTGTAAATCACTACGTAAGTATAAAACAAAGTCCCCCGCTGCGTCTCTCCGTCCGTCTGTGTCTCTTCGCACACAGTTTTCTCAGTAACTACTGAACAGATTTTATTCCGGTTTTCACTGACGGAGTTTTTCACGAGGAAGGTTTATATATACAAGGTGTGTCCCAAAAATAATGCGTCACATTTTTTTCTGACGTGACTATCCGTCGCAGAGCGTTCCCGCCAGTTGGGACCTGTGGTGGGGGGCTTTGGCAATACAGCGCTCCGCACGGCAATTAGCTCCGAGCTCCCAGACCGTTAGGACGCGCGATAGAGTAAACTCCTGAAGTGCCGTCGAAGTCGCGATGGAGAAATCGCTGCAGCGATACGCAAACGCCAAATTGTAGGTGGAAGTGTTCAAAATATTGAAGCAGAGGGTCAATCGCGTCAGGAGCGAGATCCAGGATTTTTGAAAGTTTCACCACGACAATGCACCCAGTCAGACAGCCTTTATCGTGAGCGACTACCTGACACGGATCGGGGAGACAAGAGCCCCCAACCGCCCTACAATGCCGACATGGCCTCCGGCAGACTTCTCTTTGTTTCCCAAGTTTAAAAAATTCATGAAAGAACGTCACTGGGACACCATCTATAACATCAAAACGACTACGACGAGGTTTAAAAGGGCATTACCGTTGAGGACTTCCATGGGACTTACACTGCATAGCTGGCAAAAATGTATTGACGCAGAAGAATCATACTTTGAAGAATTTTAAGTTATTATGCCAATCTGATCTGTAAAAAAAATTATAACGCATTACTTTTGGGCCAAACCATGTATATATATATATATATATATATATATATATATATATATATATATATATATATATATATATATATATATACCATCCAACTTGAAGATACCTCTTAAAATCGTAGGTAAAAGGTTTGGAAATTACCCTAATTTGAGACTGTATGATCACAAAAATCTAAATTTTTTAGTCTCTACAAAATATAAGCCCTGGCAAATCGAACTGCCAAAAAGGCTTATTTTTTAATTTAAATTATCGTTACTTGTTTTACGTTACAACGTTTCGAATAATGAACATCCTCAGCCGTCTTTAGGATAGCACATACCTTCAATAACTTTAAAATATTCAGGAGCTACGTCTAAAACAGTTTTTCATGGTTTCGATTTTGGGTTCTTCCACATATAATCTGTTTAAAAGGTTTTTTCTTGTGTCTGTCTTTAAAACTGGGTTTTTGAGAACATTTTACTCGAAGTTCTCTTATTCTCACATCATTTCTCCATGATTTAGTCATCACTTTATGAGCAAATTCTTCTAAATCCTTTGGGTATTTAAAAGGAGACGGTTCCTGGAAAAAAAAAAACGAAGCAAAATAAAACTTCGTTATGAAACCATGTCGCTTTTCCAGACCACAGTCGGACCTTTGTGTTTGAATTTTTTTTCATTCTAAATGTAAATGCGAGGACTGCAAGCTTCTTTCGTTGAAGTAATAGAAGACATAACAAGTCATAGTAGCTCTGTTACTGCTAATTCGAACCAATCTCTTGGTGCAATTTTCTACTACCAAGTTGAAGCTGTAAAAGTAGCTGGAGCACTTATTTCGCAACCGATGGGGATATATTTTTTTAAATACTTCCAAAAAACATAAAAGAGTCGATTTTTGAATTATACAGAGATACCAAATGGATATGTGAGTATAGGTATAGCGAACGTGTTGATGGCTTTAGGGAGATTTTTGGAGTTGAGGTTTGTTTGTATAAGTTTTGTGGGTCTGTTTTTGAATTCGGTTCAGAGCTCTGTTTTGATGTGAGTGTAGTTCAGTTTGGTGCTTTGATGGAAGCCTAGATATTTATATGTTTCTTTGTCGAGCATGTTATCGAGTGTTTCACTGTTGATGGTTTCTGTCTCATGGTGGCCTCTGTTGATGTGGAGCACTTTACATTTACTTATACCAAATTCCATATTGATATCTAAGGTGAATGTTTCTGTGATTTTGACGTTGTGAGATTGTTATTATTAATGATATTATCGTTGTTATTGTTATGTTTATCGTTATCGTTATCACCATTGTTATCGTTTTCACCATCATTATCACCATCAGATTAATTCATATTTAAATTAATTTTGGATAATTTTTAAATTAATTTTTTGCAATATTATGTCATACACATATTTTAGAAAAGAAATAAAGTAGACTGAATGTATATCTCTGAGCTCTAATTTATGTTTTACACTTCAAATACTTATTAAATTCCTGATTTGTTATTAATAATATGTGTTGCAAAATATATACATTTAATTATCAAAGCATTTTTGGCTTACTTTCTTAATATTCTTAAAATACTTCTTCTAAGATATTTCCTAATATTTGGGAATATTTTAAACATGACTTGATGATTCGCCATCTTGGATTTCGCACTTGAACTTGAAATAAATCCAATTCCAGACTTGATATTTGTAATCAGTATTATTGGAAAACCCAGAGTAACATGTTTAGCTCAAATAACTCATTTTTATCATTTTGTAACATTTTATAGCTGTCATATTTGATTCGCAATCTTGACTTTCGGAATAATAAAATTCGAAAGCAGCGACCACGAAAACCCCCCGAGTAATAAGATATGAGTAAAGTAGTAGTAAAAAATTTTTTTTCGTACAAATGTTACTAAAATTTATGGTAAAATGATAATTTTTGCCAGTTTTCCTCCATCTGTTTGTGATAATTTAAAAATCGACCCTTTTATGTTTTGTGGAAATTAAATGACGAGTATTTAAAAAAATATACCCCCATCGGTTGCGAAATAAGTGCTTTAAATAATTTTGAACGAAAAAATGTCATTTCGAGCCACGGTGAGGCGGTCTAAATTAAGTCTGAATAAACGAATTCCAACAGTCTTTCCACGTCTACTACTGTCAAGTGTCAGCTTTTAACTGACGTTAACTATGACACTATGCGACTTATATTACCTGAGACATATGACACTAAATCTACCTAATGAGAAGAAGGCTCAGACATAATAATAATATACATAAGATAATGGGATTTTCTTAGTGTTCCGTACAGATCACTTCGGTGTCTGGCCGTACGTCCGTCTGTCTGTCACACCCGGTATATATGAAGAGATATTTAGTTATTTCCAATTTGGTAAAAATAAATAAAAAATACATACCTTACTCAAATCTATTTTATTTGACTCGTCTATACCATATCCGGCAGTAAAATATCTTTTTTTGATTGGATGTTTGGGTGTGAGCTTTTCTTTTAAATACGACGGTTTCCTTTTGAAATCTTCAATATGGATTCTAAAACACAATAAAAAGTAATTCAAAAAGCTTCCGTAAGCTCATAAATAGGACAGAAAGTCGGAGGTAGAGCATTAAAAATTCCATGGAACTGTGTAATCAACTTAAAAATGTTTTAATATCCCTGGCAACTCCATCCCTGCATCATTCGATGTAACCAACATGTTTTGCAACATGCCGAATAAAGAGTGTCTAAAAATCGTTAAAAACTCACTTGAGAAACTTAATACAAATCCTATTATAAAACAAGAAATAATAATGTTGTTCGAGCTGTGCATAGAAGAAAATTATTTTCGATTCAACAACCAATTTCTGAAACAGAAAGAGGGCCTTGCAATGCACTAAGCCCCTCGATGGCCGAAATTTTCTTGTCCGATTTTGAAAACAATTTTCTAGAGTCACAGCAGGCAAGGGCTGTAGTTTTATGGTGTCGGTATGTAGACGACATATTGGTCTGTTTTAAAGGAGACGATGAGGTCCTCCAATCCACCCTAAATTCCCGGAATGGAATACATCCGAATAAAAAATTCACATTAGAAAAAGAAATAAATAACAAGATAACAATAAACTCTCCTTCGATATTTTTTGAAAGCCCACTTTCACAGGCAACACTATTCCCAATAATTAATTCATGGAACAACTCACATAAACTCGCAGCCTATAGATCAATGATTCACAGAGCATTCCCAAACAAAATTTAGAGAAAGAATTAGATATAATCAAAAATATTGTCTACAATAACGGATTTCACAAACCATAGATAACCTAATTAAAAATAAACAAAAAGAACTAGGTATAAGATATATTTATGCGCACGTTAAAAACGCTTAAGAACAAATTTTTCCCTCATTAACATATTTCGGATCAATTTCTAATAAAATTGCATATATACTCACAAAAGACAACATAAATATCGCTTTTCAATCACTCCAAAAACCTTCCTCCCTCTTTTTCAATGTAAAAGACAAAACTCATAAATACAAAGACTCTGGAGTTTATAAACTGTCATGTAATGAATGTAATAGCTGTTATATAGGTCAAACAGGGAGAAATTTCGATACTAGATTTAAAGAACACCAAACATCTTTTAGATTAAACAAAGAAAACTCCAACTTTGCTAACCTCTTCCATCAAACAAATCGTATTTTTCCAGACATAAATAATCTACAAATATTACGTAAAGAACAAAAAGGAAGAAAATTAAATATTTTAGAAGCTATAGAGATCTACAAACACAATAAAAGTAAGGATACAACCCTCTTAAGAAATCAAAAAGATGTCCAGAATTCCACCCGTTTGACGTATTTAAGAAATGTGTTTTAGATATATTTTTGAAGAAGGAAAGTTTTAAGAATATATTGAAAAATATTTCTTGAAATTTGGAAGAAAACATCTTTAAAGACCTGTAAATATGTCCATAATCATAAAAAACATTAAAAAAAATTTTAATGTCAACAAAAAATACCTGATTTGCAAACAATATTATTATTTAACCCTTTGTAATAAAATAACTTTAATTTAAGTTCACACAAATTAAATGATGGTTTAATTCCAAATTGTACCGGGAAATTTGTTATAAATCGTAAATAAACCACCTTAGTTTGTAATATTACGTTTGACAATACAGAAAACCTACGAAACTGTAGTAGGAGATAAATAAAAAGTAAGTGACAAATAACAAAATAATTCGTTTCATTTCTTTTAAAAAAATTACTGTCACTGTTTTAAGTACTTTGGAGAAATTTTGCACGAGTAGCGTCTTGCAGTCTTTATAATTTCTTTTCTTCCGAAAAATTAGTTAAAGTAATTTGGAGCATCGCACATTGATAAAGTTTCTCGCTAAAGGAATGGACCACAAGTTGTTCATGAAATAATGTCCTAGGTATACAGCAATGATAGACTAAGAGGGCGACCCGAAATTTTGACCTGTTCCCTCTTATTTTATCAAGAACAAACTAAATTTTTTGATTTTATATGGTTAAATGGCAGTCCATTTTTAGATCTATGTTTTTTTTAAATCGATATTTTTTTTTAGATCGACGTTTTTTAGGTCCTCCGGTCTCAGCGGCGTCTACCCTCTGGGGCGCTCGACTTTTTTAGTAACAATATATGTTATGGTACATGATTCAAGTGGTTAAACGACAATCCATTTTTGGATGTAGTATTTTGGGCCTTATCTTGGCATTCCGGGGCACGGGGGCCGCAACATCCACGTTAAAGGTTCTTATTCGACTCGCCCGATAGAATGACCACTAGGCAGACGGTTAGTAAACAGGTCAAAATTTCGGGTCGATCTCTTGGTCTATGACGGACCATCTAAGTAAAATTTTAGTCTAAACTGTTTCGATGAAGCCGAGATCAATTCGGGACAACCTCAGATCAGGAAAGCCGTTGAGGCAACTGTAGAAACTAGCAGGTCTTGGAGGATTTGGTGCTGCCAGATGGAGGAATGAAGAATGCAGCTCTTACTAAAGAAGCCAATGTAACTAAAACTATAGTTTTCAATTTTCAAATTTAGAAATAAATAACGTTAATGCGTATTTCGAAGCTGAAACTGGCGACGAGGTTTCTCAAAAACATTTAATTGTTTGAGAGAACGATGGGAGTTATTAATAGCGAATTATCACGTACAACGAGACTTGGGTGCTCTTTCGGGCTCCTTCCACGAACCAATAATTAATGCAATGGGTTCATAAGAGCTCTTTACCTTCAATGATGGCGACAATTTAGTCGTCTTCTGATAAATTAAGAGCAATCGTTTTTTTGGAATTGTGAGAGTATTTTGATTATTAGACACCACCATATATCTCTGATTAAATTATATTGGCCCTTTCCCAAATGAAGAAAGACTGAGCCCCCTGAGGAAATGCAATCCCTCGTGAAATGATTCAACTAGGAGGAGCTGCCACAATAAAATCCATGGAAATCTGTTTAAACAAGTGTCTAAAAAGCAGTACGATCCCCGACAATTGATTAAATGCTCAAATAATTCTTCTATACAAAAAAGGGGACAAATTAAGAATAGAAAACTGTCGTCCAATAAGTCTCCTCCCACACCAATATAAATTACTAATAAAGATAGTAACCAACAAACTCACAAACAAATTAGATGATTATCAACTACCAGAACAGTACCATCGAACAGATACAAAACATTAAAATTCTAATCGAAATATGCAGTGAGTATAATGTCTCACTTCATTTAGCTTTTATGGATTACAACAAAACTTTCCATTCTGTAGAGCTATGGGCCGTATTTCAAGCTATGAATAAGGCTAGAATAGATTCAAGAAAGCGAGACCTTCTTAAATGCGTGTACGAAAAGGTTACACTAAAAGTTAAAATCAGTGATGATCTAATAACCAATAAAGTAGATCTACACCACGAAATAACACAAGGCGACACTTTTCATTTAATTTAGAAAATTACTGTCATTGTTTTAAGTACTTTGGAGAAATTTGCACGAGTAGCGTCTTGCAGTCTTTATAATTTCTTTTCTTCCGAAAGTTAGTTAAAGTAATTTAGAGCATCGCACATTGATAAAGTTTCTCACAGAAGGAATGGACCACAAGTTGTTCATGAAATAATGTCCTGGGTATACAGCAATGATAGACTAAGACGGCGACTCGAAATTTTGACCTGTTCCCTCTTATTTTATCAAGAGCAAACTGTTTTTTTTTTTTTTGGATAGACATTTTTTGGGCCTTCCGGTCTCAGCGGCGTCTGCCATCTGGGGCGCTCGACTTTTTTAATATCAACATATGTTATGGTACTTGATTCAAGTGGTTACACGACAATCCATTTTTGGATGTAGCATTTTGGGCCTTATCTTGGCATTCCAGGGCACGGGAACCGCAGCATCCACGTTAAAGGCTCTTATTCGACTCGCTCGTTAGTAAACAGGTCAAAATTTCAGGTCGGTCTCTTTTTCTATGACGGACCATCTAAGTAGAATTTTAGTCTAAACTGTTTCGATGAAGCCAAGATCAATTCGGAACGTTGAGGCAACTGAAGAAACTAGCAGGTCTTGGAGGATCTGGTGCTGCCAGATGGCGGAATGAAGAATGAAGTTCTTACTAAAGAAGACAATGTAACTAAAACCATAGTTTTCAAGATGGTACATGAAAATTCAGAAATAAATAACGTTAATGCGTATTTCAGAGCTGAAACTGGCGACGAAAATATTTAATTGTTTGAGAGAACGAACGATGGGAGTTATTAATAGCGAATTATCACTACAACGAGACTTGGGTACTCTTTCGGACTCCCTCCACGAACTAGTAATTAATGCAATGGGTTCATAAGAGCTCTTTACCTTCAATGATGGCGACAATTTAGTCGTCTTCTGATAACTTAAGAGCGATCGTTTTTTTGTAACCGTGAGAGGATTTTAATTATTAGACACCACCATATATCTCCGATTAAATTATATTGGCCCATTCCCAAATGAAGAAAGACCGAGCCCCCGGAGGAAATGCAATCCCCCGTGAAATCATTCAACTAGGAGGGGCTGCCACAATAAAATCCATGGAAATCCGTTTAAACAAGTGTCTACAAAGCAGTAGGATCCCCGACAATTGGTTAAATGCTCAAGTAATTCTTCTGTACAAAAAAGGGGACAAATTAAAAATAGAAAACTATCGTCCAATAAGTCTCCTCCCACACCAATATAAATTACTAATAAAGACCAACAAACTCACAAACAAATTAGATGATGATCAACCACCAGAACAGTACCATCGACCAGATACAAAATATTAAAATTCTAATCGAAATATGCAATGAGTATAATGTCCCACTTCATTTAGCTTTTATGGATTACAACAAAACTTTTGATTCTGTAGAGTTATGGGCCGTATTTCAAGCTATGAATAATGCTAGAATAGATTCAAGATACCGAGACCTTCTTAAATACGTATACGAAGAGGCTACACTGCAAGTTAAAATCGATGATGATCTAATAACAATGAAGTAGATCTACAACGCGGAATAAGAAAAGGCGACACTATCTCGCCGAAACTTTTTACACTGGCTTTGGAGGACGCCTTTAAACAACTGGATTGAGAGGAGAGAAAGGAATAAATGTTGATGGAAGATACTTAAACTACCTCCGTTTTGCTGACGATGTAGTTTTCATCGGCAACGACTTACAAGAATTACAGGAGATGCTTCAAGATCTGAAGGCAGCTTCAGAACACGTTGAGCTGACTATGAATTTAACAAAAGTTAAAATCCTGACTCCAGACGAAACACCAATCTATGTTGGAGACAGTGAAATAGAAGAAGTAAAAGAATATGTTTACCTAGTTCATGAAATAAAACTTGATAAAGAAAACCAAAAAACCGAATTGAGCAGGAGAATTAGAATGGCATGGGCAGGTACTGGAAAACTGGATCACATCTTAAAAAGTCCTCATATCCCGATCTATCTGAAAACCAAAGTTTTTACCACGTGCATTCTCCCTGTGAGAATGTATGGATTAGAGACCGCAACTAACAACTGCAGCTAATAAACCTCGAACTACCCAGAGAGCTATAGAATGAATTATTGTGAGAGTAACGCTTAGAAATCACTTACGTAACGAGGATATACGTCTACGAACCAAAGTCGAGGATGTCGTAAAGCCTGTAACAACTCTAAAATGGACTTGGTAGGACACGTCGCTAGACAGGAGGTGGATAAAAAGTGGAAAAGAAACACTTAATAGAGTGAAGACCTAGAAGATACAAGGGAAGATCACCAAAAAGATGGATCGATGACGCGAAACAACAAGTCGTTAGGAACTAGCACCATATAGCGAAGGATAGACTGGAGTGGAAAAGACAGGAGGAGGCCTATGTCCAAGAGTGGATGGAAAAAAAGCTGCTAAAAGAAGAAGAAGAAATATCTCTTGATTTAGCGCCTTAAAACTTTTTTTTGTTCAAACAGTTGATGAAAACCTCTCTAGCGTCGTTTCTTGAAGCGCGAACATACTCGTAATAATTTATTTACAAAATCACAGCTAACCCTGTAAAGCAAATTACTTGGGACTGCAACATAAGGATGGTGTAAGTATTAAGATTAGCTACACTAACACATTCGATTTACCTTTGCTCCTTCGCTTGAACAGAAGTTCCAGAAGAAGACGACGCTGATTTAATGATAAGTTGATCTGGAAGTGAACCCTGAGACTCTTGTTTTTTCGGAACTTCATCCATTTTTAAGTTAATTTTAATTCGTGTTTGACTATTTCTATCTTTTATAATTTTCTCTCAGTATCGATAAAACTATGGATCCTTTAGCAATAAAGCTTTTTGATAATAAATTTATAAAAATTATATTGATTGATGACACTATGAGAGAATAAACTAGTAAAAAGGTATTTCTATTTATTTACTGTGGTTTCCATGACAAGATTATTATTGATTTGGTAGTTGCACCTACCATCCTGCTTCTTATTATTACTGGATGTTGTATTTTGAACAGAAGCGGCTTAAGGTGTAGATTTTTCTTCACACATCATAGGATTTTTGAATAAGATATAATGTCACAAGGTCAGGGTGATAAATAGAGACCGGATTATATGCGTTTGCATATTTTCATATGCGTTTGCATATTTAGACCATGCTCACCGATTATTGCATATTTTACCCAAAATCTAGTAATGATGCATATTTTCCCTATATTTACAATATTTCTTGGTATTATTAGGCAATTGAATTGCTCAGGGTATTGTTAATGTCGCCGTCTGGAAACGATCTTATCGCCGGGACATTACCTGCAATAGTCTAAACATCAATTAGGTTATAGTGCCAAGGGAATACCCAAAATTACGACGGTATTTTATTCCTTTGTTTCTTGGTCAGGATATTGCGTGATAAGTAGTTTAGTTTCTAAGAATATTTATTTGAGCGTGGATCAAATAAACAATTTTCTCGAAGACGAATTTTTATTTTAAAACAAGATATCAGTTTCAACATTATTGTTGACACGCTTGCATCAGTGTAGTCTTTTTGCAATTTAACGTGTACCATGCCACCCGCAAAAAAAAGTGTCTCTTCGTGAGTAGCTAATTATCCTGGAACATTTACATACGACGCAAATGTTTTATATTGTCGAGTTTGCGAAAAAAATTTTTCGTGCACAAAAAAGTTTCGAATTGACCAGCATGTCAAGACAATATCGCAGGATTGCAAAAAAAAGGCCCACGACAACAACTTATAACAGCAGCAAGTAGCAGTTATTCCACTTCTATAGGCAAACAAAAAAGCACTTTAGCATGGATTTATGTGAATCATTGCTTGCAATTAATATTCCTCTCCACAAACTTACAAATCCTACATTCAAAAGATTTTCTGAGAAAATATTGCTTGAATCAAAAAATACCAGACGAATCAACACTGCGTAAAAATTACATACCAACAATTTACCAACATGTTCTGAAAGAAATACGTAATGAACTTAAGGATGACATTATTTGAATTTCAGCTGATGAAACTACCGAGAGTTGTGGTCGCTATATTGCGATTTTAATTGTGGGTGCATTAAGATTAGAGCCTTCTCCTTCCTATTTGGTGGCCTGCAAGAACTTG
>CM032451.1:6333597-6353597 GCA_019049505.1 Pachyrhynchus sulphureomaculatus
AAAGAGATGGGGTAGGCGATGAAGCCCTCTAGAAACTGTATATTTTAAAAGATCTTCAACATTATCATCAACATCAGTAGAAATCATCTTATGATTCTAGATAATGTCTACTGCTTAGCGAACTAACAATAATAAATAATTCATGAGAGAAACTACTATTATTTTTAGTGTTCCGTACGGAATACTCATGGGATTACTTCGATGTTCGTCTGTGACACCTGATTTTCTCCGGAACTATTTGACATATAAAGTTGAAATTTGGCCCAAATATAGGAACTGGTAGTTGGTAGGATAAGGTATGGAGGGGCATCAATAATACAATCTCTTCAAGTTCTATTTAAGAGGAGCCTTATAGAAAGTAAATTACTAACACCTTGGGTAAACGCCTTGATTGTGCTTATTTTTAAAAGGGGGGAATAAATTTAAATTGGAGAATTACAGACCCATCAGCCTGTTATCGGTACTATACAAAATTCACACTAGAATTTATAACATATAGATTAACGAGCAAATTACATAGTTATCAGTCACGAGAACAAGTGGGATTTAGACGGGGATACAGCACTTTGGACCATCTTCAAACAGTTATATTACTAGTGGAAAAAGCAAATGAATGTAAGGTCACTTTGTGGATAGTAATGGTTGACTACGAAAAAGCATTTGATTCGGTGAAGATATGGGCCGTCTTTCACGCCTTAAGGAACAGCAGAGTCGATGAAAGATACACAACTTTTCTTGAATACATATATAAACGCGCCACTTCACAAATAATTCTTGAAGAAAAAATCAAAATTAAAAGAGGAATTAGACAAGGCGACTCGATATCCCCCAAGCTCGCCTCTAGAAGACCTGTTCAAATCGTTAAAGTGGAAAAATAAAGGAATACTAATGGACGGTGAACGCACTTAAGGTTTGGATTGATTCAGCCGATACTTGGTGGAAATCCATAACTAGAAGTTTTGCAAGAAGTAAAACACTACTTAAATTTTCACTAAATTTTTTATTTTTAACACCATGACATGTTCTACAGATGGTTTGTTATTAAAAGAGGGTAAAAAATTACTATAATAAATGGTTGGTTCACAATTTATGGCAGGAAATAAAATAATTAAATTAAAACAGATTTAGTAATGGTGAATTATTTAAGTCTAATTGTTCATTTATTAAGGAATTTGAATTTTTCAATTTGTTTATTTCTAAAGATTCTAGGTAATTAAGTTTCAGGTTCTTTGTGCAAGTATGTAATATTTCAAAGTTTGGGTTGAATTGGAGGTTATTTTCAATTAAATGAATTGCGTAATTTGAGTTATTTTTTTCTATCCATGTATGATGAAGCATGTTCTTTTATTCTTTTTGAAAAAATTTCTTCCTGTTTGACCTATATATGTTTTTGAGCAATTTCCACAATTTAATTTGTATATTCCGGATCTATTGTCTCTATCTGTTTTAGTTTTGTTATTTTTTTATAAATTTGCCAAGTATGTTGGATGTTTTAAATGCTGTGTTAATATTTAATTTTCTCAAGAATCTATTTAATCTAGTGCTGCATCTACTATAGTACGTTATTGACTTTACGTTTTTATAAGGTTCTTCTTCAACTGAAAGTTATCAGAAAATTATGAAAACAAATATCTCTAATTGTAAAAGTTTGTTTAATGATAGGGATTCTAGAATTCTCACTCTTACGAACCCACAAACACCTAAACTATATGTTCAAATACTCACAGACAACACTAAATTTAAAGCTCAATTTGCAAAAAAAAATTCACAGCAACTAGTTGAAAACATCAAACATTTAAAGTTACCTGACAATTCAAAATTAATCTCTTTCGATGTTCAAAATCTTTTTCCAAGCATAGCAAGTAGGGAAACTATATTACTAATTGAAAAACTTCTTACTGAAATCAATGTCAACCCAATACTAAAACAAGACATCTTAAAGGTTTGCCTAGAACAAAATTATTTTGAACCTATACAGCAGCCTAGACGGTCTCATAATGGGCAATCCACTTAGTCCTCTTTTGGCGGAAATATTTATGAATAACATAGAAAACTAAATAAGAAAACCCCCACTGTTTAGAAAATTTGTATACTGGCATAGATATGTTGATGATATCTTATGTTGTTTTACAGGAAGTGATAGACAATTTGCCACATTTCAAAATTTTTTGAATAATATACACAGAAATATTAAATTCACCAGTGAAGTTGAAATCAACAATAGTTTAAACTTCCTTGATCTAACAATAAAAAGACAAATACATTTTTTCTTTTTACCATAAACCGTCACACACTGACATAATTATCCATAATACCTCATGTCATCCACCAAGTCACAAACTTGCAGTTTTCCATAATATGATTCACAGACTAATAAATATTCCTCTGAACCAAAACGATTTTCAAAAAGAACTTAATATTATAAAACAATTAGCAGTAAATAATGACTATTCACCATCCATAATAGACAATATTCTCAAGAAAAAACTTTACAAAAAAGCCATTAGTACAGTTTTTCCCAGTAATAAAGAACCTTATAAAAACGTAAAGTCAATAACATACTATGGTAGATGCAGCATTTAAAACCTCCAACACACATGGCAAATTTATAAAAAATAACAAAACTAAAACAGATAGAGACAATAAATCCGGAGTATACAAATTAAATTGTGGAAATTGCGCAAAAACATATATAGGTCAAACAGAAAGAAGTTTTTCAAAAAGAATAAAAGAACATGCTTCATCATACAATAGAAAAAATAACTCAAATTACGCAAATCATTTTATTGAAAATAATCACCAATTCAACCCAAACTTTGAAATATTACATACTTGCACAAAGAGCCTGAAACTTATTTACCTAGAATCTTTAGCAATAAACAAACTAAGAAGTGGTTGGAGTCTGCATTGGCTCCTCTGTACGTTCTTATGTCCTGCACTGAGGATTGTCTTCTTCGGTTTATTAGTACGTGGTCTATTTGTGTTTGTACTAATTGGTTTGGTGCCGTCCATGTGGCTTTGTGTGGTTTTTTGTGTCTAAATTTTGTACGGCTTATGATCAGGTCTGTGGTTGCTGCATTATTGCATAATTTCTGTCCATTTTTGTTTGTCTCCTGATGTATAGTATGCTCACCTCCCACTGTTTGTACGAAATTATCTTTACCTATTTGCGCATTGAAGTCTCCTACTACTAATATGGTATCCCTAACAAATAACTAAATGAAATATTTCGAGTAACGAAATATTATTACACAGTATGTAAAAAGAACATTTAATTTTCCTCAAAATTTGCCAGAAAGTGTTCTGTATGTATAAACGTGTGTATTAAGTGGAAAAATCTAAAATACGATCTTAAACATAAAGCAATTTTGAAACTCCACGCTTGCTGCACGACTGTATTATGTTTCATAATTTTTCTGGTAAAAAAAAACTATGTGGCATGACAGAATGGCGAATGTTTGGAAACCGGGACTAAGAGCTACAAAATATCATAATGTATTTGGTGCAATCAGTAATATCCTGATGACTGGTGATCAACGGATAGGGACCGAAGACGAAATAATTTTATTTCATTTGTTTATAATTAAACCAATATTCAGGTAGTAAATGTCTGTTTTAAACTTTTACTACTATATTCTAGATTAAGCTAGATTCATTTATTGGCGAATAGGTAGCTAATTTTTATTTTAAAAATAATCTCAGTACGGAATACTAATTGCGCAAGTCCAAGTTGCACTTGACCGGTTATTTTATGATTACAAGCAGTTTAGAAAACAAATCATAAAAAATTAAGGAGTAGAAAATTACCTTTTCTCTGTACTCATTCATTTGTGTCTGTAAATCTTCGACACAGGCCCTCAGTTCTTCTAACTCATCCTGAGCTTGCCTGTATAATTCTTTGTAAACCTTAATCTGTTGCTGCAGCTCAATTAGTTGTTCCTTTGAGTTATCTCCCTAAAATTTGCTCGATAAATATTGTACTTTATCACTATTCTTGAGTGAGATTAAGTATAAAAAGCACGGGAAAGAAGAACAATCCAGATTCTAGGCTGGAGAGATAATCGTATTTCGTTTAAATCAATTAGTCCAATTAGAATACGACCAAAACAGGCCATAACACAAATCGTCGGATATTGCAACCTTTTTTAAAAAAAATACTCGTCTCGACGAGTACATTAAGGAAAAAATATTGCGACATCTGAAAAATTGGGTTAACACCCTCAAAAATGGGAGAATTAGCCCGTTTTTGGGTTTTTTTTTAGCGTATTTTTGCAATTTTATCATAAATTTATGGAAGATAAACTAAAAATTCTGACGGGTCATGATTCTAGATGAAAAACGAAAAACTAAGGGACTATGGATGTCATTTGTACCTTTGGGTCGGGAGAGATTGACCGTTTTTTATCCTTTTTTTGTTATTTTTTACAATTAAATAGGGTGTACTTGCAAACTGCAAGCTAATTTTTTTTAGGTAACTCTGAAAATATGTTCTATGGACATTACTTTAATTGTCCAAACATAATTTTAGCCATTTTTTACATATTGGATATATTTTTCATTCCTCGTAATATTGATAAATTTTATCAAGTTACGTTTTTTCTTCTGAAATTTTTTTTAAACGACTTCTTTTTAGTACTTTTCAGTATTAAATAAAATATCAGAAAATGTTCCTTAGTCCCTAAGCTTTCATTTGAGCTACTTAAGAACTCATTTAAACAATTTAGGCCCGAGAAATTGGCCATTTTAGTCTCAAATTTACTTTTTTTTAATGTAAATTTGCGATTTTTTTTAATGTTATTATTAAATTGTGTAGGGAATAATAGAGAGTAGACAAGGTAGAAGTAGGTCTACGATAAGTTATTTAGGTTTATGAGTAGGATTAGCTGTAGGAAAAATGAAAATTATAGTTATAATTTACCCCTCCACCTTCTCCTCTCATATCTTTAATTTTCTTCTCAAGTTCTTTCACTTTAGCCTCCAGTTTCTGTCTTGCTGCTTCCGCTTTTTCAGCTATTTCTTTCAATTTTTCGTTATCAGCCCTCAAGCCAGCAATTTCAGTCACCTTCGCTTTAAAATTTTCTAAAAGTTGTTTATATTTTTCTCGACATTCCTTTAATTCTGTATTATTTTCTTCCCCTGTAAGTAAAAAGGGTCTTGATTTGATGTTGATTTTTTTTGATTCAGATTAACAATGCCTATTGCCAGAATGATCGGTGAATCTGACTAAATATCTATGATGTGACTACAGTCACGTACTCTGCCTATTCGGTGATATTAGTAGTAAGTAGGTTGCTATTACTTAGGCTACTTCGTATGAAGTGTAATCGAGGTAAAAGCATCACAGTACCAAAGATGTCCATGAAGGTGATGATTAACGTAGACATGGAGAAAGACAGACACACTCAGGCCTACATCCAGAACAACATATCCGTATTTTATAGATTAATATCGACCCCCACCCCTCCCTTATACATGCTTAAATTTGGGAGATTTAAATCTTTTCTTTTAGAATAATGATAATTTTTAATTGTGTATACTTACCCCGCATGGTGGACAAGGTTGACAGGGTGGTGGACAAGGTTGACAGGGTGGTGGACCCCAACACGGAGGTGGCTTACAGTACCATGGTGGGCAAGGCGGGAACGGCTGACAAGGCGGTCCGTAAGGACAAGGAGGAAAAGGTGAACATGGAGGATATGCAGTACCACACTCCGAGGGTGTAGGAATATCATTATCTTCGCTATCATCGGAGATCGGTGGATACGGAGGAATTGGTGGATGCGGACAATCGTCAGGTGTCTGCGGTTTGGGTGAACCTGACGGACTAGACGTTTGAGGTGGAATGTTAGGGTTAACAACGGGAGAGTCGCCGAGTGCCGCTGCATTAGGTTGAGTACAAAATGAGCATTCGTCAGAGTCATCATCGTCATCTCGAGTTCTTTCTTTACTTCTACGAACGGATCTAGAAAAAAAAATTATCATATGATTGACATATCTATTTGAATATTTTACAGAAAATTTTTTTTTTAAATTTGTACAAATGTACCTGGCTGGACAAGGTGGTCTTTGACAAGGAGGCCTTTGGCAAGGTGGTCTTTGACATGGTGATCTCTGACAATAAGCCAGCACTTTACGGTGGTATTCAAGATGTTTGCGTTCTTTTTGGACGCCTGTTAACTGTTGCTGAATAAGTGTTACTTCTCGTTCGATGTCTACAAGTTGCTTTTCCTAAAATAAAAAATATTTACCTACAGCTAGAAGTAGAAACAAAAATTAAACTAGCCTGAGATTTCTGCAACACATTTTCTTGACATAGTAAAAGTAATGCGTCATAATTTTTTTTTTAGTTTTTGATTAGAATGGTATAATGACCCTTCTGCGTCAATACATTTTTGCCAGCGAGATTTCCATGCCCTGTACGCCCCTTGGAAGTCCTCAACGGGGATGTCCTTTACAAACCTCGTAGTAGTCGTTTTGATGTTGTCGACAGTGCCCAGTGAGGTCCTTCCTTAAATTTTTTAAGCTTGGGAAACAAAAAGAAGTCTGCCGGGGAGGTTGGGGGACCGTTGTCACCCCGATCCCGGTCAGGTAGTCTCTTACGACAAAGGCGGTGTGTATTGTCGTGGACGAGGTCGACCCTCTGCTTCAGTCTTTTGAGCACTTCCACGTAGAATTTGACGTTTTGGGTATCGCTGCTCCAGGGATTTCTTTATCGCGACTTTGATGGTACTTCCGAGCACGGGTTTACTCTGTCGCGCATCCTAACGCTCTGGGAGCTCGGTGCCAACTGCCGCTCGGCGCGCTGTGTTGTCAAAGCCCTCCACCACCGATCTCAACTGGTGGGAACGTTCTGCGACGGATAGTCACGTCAGAAAAAGATATAACGCATTACTTTTAGGACAAACTTTTTAAAACATTTTAGTTCTTATTTTTACAGACAATAAAGAGTTTAAAAAGCTTATATTCAAGGTTTTGATATAATCAAGTTCAAGAATAATCTATATTTATCGAAGCGTTGCTGCGGGACAAATTGCTTACCAATTGACTTGTTGTGTTTGAATATTCCTGCAGCCTATTCTCGACATCGGCAGGACAAAGTCCCTTCCCTCCTCCACAAGACGTTTGGCCTCGTCTTGTTGGTGAATTGGATCTTGAATTTTTTGGGACAGGATGGGTTTGGGCAGTCCTAGAATTCAACAAAATTGAGGCAAGTCTATACGAGCTTACTTAAAGTAAACAATAAGGGCGCTTTTTAAATGAAAATGATCGGGTATGTGTCTCGTCTCGAGACTCTCCGAGAGGTGGCAGCACGAACAAAAAAAAACATGATGTCAACTCTCAGAAGATTCGTCTATTAGTTTGCGAGTTACAGCTGTTTAAGTGATGCTACTTTTGAATTTTGCGAAACGATGTAACAAAAAAAATTGTGTGTTGATTAAACATTGTTTCTTGATGGGAAAAAAATTCAACCGGAACCCAAGAATGACTTGAGAAGTATTATGGCACACGTAATTACCAGATCTGATTGGGGATTATTACCTCTTTCCAAATTTGAAAAAGTGGCTCCTGGGAAAGAGTAAGAGAGTAAAATGAAGAAATCAAATGGAACACTAAGGCTTATTTTAGAGAGCTTGACAAATCGTACTATCTAAAAGGTATGCAAATGTTGGAAGATCTCTGAAATAAGTGTGTCGCTCTTGAAGGAGGCTACGTCGAAGAATAAAATCGATTTTTGACGAAAACTTGGTTTTTTCTTCAAAAGTCTCAACACTTTCCATCCCATTACTACACGACCAAAATGCATATCTATTTTTGAATAGTGTTATAGAAAGAAAAAGTATATAAATTTATTAAGCGCTGTGACCGTGGCGCATTTAAAATCAGGCTTGAACCTAAAATATGTACAACTACAGGTTATCCCTAAAATTGCATAGGATATAATTGTGGCAAATTACAAAAAACAGATCTCTCTTGGATTTACTTTCTCAACACGTTGAAATGCATGTCTGTGGCTGCATCGAGAGCAATTTCAGCAAACCTTACTAACAGTGAGAAATTCGCCTCTGTTTACTTGGTTACAACATCGTAAGCAACAAAGAAAATGGAATCCACTACCTCACACAGATGGAGAAAGATGAACTCGGAGCCAAAACCTGTAAGATTCTAACCAACAAAAAATTACTAAAACACCACCCCGAATTAAAAATATTAAAAGCTGATAAAACCAACAAAATAGTCATTAAAAAAATAGAAAACTATAAAATCAAAATGAGCTTGTTACTTAATGACAAGAACACATATAAATAAATTAAGCAAGATCCTACTAATATATATCAAAAACAAAACAATCAACTAATAGAAATATGGGAAAATAAACAATACATTTGCACCACAAATTTCTAAAACATTGAAAATCAGAAATGCCATACCACCAAAAATATATGGACTCCCAAAGCTACATAAAAATAACATTCCGCTGCGACCAATAATTTCATTCATTCAACACCTGTTTAACAACTTATCCAGATTTCTCAAAAACATAATTGAAAAGATAATTTACAAAAATAACTACTACATTAAAGACTCATTCCATTTCAAGGAAAAAATAAAACTTCCACTGGACTATATATTGGTATCCCTTGATGTCATATCATTATACACCAATATACCTCTGACTCATGCAACGGACTTTTTAAAGAAAAAATGGAACCAAATCAAAATATTTACCCATATACCATATACCAATAGAGGAAAACTGCAACCAAATTGGTTCTGAACTCAACATATTTTCAATTTGAAGAAAATCTATATCAACAAGTAGATGGTTGTGCGATGGGTTCATCCATATCCAGTGTGGTGGCGCGATTAATAACATACCATTGCAATACCATTTTTCTATAGGTTTGTTGATGATTGCATTCAAAAAATTAAAATTATGAAAAGACGTGCTTTTTCTCCACTTTAGTTACATCTTAGTTCAATGGAGCTATCGATTTTATAAAAAAATACCTGTGATTGTCCTTTTAACATAGCATTTTCTTGATAAACCATTCTCATTTCATTTTGGATGCTACACAATTGCTTCTGTAAGCACTCTACAGTGCGATCTTTATTATAAATGTCCGATTGTAATTTGTATCTAAAATAAAGACAGAGGGAGTTTCAAATCACAAAAAATTTTGTTTAACTCTTATAAAATTTCCTATTTTAATGTGCCACTGTCAGAGGGGTAAAGTGTAGTTGACAATTTGACAGGCGACAGTTACCTTGTACCTTGCAGGTCGACATTTTCGGTTACGAGACGTTCCTGCATGTTGTAGCTTTCATCTAATTTTCTAGCCATTGGACTCTGAAAGAAAAACAATTTGTGGGTATGATAGGGGACGCATGCGTAATAAAAAACAGAACCTTAAAATTTTCTTGAGCATCGCTACTGTGTTTTATGTTTACTGTGTCAGTAGTATCTAATTTTTAAATACTATTTAAAATTGGTGTTTGATTAGGAAAAAAAATTGACTATTTTTAACTTTCTACTTATTGGTTGAGGGAAAAAAGGTCTGGTGCACATAGAGGGCCAGCTTATGGTTCTGTTTGGAGCCAATCAGATTCAATAAAATACATTATCGACATTCTAACCCCGGAATAAAGGCCTGGTAGTGGGTTAGTAGTTCAATAAGAGAGTTCAACAAATCGTACTATATATGAAAGGTATCCAAATGGTGGAAAATCACTGGAATAAGGTATATCGCTTTTGAAGGAAACTATATTGAAGAATAAAATCGCTTTTTGGCAGGAACGTTTTTTCTTCAAATGTCTCGCCACTATTCACCATATGTAGTATGGTACGAGGCTGCCAGCAGTATTTGCTATTCGATATTTTTAACCTTTCAAATATTTCACTGAATATATATTTTAATTTTGTTACCAATGCGCTTGGTTCTCTTCCCTGCGACCCACTTCTCGGTCTATGTCTATGGGCTTTCTTCCGATCCTGACACAACACAATTTTCGGCATAAAGTCATCAGTAACACCGCACACCAACATTTTCGGTAAAATATCTTCGGCGTGTTTTGTCTGCAGAGGTGGCTGCACGGGTATCATTTGATCAAATAAATTTGCTTGACCTAAGAAATCATTTATTTTAAATAAGATGTCTAGATTTATAGTCCAGTCAAAATACGACCAAAGCAGGCCAAAAACAGAAATTGGCGGATATTGCTACTTTTTTTTTTAAACGAGTACATTAAGGAAAAAATATTGAGACTGCTAAAAAATTGGGGTAACACCCTCAAAAATGGGAGAATTAACATAACTGTTTATGGAATTTACTTGGGTTTTATAATATTTTCAGTAGCCAAAGTTATTTTTAATTATTAAACACAGATTACCGTACATGTTGAGTGGCTGAGGAAGTCATTTGGTCCATTTAGACTGAAAAAACTGGCTAGTATGGTTCTCATATTTGTACAACATATTTTTTATTATTTAATACGATTTTTTATACAAATAAAAAATTAATTAATCAATAATGATGTTGAAAAGAATACGTTTTTATTGATAATTTTATATGAAGATATAATAATTAAATCAATAACAATTTTAAAGCCACCAAATAATAATTTTAATGATACAAGTTTAATTAGTTAAATAAAATAATAAATTATATATAAATGGTTGTAGCGATGTATTTTTTATTTAATAAAAAATATTATTACTTTTTTCAAAACATTATGAAGACAAATAAAATTAATTTTCTTTAAAAAAAAATCCAACAAAACATAAAACGGGGTTCTTAATATATCTGCTCTCCACCAAGTTTCATCCAAATCGGTGACCCAAATGCTCTGGCCTCTCCTTGTAAGACATATGGTAATCATTTTATAACTAATAAAAATGGTCTTCGTTATGTCAAATATGATAAAATTTAAATATATTTGAGACCAAAAAGCATAAAACTGAAATTAAAATGACTTAACATTAGAGTAACCTGTGCAATTTCTCGGGCCTAAAGTGTTTAAATGAGTTTTTAAGTACCAGTACCAAGTACAAATGAAAGCTTAGGGAGTAAGGAACATTCTCCTATATTTTAGGTGAGGCAGCAGTACATTGAAAAAAAATTGTTTAAAAAATTCGTCAGTCGGTAAAATTTATCGGTATTATGAGGAGTGAAAAATATATCTAATATGTAAAAAATGGTTGAAATTATGTTTGGATTAATTAGAGTAATATCCATGGAATATATTTCCAGAGTAAACTAAAAAAAATTGGTTAGCAAGTACACCTATTTAATCATAAAAAAATGATTAAAAGAAAAAAAACGGCCAAACCGGAAGGTTCAAATCATATTCGTAGCCCCTTAAACTTTTCGTCTTTTTATCTAGAATCAAGATCTCTCAGAATTTTCAGTTTATCTTCCACTAGCGGGGCCCGCGGCTCCGCTCGCGTTGACTTGATTCACGACTATCGTCACTGCTTATTCCTTATGTTACCCAACGTAATAAAATATCTGCCATTATTTCCCCTTATCTCCCAATATTTCTCCTTATCTCCCATTATCTCTACAAAATTTCCATTATCTAGGCTTATCTCCGCTCATCTCCCATTATTTCTCCTTATCTCCCATTATTTCTTCTTAGCTCCCATTATTTCACCTTATCTCCCATTATCTAGGCTAATCTCGACTTATCTAGGCTTATTTCGAGTTATCTAGGCTTATCTCGACTTATCTCGCAATATTTCTCCTTATCTCCCATTATTTCTCCTTATCTCCTATTATCTCGTCATAACTCCCATTATCTAGACTTATCTCTGCTAATCTCCCATTATTTCTTCTTATCTCCCATTATTTAGACTTATCTCCAATTATCTCACCTTATCTCCCATTATCGAGGCTTATTCGACTTATCTCCCATTATTTCTCCTTATCTCCCATTATCTCATCTTATCTCCTATTATCTAGGCTTATATTGAATTATATAGAACATATGTATAAATTTATAAAAACACGTAAATCAGATAAGTGGTTCTCAAGTGATAAGCTCACTAACGGACAGACAGACAGGCAGAGAGACAGGCAGACAGACAGACAGAGATATGTTGCATTTTATATATATTCTAGATAGGAGATTATAGATAACCTGGCCAGAGAACAAATGTATGAATTAAAAAAAAAACACGTAAATCGGATAAGTGGTTCTCGAGTGATAAGCGCACTAACGGACAGACAGAGAGACGTTGCATTTTATATATATTATATTCTTTGCTACATGATATTGTTCTATATTTAATGCTTTAGGCAATGTATTGCAAGAGAACGCGCTGGCAGCAAACTTTTCTCCGACTTGATTCACTATTATCGTCACTGCTTATTCCTTATGTCACCTAACGTAATAAAATATATCCTATAACCTGGCCAGAGAACATATGTATGTTTAAAAAAAAGCATGAAAATCGGATAAGTGGTTCTCCAGTGATAAACGCACTAACGGACAGACAGACAGACAGAGAGACGTTACATTTTATATATATTATAGATATTCTTTGCTACATGATATTGTTCCATATTTAATGGTTTAGCATGTTTAAAAAAAGCACGTCAATCGGATAAGTGGTTCTCCAGTAATAAGCGCACTAACGGACAGACAGACAGAAATACGTTGCATTTTATATATATTACACAGGGCAACAAAAAAATATTTTTGTTTTGGTGCCTGGGATTTTAGAGCTGATTTTAACTATATTTGGGACGCTAAATCTATACATGCAATCCGTTTTTCTCTATCAGCTCTACTTTTTTAGATACATCAACTTATCTACCAATGTGGTTTTTATTCAGTATATTCATTTATGAGAGTTTCTAAAATTATTATATATTCATTAATGTAGGTACAATGGTTTTATTGTCAGTCTGTAATTGAGTAAATTCCAGGTAAATCTATAAATAGTGGAACCATTGCCTATCAGGTAGCTGAACTGACCCTTTTAATCACCTAACTCGGGTAAGTCTCGTCAGTTTGTGTGTTCTTACTAATGAGAGTAGATCGAATTCGGCGTGTTATTTTATGTTAAGAAAAGAGTGTTTTTGTGTTATTGAACAGAATTAAAATGAGTTCAGGTTCCAGTTCAAAAAGAAGTTGTGTAAATCAACCTGATGTGTTTTGCTATATATGCGGAGAATACATGTTTCAACAAAACAGACAAACTATTACTGACTTTGTAAAGCGAGCGTATCTTGGATACTTTGGAGTTAAGCTTGGTGATCAGGACAAAACGTGGGCCCCGCATCTCGTATGTAAAACTTGTACAGAGCATTTACGGCAGTGGACTACCGGGAAAAGAAAATGTCTAAAATTCGGCGTACCAATGGTTTGGAGAGAACCAAAAAACCACTTCAATGATTGTTATTTCTGTTTAGTAAATACTAATGGAATCAATCGAAATAACCGCAGTAAGTGGACTTATCCCAATTTAGACTCGGCAATACGCCCTATCCCGCACTCAGATGAAATACCGATTCCAACATTTCATCAGCTACCACATATCTCTGATGACGAATATTTTCCCTCTGATCGCTCTTCTGATGCTAATAAAAGTTCTGATGCTAATGAAACTAACAGTGACTATGAGGGGACGTCATCAGTTCCTCAACGCTTCAATCAAAATGAATTAAATGATCTCACCAGGGATCTCAATTTATCGAAAAAAGCTTCTGAAGTACTGGCTTCTAGGTTTGAACGACAAAAATTTACTGGAACAAGGAACCAAAATTACCTTTTACCGTACAAGAGAAAAAGATCTGCTACCATTCTTTTCTCAAGAAGACAATCTTGTATTTTGTCACGAAATTAGGGGACTCATGAAAGAAATAGGACTTTCTGAATATATTCCAGATGATTGGCGCCTATTTATTGACAGTTCAAAGCGAAGTTTAAAATGTGTCCTTCTACATAATGGGGAATAAATATGGTTCAATACCACTAGCTCACTCAACGAAACTGAAAGAAGAATATAATACCATAGCTTTGGTCTTGCAGAAGATAAAGTATTACGAACATCAATGGATGATTTGTGTAGACTTAAAAAATGGTAAACTTTCTTCTTGGGCAGCAAAGTGGTTACACGAAATATCCATGTTTCTTGTGCCTCTGGGATAGTAGGGACAAAACACAACACTGGGTTAGAAAAGATTGGCCTCAGAGAGAAAACATGGACGTTGGGGAAAAGAATGTCATTAACGACGCTTTGGTTGAAAGAGAAAAAATCATACTTCCTCCGTTACATATAAAGTTGGGCTTAATGAAGCAATTTGTAAAGGCTCTTGATAAGAATGGGTCTTGTTTTGCATATATAGGGGTAAAAATGCATCAGTTGAGCACAGAAAAACTCAAAGCAGGGATATTTGACGGCCCACAAATAAGACAATTAATTAAGGATCCTGCCTTTATAAATTCAATGAATCAAGTTGAACGAGAAGCTTGGACATCATTTGTTGCAGTTGTAGAAAATTTTCTAGGCAAACATAAAGCTCAAAACTTTGTTGAAATGGTTAACAAGATGCTTAATACTCGTAGTTTCAAATCCTTAGGGTGCAATATGAGTATTAAAATACACTATTTACACAGCCACTTAGACCGTTTTCCAGAAAAATTTAGGAGACATGAGTGAGGAACAAGGTGAAAGATTTTACCAAGATATTAAAGTTATGGAGGACCGCTACCAAGGAAGATGGGACATGCACATGATGGCAGATTACTGCTGGAGTTTAAAAAGGGACTGTTTAAAAAAACATTCAAGAATGTCGCGGAAAAGACGCTTTCCAAGTGTTGAGTGACTATTTCATTTCTTCAATGTTTTTTTTTTTGTTTGTAAGTACGACATAATATTGTATTTTGTATAACTAAAATAAAAATTTCGTATCTACTTTTGTTTACTACACTTACGGATTTGAGTTACAATAATGTAACTTATATTTCTCTAAAATTGTATATCTTAAAAATTTGAGCTCCTAGGTACAAATGAATACGTTATTTGAATTCAGGAGATCAAATTGATATAGAATCAGCTCAAAAAACCTCGACACCAAAACAGCTGTTCCCCTGTGTTATAGATGTAATAAAATATATATCTATAACCTGGTCAGAGAACATATGTATGAATTTAAAAAATCACGTAAAGCGGTTAAGTGGTTCTCGAGGGATAAGCTCACTAACGGACAGACAGACAGACAGAGATACGTTGCATTTTATACATATTATAAATATAGATTATTATTATTATTATATAACCTGGCCAAAGAATATATGTATGAATTTAAAAAAAGACACGTAAATCGGATAAGTGGTTCTCGCGTGAAAAACGCACTAATAGACTGACAGACAGACAGAGAGACATTCCATTTTATATATATTATAGATATTCTCTGCTACATAATATTGTTCCATATTTAATGGTTTAGGCTGTGCTTGCAAGGGAACGCGTTAGCGGCAAACTTTTTTTTCCGACTTCATTCATTATTTTACGTCACTGCTCATTCCTTATGCTACCTATCGTAATAAAATATAGCCTATAACCTAGCCAGAGAACATATGTATGTTTAAAAAAAAAAGTACGTAAATCGGATAAGTGGTTCTCCAGTGATAAGCGCACTAACGGACAGACAGACAGACAGACAGAGAGACGTTGCATTTTATATATATTATAGATAAGTCTTGCAAAAATCCCCCAAAAAAAATCTAAAACGGGCCAATTCTCCCATTTTTGAGTGCGCTGCACCAATTTTTCAGCGGTAGCAATATTTTTTCGTTAATGTACTCGTCGAGACGAGTATTTTTTTTTAAAAAAAAGTAGCAGTATCCGACGATTTCACCTCAAAATCGTTTTCTGACTGGACTGTTATACATAATTACCGTTGGAGAGAGCATACCAAAAAAAAACGCCGGCATCTTCCGCTATGTCCGACGTGGACGAATGTGGCAAGTCAGGCGGCCGGTGTGATTAAAGCGATAATATTAAAATAGCTAATTTTACTGCACTGTTTTGACCTTGTTGCTTTAGTTGTGTCGTCTTAGAAGTACAAATAAACATTAATTTCTGGAAAAAGGAAAAATAACGTATATGACGTACAACAAACGAATTACCTAAAAGGAATTGTATTCTTTTAGTTTTTTCTTCAAACAAGATCATTTGAGCTTTTAGCGTCTTATTTTTTTCTTCTAACTCTTTTGCTTCCGCTTCTGTCATTGTTTCTTTTAGAAGAAGTTCTCCAACTCTGTTCTTCAGTTCTGTTATAACCTACGGAATGGAAAGAGCTCCGAGTATTAGTGTTTTATCTTTTTCTGTTTGCCTCCCTGCCTCTCTTACCATGTCTTTTGATATGACAAACTATTGGTTGCTTCAAAAGTGTAAAAAATATTAAAGATCGGTTGATGCAAATAGTGATATACACAGTAAATTACAGCGAAGAAGCTAGCAGTAACATCAAAAATAAAATAAATATTTGAAATAACAGAGAAGCAGTAATAAACAGGTAATCGTATCTACATGAAGGAGAATGAGGAGGGGGAGGATGAGCAGGAAGAGGTGGACAAAGAGGAGGAGGAAGATGAGGAGGAGAAAGAAGAAGCCGTTACCTTGGCAGTAGCCTTCGCTTGTTTTTCGGCTTCCTCCAATTCTCTCAACAGAGCAGCATCTATCGCTGGGTCAAATTTAAAATAAGAGCCATCAGTTGTAGCTAAAAATATAGCACATATATATGATTATACACGAGAGATGCGAGACAAAAAACTTAATACCTTCTTTATTGCCCTCTTTATCACCTTTAGGTCCCGTTATCGGTTCTGTTATTTGAAGTAACGCCTCATCTTCGTCACCTTCCTACAATTCATTTTAAAATGTCAAAAAAACATGCATTTAAAAAATATTAACAAAAAAGTATCTGAAACTACTGTTTTTAAGATTTTGCTGCATATTAGTGCCAAATTTCAAGTTTCTATGCGGTCTAGGCAAGACAGCTGTAAAAGTCATCCTCGAAATTATCAGAGCAAAGTCCACAGCTCTCCGTGTTATCCCTGACGAACAGTTTGGCTTCCTACCACTTCATGGTACTACCCATCACACCACTAAACTCGTGTAAACCATTTCCAATAGCTTCAACAGAATCCATAAAGTTGGAGCTATTTTTCTTGATGTATCCAAGGCCTTTGATCGCGTCTGGCACGAACGTCTTATACAGAAACTGATTCGAGACGGCTACCCCCACTTCATGACTAAACTCGTACAGTGCTTTATCTCTGACAGGGCCTTTCAGGTCAGAGTCGAAACGGCTCTCTTCGAGGTCAAGCCCATCAGAGCTGGAGTTCCCCGGGGCTCCGTCCTCTCTCCCCACTTTTCAATATTTTCACTGCCGACATTCCCAAGTCTGATCAGACTAATCGCCTCCTTTATGCTGATGACACCGCTATTATCACACAATTTTTTAGAAGTAGCCGAATCATTACTAGCAGACTCCAACGCCACCTGGACAAAATTGACCCCTGGTTTAACAACTGGAGGATCAAGCTCAACCCCAACAAGACCCAAGCCATCGTTTTCGTTAAGGGCAACGGAACTCCCTATGGCCATCTCTAACTACAGGGCTCTCGCATCCAATGGACAAGCACTATCAACAGCTCGTCTGGAACGACCAGGCCTGCACTGCCACCAAGAAAGCTAGGTAACTGCTGGGAAAATTAGATCCAATTATAAATCGCTCCAGCAAGTTGCCCATCAAAACAAAGCTCATGGTCTACAACACAATTGTGAGGGCAGGTCTTACTTACGCCTGCTCCACATGGTGCCAGCTCTCAAAGACAAGGAGAGCACAAGTCCAAGCAGTGCAGGAGCCCCTTGGTTCATGCGAAAAAACCAATTACACAGAGACTTAGGCGTGCCAACCATAAAGGCACACATGAGGCAAACTCAAATGAAGTTTCTGGCCAAGGCGTCCCAGCATAAAAATCCAATCATCAGGGACGCCTTTCTAACCCTCTCCCATGCCCGCAACCAATTCCCGAGACCCTCAGACCCTCTCTCGGACGAAGACGATGGCCTTCCCAACTCACCATGATTGAAGAATGTAAAACTAGGTTAAGTTAACATAGGCCCTAGATTAAGTTAGGCTAGATCATAATCATGTTAAAATACACACTTCTTAGGTTAGGTTTAGTTTAGGAATACTATTGTATATACTTAGGTTAAATTAGAATAAGTATACTTTCTCACCATGCTAGAAAAACGTTCATTTAATAGAAGTAAGAGGCTATGCCATTCTTGTAAGTCAATAAGGAAAATGAAAAATGAAACTTTCAATGTCAAATAGTTTTGGAGAAAATTGGATGTGATAGATGGACCGACAGACAGACACCGAACGGTACGGAACACTAAAAAGTTGTGGATTTGGCTTGTTACAACATCTACCCTATAGTCCTGATTTTGCGCCCTGTGACTTCTTTTGTTCAAACATGTGAAGGAAAACTTCAGAGGTCGAAAATATTGCAATAAAAGCAAATAAAAGATTTTTTTAGATGGAATGCAACCACTCACGAAACGCTGTACTAAAGATATTAGTACAGACAGTAGCAACGCAGAAAAATGTTTTTTTTTTACGCTCTGCGAGTCTTACTTCATAGCTGATAGATAACCCTCGTATCTAAAAAACCTGTTGCTGTTTCTTACATCCAAAGTTTCCATCACTTGCTGATTCTCCTCAGCGACCTTTTGTAACTCTTCAGACGCTTGCTGAATCATCTGCTCGACATCTTTTAATTCATCGTCTTCCTAAAAATGTATGCACTTTTTATACATCCTTCTCTCTCTCTCTGTTCCATGACAAATTGTTAAATTTTTTACCTCATAATCCGTCTCATATTCCGTCTCTGACCGTGGAAACTCTGCCTCCATATCGTCATCTTCAAAATCTTCGGCCATTTTGAACTGGTCGTCAGTTGTGTCTTCTATTTTTAAGTTATTTAAGTTTGTATTCTTTTTGGAAATTGATAGGACTGACGAAGATTCTTGTTGTTGTACTTCTGTTAATACCTTTTCGTCTTCTTTTTCTCCTTCTTCGTTAACTTTGGATTGGCTAATAAATGGCTCTTCTTCTTCTTCTTGAAATTCCTCTTTTTGATTGCTTCTTTGGCCTTCTTCTTGATAAGTTTTAGAGCCTGTATTATTATATAAAAAAAGTTTGTTGATTAAATTGGAGGATTACAAGACAGAATGAATGACTAAATGTAGGTATATGATGTTATACCTGCTTGAAAAGGTGCTGCTAGCGGAGAAAAATAATCCTCCCTATCGTCACTCTCACTGCTGCTTTCAAACTGTTCTTCAGCAATGGGTTTCGAAAATAGTTCTTTTAGAGAAGATGTACCCTCAACAGTACTGACTTCACCAACACACTTTTTTTGTGCTAAATCTTCAGACTTTTTGAAAAAAGGGGGACAATTTTCACAGTGATGTTTTGTTAAGGCAGATCTTTGTTTTTTCTATAAATAAATGAAAATATATTTTAATGCATAATAATAAATTATTCTAGTATAAAGCTATCATTGGTTCTTTTGCGACACCAAGACAAGACCAAAGAAAGTAAGACAACTATGTGACCGCCACACAGTCACCACCACGTGTTTATGGTTTTTAAAATGGAGCTAAGTAAATTAAACACCAATATACACTACTGAAATTGAACAAAATTCATATCTGATTGCTCATTTACTGGTCTTTCATCTATAAATCCATTTAGGTACGCGATTCTTCTTTTTGTCACTTATCAGCTGACCCTGGGATCGACAGTACTAGTGAAAAAAATCAGTATGTATAGGTAAAAGTATAAAACTTACATCTTTCTTGTTTTTTAACAGAGGACTATTCTCCAAATGAAGATCTCTAATAATATCCAAGGAATTAAAATTTCTCAAAGATTTTCTGAAAACAGTATCAGCATCTCCGGAATGACACGAAA
>CM032451.1:6361097-6537622 GCA_019049505.1 Pachyrhynchus sulphureomaculatus
GACAACATCGGGCATCCTTGACTGCAATATGGGAATAGTAGGTGGTGTTTTTCCTTGGAAATCAACAGTAGAATGTGAAGCAAAGAGTTCAGCCAACAAGTTCGCTCTCTCAACAGGTGTGGTTGCAATACAATTATCTGGCCGTGTGAGTGGTGGTATGGTGGATTTGGTAAAATTTTGACTAACTGCCTTAGCGACTGCCCAAAAGGACCTGGAATTGTTGGGACAAGCGAGAAGTTTATTTCTAATTCGTTGATTGTGTGCCTCTTTGGTTTCGTCGATAATTCCCTTGCTTCTGTTCCGGGCACTAACAAAGATGTTACGATTTACGGTGTTAGGATTTTCACGCCATTGCCGGTAGGCAATATGTTTAGAAGCAACAGCTTCTTTGCATTTTCGGTCGAACCAAGACTTGCCGTTGGAGGAGCATTTCTTCGAAAAAGGGATGTAAGCTTCCATACCAGCCAAAATAACATCGGAGACCTCCCTGGCGCAGTCAGATGGGTTATCGGATTGAAAACAAACGTCCATCCAAGGGAAAGTTCGAAAGTATTCCATGAGATCTTCCCATTTAGCAGATTTTTAGTGCCAAATCTTGCGCGGCCTAGGCGCCTCTCTGTCACTGATTGGCAGGATACTCGATGTCGAAAGCAGTTTATGGTCGGAATAACCTAACGGCGGATTTACGGTGACCCTGTAAATCTCCGGACTGGTGGTTAAAAACAGATCAAGAAGACTGGCAAACGCCCCGTCTCGATCAGGGATCCGGGGATATATATATATATATATATATATATATATATATATATATATATATATATATATATATATATATATATACATATATATATATATATATTATATATATATATATATATATATATATATATATATATATATATATATAAATCAAACCGACTCAAAAAAATTTATGAATGTACTCAAAAGTTTAATAAATAATATTTAAAAAGTTTTTTTTAATTATATATTATACTTTTTAAAAAAAAAATTCCAAAAAAAAAAGCGAAATTTCCGTGGTCTGGAGTAGAATAGCCTCTTAAGTAAAATTTTGTTCTATACAGTTTCGATATGGCTGAGACTCAATTCAAGATGTGTCCAGACCAGCAAGACAGTTTGATTCAGAATAATCTGAAGATTTGTTGTTAACAGCTTGACTAGTGAAACACAATTCAGAATCTTGTTGAGCTTGGCTCAATTTTGAAACATTGTATCTCCTTTATTTTCCAGCTATAACGAAATAATTTATTCTATTGAATATTATAATTTTCTAAAAAAACACCATATTAATAATATTCTATTTATTCTGTTAATAAAGTTTCTTTCAAATTGAGCTTTTTTTTTAAGTATTGAATAAAATACAGATGGCGTTGACTTCAAAAAGACTTTTTATTGGTAATTGAAATATATAATGACATTTAAACACAAAAAAACAATATCCGCCAAATGTCCACCACTTGCAGCTTCACAAATGTCCACTCTTTTGTCAAAATTTTCGATAACATTTTGGCATAATTGCGGTTCTAGCTCACCAATAACACGAGTAATTTCATCCTTCAGTTCAGGAATCGATTGTGGGATATTCTTATAGACATGGTTTTCCGGTAACCCCAGAGAAAATAGGTCAACGGAGCTAGATCACATGATCTTGGTGGCCAATTAACATCACCTTTTCTGGAGATTAAAAGTCCAGAAAATTTTCCCTGCGACAACTCAATCACGAGCAGTGTGACAGGATGCGCCGTCCTGCTGAAAACAAATGTCCTACGGAGTATTATTATTCAATTCAGGTCACACAAAAATTCAGTTATCATCTCACGATATCGAGGACCATTTACAGTTACAGCTTCACTAGCATTATTTTCGAAGAAGTATGGACCAAGGGCACCTACTGACTATAATGCACACTAAACAGTGACTCGTTTAGGATGTAAAGTTTTCTGATAAATCAATCGTGGATTTTCCTCACCCCAAATACGGCAATTTTGTTTATTAACATACATATACAGGGTGTCCCAGTATTCCGTGTACATAGAAGTACTGTGGATTTCTGGGATGAAACTATGACCATTTAACCCAACTTACCTTAGTCCAAAAATTCGTAATTTTTGAGATACCGGGTGTCAAACTTATACTTTTCTTAAGTAGCTGTCTTAATAATTGTACTATTTGCACAAGATTTGGTACTAAGGGGTTTTCTGAGACGAGAAATCGAAATCAGCTCGCGGTTTTGTTGCAAATTGTAGGGAGCGCCACTTATTGCACTGTGTATACTTTTAAATTGTCATAACTTTTTTTTTATACCACTCTGTATAATATTTTTAGTTAAATATTCGCATTCTCCGCCCTCTTCTGTCTAAAAAAACTCTCTTGGTAAATGTTGCTTCGAGCAACAGTTTCTGAGATAGTGGGATGTTTATTTGCAATTTTTTAAATTCTATTGTCAAATTCGCAAATGCGTTCCTTCACACGTTTCTTCATATTGTATAGTCACTTGGCAACGCTCAAAAATCACTCTGGCAACGATGTAAGATATCATATGTTCTATGACGTAACTGGCTTGTAGTAATACTGACAGAAAGTAATTTTTGTCAGATATCAAACAAGTTTTACGAGTATTAACGAGAATTAATCCCTTCTCAAGCTCAACAGTGTTTTAAATCTAGATTATTATGGAATACACTTTTGGTGAGCAAACTAATATGATTTTAGTGTTTGATTTTTGTAACAGCAACGGTCGCAAAAGTGCTCGCGTATATTACAAAAGATTTCCGCATCGTCGGACTCCTAACTTTTGCCAGTATTGAGAGACGACTTCGAGAAATTGGACAATTTAAGCCGATGAGGAATAATGCTGGGCGGCCTTCACAAGCTAGAGTACCCGATGTTGAAGAGGAAATCCTTGAAATTGTACACGATAATCCTGGAATCAGCACTCGTTTAACTTAACCTTAAAACGGGAATATCAAAAAGTACAACTAACCGGATCATTAGACAACAAATTATGCACTCCTTTCATATACAGTCAGTCCAGCAACTCTTACCTCCAGATCTTGGATCCGTTTGTATTTCTCACAAATTATTCGAGCACGCATAGCGACTGTTTCGGCTTTTCACACTAAAATCCTGTTTACAGACGAAGCACGCTTCACGCCACCTGATATAACAAATATGCATAATAATCATGTTTACGCTGAAGAAAACTCACATGCTGTGCAACAAAGACAGTTTCAGTATTAATGTCTGGATGGGATTTGTCGCGAACTATTTGATCGGGCCGTTTAGATTACCAGATCGACTTTATGAGGACATTTACGTAAATTTCATCGGTAAAACTATTCCTGAAGTATTGAAAAACTTACCCATTAATTTACGTCACGACATGTTTTTCATGCACGATGGTGCACCACCCCATTTTGCGCGTAACGTGAGAGTTTTTTGAACCAAAGTTACCCAGATAAATGGATCGAAGGAGGTGAAGATGCTCCTATTCACTGGCAACCTCGTTCTCCAGACTTAAATCCATGCGATTTTTTCCTTTGGGGCGCATTGAAATCGTTCAGTTCAAATCGACAACATTGAGCAATTGTGGAATAGGATTCAAAACGCTGCTAACGCTTTACGAGATGAAGACATTTGAAGAAGAGTACATTTAAATTTCCTGCTACGTATTAATTTATGCATTAACGAAGGTGGCGGCCATATTGAACATTTATTGTGAATTTATCAATTTGTAGGTAATCTTTTATGCCCTTAGCCAGTTGGTTTTTACATTTTTTTATTGTTGTTAGCCTGTTTGCCTCTAAGCATGCTCCAGATTTCAAAGACTATTCTTTTGGACCTGAATCGCATTTGCGAATGGAATTAAAAAATGGAAACAAACATCCCATTGTCTCAGAAACTGTTGCTCGGGGCAATATTTACCAAGAGAGCTTTTTTAGACAGGGGCAAAGATGATTTTTTGAGAAAAATCATCTGGTTGTTCTTGAATCCACACGACGTTCCAATTCATTTGAACATTATACGCCTTCAGAGCTAAATTCTTCGGTAAAATACGCCATGTTGTGGATACGCCGAGTCCAACTTGTTGTGAAGGTCGAATAATGGATATTTCTGGGTCTTCAGCAACACTTTCACGAAACAAATGAATACGCTCTTGTGAACGACTGTTACGACTATAGCTTTCTCTTCTTTTATCTTCCACCGAACCAGTCCCTTGAAATTTTTGACCAATAGTGCTTTCAGATGGACGATTATGCAAACCGTAAATATTAAGTAAATTTCTAAAAACATTTTTCACTGAACGCCCATTTTCATAAATTAATTCAACAATTTGAAAACGTTGTTGTATATTATACGACTCCATTTTTATAAATCTCATACATTACACTTTTCGAACGTCACCAGACCCAGGGTATTTCGCAACGCCATCTGTGTCTTATTCAAGAATTAAACAAAACCGCTCAATTTGAAAGACCCGGTAGTTTTGATACAACAAATTTAATCATAATTCATCCATACAGGTAACTTCTGGTCCCAGTATAAGCCCTCAACACTCTAAACTGATTTTCCCCATTGTTCACTGGCGTCCTCGTGGGATTGATATAATTGTAGACTTTATTACTGATTACGTACAAATACCCATTTTGATCAAAAGCAAAACCATCGGGCCAAATCAAAGTATTACGGTTTTTATCGACCGTTTTGGACATCCACAGTGGTTGGTTTATATTCCATTTGGCAACACCATAAAGTGGCAACATCGTAAGGTACATATTAGATTTTTCGTCGATGATTATGCCTAAAAATATTGGAATTAAGTGGGTTGCTTTATACTAACATAGAGTAAAAAGTGCCGAGACTTTCTGAGATAGGGCAGCACAAACAAGTTAGTGTCAACTCCTAGAGGATTCGTGAAAAATTTTCATGATTATTTCTATTAGTTTGCGAGTTACGGCTGTTTAAGTGACGTTACTTTCGATTTTTGCAAAACGATGGAACAAAAAGAAATTCGTGTCTTGATTCTGTTATTCTCCTTCTTTATAAGCCTCTGTTTCTTCATTTCAGGAGATAGCCTCTTCAAGTTTCTTCCAATTGTTTATATCTTGTGCAGACCACTTGCTTTGGCCTTCATAGATTTCCATAAGGCTTTTGATAGGGTCGAGTTGGACCCAGCATTAGAAACGTTACAAGAGTGCCGTGTTGACTATTGTTATACAAAGTTGATTTGCAACATCTACAAAAATGCGGTGATAATGAAACTCCACGAAAACACCAAATCCATACCAATTGGCAGGGGAGTAAGACAAGGCGACACTATGTCGCCTAAACTATTCACCGCAGTTTTAGAACACGCTATCAAGAAACGCAACTGGGAAGGAAAAGGCCTTAACACAGATGGGCACAGTCTGACAAATCTGCGTTCTGTAGATACTATAGTCCTGATATCTGACAGTATTGAAGAGCTTGCAGTAATGCTTCAAGAACTTCGAGAAGTATGTGCAGACGTGGAGTTGGAAATGAATGTTTCTAAAACAAAATATATGACGAATTTGGTTCCAAGCGAACAGATTAATGTTGGCAATAAAGAGGTGGAATTAGTGGACAAATACACCGATCTTGGTCATGAAATTCGCATCACAAGGGACAACCAAACGTGAGAATTGAAGAGAAGAATAACGCTAGCTTGGGCTGCCTAAGGGAGGCTTAAAGATGTCTTTAGGAGTGATCTTCTGATCTGCCTAAAAAGGAAGGTCTTTGATGAGTGTGTACATTCAGTGATGACTTATGGGGCAGAAACTGTAACCTTAACTGTCGCAACCGCAAAAGTTAGAATAACACAGAGCAAGATGAAAAGATCAATGATTGGAGTGTCACTGCGAGATTGTATTAGAAACGAAGTTATCCGTCAAAGAACTGGCGTTACCGATGTAATTGCATACATCGCGAAACTTAAATGGAACTGGACGGGACGTATAACCCGAATGTCGGATGGGAGATGGATTAAAAGGCTGCTTGAGTGGAGATCGAGGAGCGAGATGCGTAGTAGGGGTAGACCTCCCACACGCTGGACCGACGATATTAAGAGACTGTGTGGTAACTGCATGCGGAAAGCCCAGGAAAGGAGTGAGTGAACTGAGATGGGGGAGGTCTATGTTCAGCAGTGGACACAAAGGGCTGACTGATGATGATGATAAATGTATTCTCGTAAACTAACACCTAACATTTGTCTTTCCATGGCCCAGTGAGTACGTTTGAGTAGACAAGGACTATTTTTTTTAAGGATCATGATTTCCAGACCATACGTGCTTATTGGAAGTATTCAGATCTCGTACATTTTTCCTTTTAAAGTCATGGGGATATGTATGTTTTTTAGAATAAAGATTTTTTTTTTTGAAATGAAGTCTAGCTGAGACCAATTCGCCTTGATATTTCTGCTGTTTGATTGTCCCTATCCAATCTAAGTATATAACTCTTCCACTCTCTCGATCTCTTCCTTGCCGATCTTAATTTTTTTGTTGTGTGGGCTTAGAAGTTTTGTTTTGTTCATGTTCATCTCGAGTCCAACTTTCCGTGAAGCTTGATTAAGTTGTCCTATCATGATTTTGAGTTTTTCTAGATCTTCACTAATCAGCACTGTATCATCTGCGAATCGCAAGTGATGTAAACATATGCCATCGATTTTAATTCCCTTCTCCTCCCACTCAAGACTTTTAAATACATCCTCCTTGCATTTTCATATATGAATTTTAGGAGTTCGGTATATAGAGTCTATTCTGGCATGAGCTAAGGAGTGCATAATTTCCCAGTGTTTCAGGAAGTCGAGCTAGGTGCAGCTTAATATTATATTAGGTCGCGTTTTTTAATAAAACGCGGAGCGTCTGGATATGATCTGTTATTCCAAATTCCTTGCGGAAGCCCGCCTGTTTGACTGGTTGGTAGTCATCAACTTATTTGTTAGACGGTTTGTGACAATTTTATTAAGAAGCTTGTACAAATTAGATAACAAGCTGATAGGGCGATAGTCCTCAAGGTTCTCGTGATCGCCTCTCTTGAATAAAAGTATGACCTCACTTTTTGCCAACGAACAGGGTGAGTCAACTACAGAGTAAAGTTCATTATCTCATTTGTTTCGAGAAAAAAAGAAAGAAAAATGTTAAATACAATAGTTTTAGGGAATGCTAAGGTGCACAGTTTAAAATTATTTTTGAGTTTACAGGGTACTTCAAAAAAGTGTGGCCGATATAACATGTTTTTTTAAATGGAATATCCTATTTTCTAATTTATTTTTTAATTCTGTGTAAAATTTTATAACTTTTTTATTAACAATGTGATATACCTAAACCTAGTAGTTTTTCTAATATTTCATTTTTTTTTTAAAAAAATACTAGTTTTCAGTTTTGTAAAAAATTGCCAGTAGCGCCATTGTTTCTGAAGGTGGAATACTCATAATTGGTACGAGCGTTCTATAGAGATGAAAAAAAAGATATATGTAAAGAAATTTGAGTTAGATGCTACAGGGTGTTCAAAATAAATTTATGCATTTCGACTATTTTATATTGAAAAGTCTAAAATTTTTTAAATAGCACACCCTGTATATTATTATTTTTTCTGATAGATTTTACAAAACCCTCCAACTTGTATTAAGTATGTCATATACCTATTTCTAATAGTTTTCGATTTATTTTGAATTTTTCAATTTTACCTTTTTTTTAATACATTTACGCTATAACATTATAGTTGCCAAGACAAAACAAAAATGTAGGCATTGTCAAATTTTGACATATCTATTAAGCAAGTGAAAATAGTTTAATTTGTTGTAGTAAGTGATGTATAAAGGTACTAGTTATGGATTTTCCTAAATATGAATGGTATATGATTATATATTGGGTGATATGGTTTATATATTGGGCGAAGCGGGAAAAAATTGTCTTTTGGCAGTAAGGCTTTACGGAGCGAAGTACCCTAATAGGCGTATATCATCTAGAAAAACTCTTTTCAGTGCTTAATGGAACGGTTTGATGGTAGTGGTAGCGTTGAATATACAAAACGGAAAGTAGTAAACCAGAATGCTACCAATGAGGAAAAGAAATGGAGATTTTACTTCATGTTGAAGATAATCCCCAGGTCAGCAGCCGTCAACTAGCTGACTTATCTGACACATAATAATCTACGGCTAATCGCACCACGAGAAAGTACAAGTATCATTCCTTTCATATAGAACTACAACAAGAACTTCAAGACTGTGATTTTGAACGACGAGTAAACTTTTGTACCAACATGAATGGAGCAACAGAGGCCGATCCAAATTTTTTATCCAAAATAATGTTTTCTGACGAAGCTAATTTTCGCAGTAATGGAGCAGTTAACAGCCATAACATGCATTATTATTCAACAGTTAATCCATTTTGGGTCGGGAAGTTCAAAACCAAAACTATTGGTCGCTTAATGTATGGTATGGAATGTTAAATTTTCCAATTATTGGTCCATATTTTTTCCGCGAATCGCTTAACGGGCCTGGATATCCAGATTTTTTTGCAAAATGAATTACCCAGCTTTTTGAAGAAGTTGATAACTTTGAAAGGGAATAAATGTGGATTCAATAAGACGGAGCTCCTGCTCATTACCACCGGGAAGTTCGGGAATTTATCCACAAAAATGGATCGGTAAGGAAGGATTCATTCAGTGGCCCCTTCGATTATGTGACTTAACACCTTCAGACTTCTTTTTGTGGGGCTCCACTAAAGACCGTGTTTATGTGAATCCCCCTGTAACACCAGTAGATATGGAAAATAGGATACGGGATGCGTGCAGGACAATAACGCCCTTTATGTTAAGTAAAGTGAAAGAAAATATAGTAAAATGACTAAACATGGGTCAGGGTCAAGTAGACGAGCATATTTTTGAACATTTATTACGTCATAATAATTAATCATTAGAAAAGTTAAACTATATTAAAATTATTATTAACTATTTGTTTATGTTTTCACAATAGCGTAAGTGTATTAAACACAAGGGTAAAAATTGAAAAATTCAAAATAAATCGAAAACTATTAAAAATAGGTATATGACATACCTAGTAAAAGTTGGAGGGTTTTGTAAAATCTATCAGAAAAAATAATAATATACAGAGTGTGCCATTTAAAAATTTTGAGATTTTTCAATTTAAATTAGTCGAAATGCATAAATTTATTTTGAACACCCTATAAAATCTAACTCAAATTTCTTTACATTTTTTTTCATCTCTATAGAACGCTCGTACTATGAGTATTCCACCTTCAGAAACAATGGCGCTACTGGCAATTTTTTACAAAACTGAAAACTAGTATTTTTTTTTATTGAAATATTAGAAAAAACTATTAGGTTTAGGTATATAACATTATTAATAAAAAAGTTATAAAATTTTACGCAGAATTTAAAAATAAATTAGAAAAATAGGATGTTTCGTTTAAAAAAACATGTTATATCGGCCGCACTTTTTTGAAGTACCCTGTATACTCAAAAATAATTTTAAACTGTGCACCTTAACATTCCTAAAACTATTTTATTTAACATTTTCTCGTTATTCTCGAGACAAATGAGATAAAGAACTTTACTCTATCGTTGACCCACCCTGTACAGATATTCTTTGTTCTTCAATTATTTCCCCGTGTGTTGATTAAACATTGCTTGTTGATGGGAAGAAATACAGCCAGAATCCAAAAATGACTTGAAAAGTGTTATGGCATGTTTAGGGAATTTAAGCGCGATCGTACAAGTACCGACAATACACACGTTCCGGTCGTCCAACTGAGGCAGTCACTCCAAAAAAAACACAAAAAAATCCACTATATTGTTCTGAGTGACCGCAAAGTTAAAGTGAGTGTGGTTTACTGGACCGTTTGAATGGTGAAATCAAGAGGCCGTATTTAGCTAAGAAAAAACTGTTGTTTCACCAGGATAATGCACCAGCTTACAACTCCATAAAATCGATGATGAAATTGGACGAATTGTGTTATGAGTTGCTTCTTCCTCCGCAGGATTCACCAGAACTGGCCTCCAGCGATTATTACCTCGATCCAAATTTGAAGAGGTGGCTTCAAGAAAAGAGATCTGGCTCAAATGAAGACGTCGAATGGGAAATTGAGGCCTATTTTAGAGAGGTCGACAAATTGTACTATATGAATCGATTTTTGGCAAAAACATTGTTTTTATTCAGAAATCTCGAGACTTTTCACCCCATTTAGTATATGATACTCTAATGAATTTACCGTCAGATTGGGAAATTTTTTTTCCCTCATTTCGTACATATGCTCTCCATCTACCAGTTTTTACTAACTCTTCATTTTTTACAACACTAGTATTTATGGAATACAGTGTATAAGCTGTTAGTGCACAGAAAAATAGTGTTTTCTCGTCATTTTTTCTTTTTGGAGACAATGCTATACCATCTAAAAGAACAGAAGATAAGCTTAGTATGTTCTATGATCTACAGTCTGTCAAGTTAGAATGTGACAGCTCGAATTCTAAAAAAAAATGTGTTTTGAGAACATCTTTTGACATCAATGTATTCTTTTGGTGTGCTAACAACGCAATTACCTAAGTAAGTTGTCCCAACGCTTCCTGCATTAATAATCGCCTGGCATCTTCGAGGCCTGCTGTCGACTAGATTTTGTGGATACTCGCGCGGTAATACTCTTCAATTTTTTCGAATCTCGCTGAGTCAAAGTCCTCAGAGTCTTTCCTCTAAGCTTTCTCTTTACTAGGGACCAGACATTTCCAATAGGGTTAGCGTCCGGTGATTGTGAGGGCCCAAGCGAGCCGCTTCGCGACGTGATTTTCGCCAAGCAAAGGTTTTTTTTTATGGCTCTAGCACACGTGCTGCAGGGAGGTCCCTAAAGCGCTATAGGAGCGACACGTGTGCGGAAAAAGCAATTCACGTTGTTCTTGAATTGCTGTAAATTGTACTCGGTGGGAAACATAGTCCTGGGCAAATTATTCCAAAGGAATGATGTTCTCCTTATAAAAGACTGCTTAAAAAGCGTTATACGAGGAGTAACAAGCTGAACCTCATACGGATATGAAGTATCAGCACGACGCGTATTTCTAACATGCTCCGCTCTGGAGGAATTAAACGGGCCACATCCTCCGTGCACTTTCCATGAAAATACTTGTAGAATAGGCTCAAGTCATCAACCGTTCTTTGATGTTCTAGCGAATCAAGGCCGCCGGTCAGTTCCTGGTCTTCAATCAGACGAACAGCTCTTCTCTGAATAGAATTCAAAAAAATGCAGTGTATGTTTGGGAGCGGAGCCCCAAACATGGGAGCAGTATTCCATAGTTGGTCGAATTTGAGCTTTGTAAAGAATTAACAGTTATTGTGGAGTGTAAAGCTTTCTGGTTCGAAATAATATACGCAACTTTTGAGAAGCTCTCCTTGCTATGCCTGCAACATGTTCATGCCAGGATATATCTGCTCTCAAATTAACACCCAACAAATTGAGTGACGATGTTAGAGGAATGGAATGCACCTAAATAACTGTGTCGGGTTCAGCACACTTAACTTTTTTAGAGAAAACTGCGTCCTGGGTTTTTGTAGCGTTAAATTCCACTTGGTTACTGTCACCCCAAGATAGAATTTCTTCCAGGTCTTTCTTAAGTTGAATGACTTCCTGCTGTCTGCGGATATTCGTCTGAGTAGCCGATGTCCGAGCGTTCAAAGGGAATGAAGAGATAAGTGTACTGTCATCTGCAAAGCTGAAGATTGGATTCTCGGTCTTTTCCAGCAGACCGTTAATATAAATGAGAAAGAGAGTAGGAGACAGTATGGAGCCTTGGGGTACACCGGCGTTGATAGTGAAGGTGTTAGAAAGAAATCCGTCGACTGCCACTCGTAAAGAACGTTCTCTGAGGAAACATGAGAGCAACAAACAGAACTTTTCAGACATACCATAAGAACGTAGCTTAGCCAACAGTTCATCGTGCCAAACACGGTCGAATACCTTGGATATGTCAAGAGCAACCGCTCGAGATTCTCCAAAGTGTTCAATTGCGTTGTTCCAAATATGTGTTATATAAGTCAGAAGATCCGCCGTTGATCTATTTTTACGAAAGTCATACTGGTTTCTTCAACGTGCTTCGTAATTTGACATCATGAGCACGAAGATGTTTTCGAATGGTCTCTTGGGACACAATCAAACCCGATTTTCTTAATTTTGTCAATTTCGGGTCCCGTGAAAAAAAGACACGATTGTCACCTTTTGGCAAGTCATCGACATTTTTCGTCTCGTTAAAATGATTTACCCACTTCTTCTCAAACGGTATCGACTTTTTAATATATTTAGCGGCCGTGGGATGTATGATTTTAAGCTCCTTCGGATGGGAACAAAGAAAGACCGACGTGGCAACAAGTAACTCATTTTGGATTTTACGTGATTTCGATGTAAGTTCGGAATCGGCTGATACTCTTATTGAAATGAGTCGCAGACAAAGGTTTAATCTATTGGGTGTTTGTTGTATCGTTAGAATTGCATCTACCAAAAATTAATTAACGCGGACACGTTCTTACTTGACAGATTGTACAATTTAAAATTCTAGAGAGAAAGACCTTACCTACTGGGACCATCGTATCAAATACCACATCTTCAACTAAAAAATTGTTACCATTTGGTTCTGGAAACATGGATACATCTCTAAGCTTCCAAGAATGGTCTTTCAATCGTGAATATACAATTATTCCTGGGTCTATAGGTGAGTTGTCAGTTATGTAAGCAAAATCACCTGAAATGTATAAAAATTTTCATAAACTCAGCAAGTTTTGATAGGATTTTCCAGAACTGCTTACCATCACTTTCGTCCACTACCAGATCGTTAAGAAACCCACCATCTTGTAAACAAATCTCTTTTGGGAAAGTATACGTATGCACAATAGTTCCCACACTATGTAAATCAAAAAGTACTAGTTTTGTTGGACATCGTGTATAGTTATTGATTCTAACACCGTCGATTACCCATAAAATACCTTTGGTATCGATTTCCATGCTTTGAATACTCTGTAGATTTGAACAATTTATGTCACTGTTGGTGGACCAATCGGGAAAGGGAGATAACGGTGGGTTTTGAGATTTTATTTCTGAATTGTAATCTGAAATAAGTAAAAAAACAGAGATTATTTCATTTATTAAAAATAAAAGAATTTCGAGTTTTTTTTTTATGGGTCTAGCACACGTGCTACAGGGAAGTCCCTAAAGCTCTACAGGAGCGACACGTGTGCGGAGAAAGCGATTCACGTTGTTCTTGAATCGGTGTAAATTGTACTAGGTGGGAAACACAGTCCTCGGCAAATTATTCCAAAGGGACGATGTTCTCCATATAAAAGACTGCTTGAAAAACGCTGTACGAGGAGTAACAAGCTGAACCTCATACGGATGTAAAGTATTAGCGCGACGTGTACTTCTAACATGCACCGCTCTGGGAGGAATTAAGCGGGCCACATCCTTCGAACACTTTCCATGAAAACACTTGTAGAGTAGGCTCAAGTCGCCAACCGTTCTTCGATGTTCCAGCAGACGAACAGCTCTTCTCTGAACAGAATACGACAAATGCAGTGTATGTTTGGGAGCGGAGCTCCAAACATGGGAGCAGTATTCCATAGTTGGTCGAATTTGCGCTTTGTAAAGAATTAACAGTTGTTGTGGAGTGTAAAGCTTTTTGGTTCGAAATAATATTCCCAACTTTTGAGAAGCTCTCCTTGCTATGCCTGCAACATGCTCATGCCAGGACATATTTGCTCCTAAATTAACGCCCAACAAATTGAGTGACGATGTTAGAGGAATGGAGTGCCCCGACATAACTACGTCGAGTTCAGCAACGTTAACTTTTTTAGAGAAAACTGCCGCCTGGATTTTTTATAGCGTTAAATTCCACTTGGTTACTGTCACCCCAAGATAGAATTTCTTCCAGGTCTTTGTTAAATTGAATGACTTCCTGCTGTCTGCGGATATTCGTCTGAGTAGCCGATGTCCGAGCGTTCAAAGTGAATGAAGAGATAAGTGTACTGTCATCTGCAAAGCTGTAGATTGGATTCTCGGTCTTTTCCAGCAGATCGTCAATATAAATGGGAAAGAGAGTAGGAGACATTATGGAGCCTTGGGGTACACCGGCGTGTAGTGAAGGTGTCAGAAAGAAATCCGTCGAGTATCACTAGTAAAGAACGCTCTCTGAGGAAACATGAGAGCCATAAACAGAACTTTTCAGACATACCATAAGAACGTAGCTTAGCCAACAGCCCTTCGTGCCAAACACGGTCGAATGCCTTGGATATGTTAAGAGCAACCGGTCGAGATTCTCCAAAGTGTTCAATTGCTTTGTTCCAAACATGTGTTACATAAGTCAGCAGATCTCTCGTTGATCTATTTTTACGAAAGCCATATTGGTGATCGCTAATAATGTTGAAACCTTCAAGATATTTTAGAAAATGCTGATTGATAGCTTTTTCTATGACTTTCGATATTATTGAAAGCAATGCGATTGGTCGGTAGTTATTTGGCAAGGTCTTCTTGCCTTTTTTAGGTATCGGCTGAACTGTGGCACATTTCCAGCAAGAAGGAAATATTCCCTTTTTGTAGGATAGGTTGAAAAGTCTACAGAAAACTGGTGTTAGTTCTCTCGCACAGTGTTTGAGAACTATGGCAGGTATTCCGTCAGCGCCAGAAGGCTTTTTGGTATCTAGTTTCATCAAAATACGTTTTATGATACGCTGTCTAAAGACAATATCGGGCAACCTTGTCTGCACTATGGGAATAGTAGATGGTGTTTTTCCTTGGAAATCGACAGTAGATGTGAAGCGAAGAATTCAGCCAACAAGTTCGCTTTCTCAACAGGTGTCGTTGCAATAGAATTATCTGGCCGTGCGAGTGGTGGTATGGTGGATTTGGTGAAATTTTGACTAACTGCCTTAGCGACTGACCAAAAGGATCTGGAATTGTTGAGACAAGCGAGAAGCTAGTTTCTAATCTGTTGTGTGCCTCCTTGGTTTCGTCGATAATTTCTTTGCATCTGTTCCTGACATGAACAAAGGTGTTACGATTTATAGTGATAGGATTTTCACGCTAAAGTAAATATTGATGCTTACTTAATCAATCAAATCATATACAGGGCGATAAAACCACCAGTATTATTACTGGTTTCTGCAACAATCATATATTTTTCAAATTAAGGAACTACTAATTTTAGAATAAACAGTTTTTCAGGAAGTAATGATTTTTTCCGGATGAACGTACGAAAGAATAACTTTTGCTTAATATTTTATCATTTGTAATATACACAGTGTGTCTCTCAGTAAACAGGACTTTTTCAAAATGGAAACAAAAACCTATTAATTTGGCAAAATTCATGTATTATTTTTAAAGTAGTCCCATCGTGCTCTATACAGGGTTGCAAGGTCAATAAGTATGTTAAATGAGTTTTTTAGCTGTCCCCCCACTCTATCTCGAAAAGTGCCGATCAAACAATTTTGGAAAAGTTCTGGAATATTCTTCAAAACGTGAAGATTGAGAGGAAATTATCACGAGGGCATTACATTTGAATTTATCTCGTGTCAAGTGAAAGCTTCTGAAAACACGAGTTCACAAATATATATGTGTAACACTTATGCATATTTTTCTTTGAACTATTTCTAAAAAAATGGCCAAAAATTACTGTGCCCCCACCCTATCCCGGAAAGTACTGATCAAAAAATTTTGAGAAAATTCTGGAATATTCTCCATAAAAAAAATTTTGGAATATTCTCCATAAAGTGTAATGTTTACATAAAATGCACTAGTCTAGCTTTTTTGCACGAAAAAAACGAAGTTTTTTGTATATCCTTGATTTTTCCTTCTAACCATCTAAAAGAGCTTAAAATTTCGGATATTTAAAAAAAAGTCCCACAAAAACATCCTTGATAAGATTTGGACTAAAAAGCAAATTTTGACCAGTTCTCTTAATATTTTTTAATAAAATTTGGCACACTTTTTTGTTAATATAAAAGCTACATTTTCCTATACAGTGAAGTCCCTTTATAACGAACGCCAAAAAATCACTAAAAATGTTTCGCTATATCCGAAGTTTGTTACAAACAGTAAACAAAGTCTAATATCATTTTTCACTATTTTTTTTATTTAAATTAGGCGCTAATGCTTAGAAAAATGAATAATAATAAATATTAAATTAAAAGAAAACGTTCGAAGGAAAAGAAAAGTCACACTAAAGTTATGTTGGTACATACCCGGTGTACAAGTATGAAATGCTGATTTTTTTTTTTAAAAAACATGTTAAATTCGGAAGAATGATAAAAAGTGCTTTATTCAAAGTATGCTCCATCGCTTGTTATACATTTTTCCCATATTTCGGGCAATTTGTGAATACCACGCCAGTAAAAATCTTCCCCTTTTGCTACGAACCATTCATCGAGCCATTTTTTCACATCTTCGTACTAACCAAAGTGCTGCTCAGCAAGTGCCAAGTCTGGTGAGTAAGCCACATGGGGTAGAGCTTCCCAGCTGAGTGCTTCCAACTTGTCGCGAACTGGTTTTGCCGTATGTGATGGAGCATTGTCATGAAGAAAAATGACTTTGTGTTGCCTCTTTCAGTATTCTGGCCTTTTTTCAAGCAGCGAACGGTTCAAATCGGTCAATTGTTATTGGTAACGTTTAATATTAACCGTTTCCCCAGGTTCTAACAGCTCACAGTAGACCACGCCCCTCTGGTCCCACCAAACACAGAGTATCGTCTTTCTGCCAAAGCGATTCAATCTTGCTGTCGATGTGGATGGTGGGCCTTAGTCTACCCATAAATTTTTGCGCTTGGGATTCTCAAAATAAATCCACTTTTCATCCTCTGTAACTATACGATGCCAAAACGACTTCCTTTTGTACCGAGCGAGCAAAATGTCACACGTGTTTTTGCGCTTTTCCATTTGCCTGTCGTTCAACTCATGTGGTACCCATCTACCGGTCTAATGAATCTTTCCGATCTCTCGTAGCCGATAGGAAACAGCTTGTTGACTAACGCCCAATTGCTCGGAGATTTGTTTTTGTGTTTGCGAATCATCTTCGTCTAACAATGCTTGCAATTTCATATCTTTGTATTTTTTTGGCGGTTTTCCACGTTCCTTGTCTGCAACATCGAAGTCACCACTTTTGAAACGCCGACCGAAAACCATCGTTCACACGTATCTCGCGATGGAGCATATTCATCATAAGGATCTCGAAGTAATCAGTATGATTCAACAGCAGTTTTCTTCAAATGAAAACAAAATTTAATGCTGTCCGCGAATGCTCTTTGTTCGGTATAAATTTCAACATATTGAACATAACAACACACACCTTTCCAATTTATCACTCGTGCGCGTCTGACACTTGTTGATGACACAACAAAATGGCGCAGTGTCAAATCTTTATAGCACAAACTGCATTGATGCACCATCTGTTTTCCGCACCCACCGCATTTCATACTTGTACACCTGGTATACGAGTATAAACGAAAACATTAAAATACGTAGTTTATACAATAAAATCAGTAATTTTCGATTGTACAATTTTACCTGCAAAATAAATGGTGTTTATGTAATTGTCAAGATCACAAAAACTACTCCATATATGTTCAGGAACTTCAAACGAGATTTCAAAAAATTTCAGTCATTTTCTTAGTCATTTCTGAAATGGATGGAACATAAATATTATCTCCTTCTTCAAGCTCTTCGCCGTCCTTATCGCTTAAAATCTTTTCAGAAATCACTGATGTCACAATTTGTTAATCATCAGTTAATATTTCTCTCCTCATTAATTCATTATCAGCACATACACATTCTTCCAAATTAAAGTGATTAAACATCTTTTTAATCTCGATTTCCACTGTACTTTGTTAAATGTTAGCATCGTAAAAACAAATTCTAGACAATCAGTAGAATCTTCTCGATGTTTTTGAATCCACTGAGTCAAAGGGTAGCTTATCATCTAAGTCATATCTACATTCCTTCCTTAAAAATCCGACTTGCTTAAAACAGTTTGCAACGGTTTCTCTACTGACTCTTTGCCAAGCCATATGGATAAAGTTTATAGCGTCCAAGAGAGTTGCAGAAAAAAATGTTACCTTTATCGATCGTCTCTAACATTTTTATAAGTAAAATCTTTCTATAATGACATTTTAAAGAATGTATCACACTTTGATCCACAGGCTGGAGCTTTACACTTGTGTTTGGAGGCATAAAAAACCAATTTTGTTTGTTGTAGATCCACTTCAGGGTGCGCTGGACAGTTGTCAATTAAAAGTAATATTTTTATATTTGTGAATTTTAATTCTTTTTCCCATTCGATCTGTTTGTTTTTAAAAATTTTTGATGTCATCCTGGCTTTACTGTTTGACTTGTACTTTACTGGTAAATGTTTGTTTTTAAACAAACAACAATTGACGGAGTTTCCTATCACCAACAATTTTCTTTTCTCTGTTCCAGACATATTCGCAGTTACCAACACAGTAATCCTTACTTTTGATAATTTTCCATCAGCACAATTCTCTCCGACAAACTTTAATGTCTTATCAGGCGCCATCTTCTAAAACAAACCCGTTTTATCTACATTAAAAATGTCCATATATTCATGGCTTTCTCGAATTTCCGGGCATACATTGGCCAACCACTGATCAACAACAGTCACATCTACTCCTGAAGTTTACTTACTCCCACTAATATTATGTCGCTTTTTAAATCGTTCAATCCAACTGCCAGAACAGTTAAACTCGGTGTTCTCTATTTTCCTTCACAATTCACTAGCTTTCTCTTGTAAAGTATAGCCGGTAATATGGTAGGAACATGTTCATCGACTTGGTCATATGTAGATTTTTTTACTTTTTACAACTAAAGTTTCTTTTCTTGATATCTCAGGAATGGCGATTCGTAGGAGAAAAAGTATAAGAGCAATTTTTGTAAAGAATTGCATGATCTACAGCTCTTATATGACCTATTCTACTATAACACTTACCGTTTACGAGAGAAATGCGAAAAAAAACTGATATTTTTGACTTTTGACCTTGAATAAAATTTTTAGCAGATGTAGGATCGGTGGGGACTTTTGATATTTTATTTGTATTTAAGACCTATACCAACTTTCAGCTCTATGCGAATTTTTGCAAAGTTAAATGTCTATTTTGACTTGTTTATTAGAATCAAATTTTTATTATAAACTTTGTTTTTCTGCATAAAACATTGCTTAATCTACGTACGTACATAACTACGTATACTAATTTTACTTATCTATACAGATCTTAAACCATGTACACTTATATAAGTCTTAGACAGTACAGGTATAGGTAATGTTGTTTACATGTTTTCTGAATATTATTCACGGTTTTTGACTCGTTCATGATGTTAATGGTTTTGCTAATACGAATTTTGTAAATTTCAGATTCATTTCATGAGTTACTTGCATGGGGTAACAAGTCCCAAGACTTTCCGAGATACAAAATCCATTTATTTTTCAGTTAGTGTCAACTCTCAGAAGATTCGCGTAACATTTTCATGCTATTGTGTCTATTATTTTGCGAGTTACGGCTGTTTGGGTGATCCTACTTTTGATTTCTGCTAAACGATGGATTAAAAAGAATTTCGTGCGTTGATCAAACATTAATTTTGATGAGAAAAAAATACCGTCAGAACCCGAGAATGGCTTGAGAAGTGTTATAGACCAAGAGGGCGACCCGAAAGTTTGACCTGTCGACTAACCGCCTGCCTAGTTCAGGGGTCGGCAACCTTTTAACTAAGGGGTGCCAGTTTTTTATTCATACAACATTTTGCGTGCTGACATAGGTACTTACTACAACTAAAATTAACAAAAATTAACTTAAATTAACTTAAAATATTGCTTTTAGAAGGTTTAATTACAAAAAATTTTAACATTTAACAAATAATTTTATTATACTAGTCCTAGGGTCGCCTAGAAGTTAAATCTAACAGAAACTAAAGTTCGGCAATATAAAAAGAGTTGCGGCGCGCGTCGGAACGATTGAAGTCAAATCAAACAAAAACCGCCTTATAACGGCTCTTTTGATCTGAATTGAGGACGTTTATTTGTGTTTTTGCCTAGGCTTATATTTTGAGGCTTACCGTCTTTAATACTTGCCGAAATTAAAGCCAAACCAATGCATTCAAGAAAATTATAAATTACAAAATATATATTTTGTAGTTTTTGGTAATAATACCTAGTGACCTATATAATATATCGTTAAAGTAATACTGTCTTCGATTATTTACTTAATTTCGAAACATGTCACAGATTACAGAATTAATGTGTAAACTTTGAATAGGTACGCGTGCCATTCAAAATTGCTTGGCGTGCCAGAGATGGCATGTGGCCATAGGTTGCCGACCCTGGCCTAGTTGTTCATTCCGGACCCAGCTTTAGGGTCGAAAAAAAGTCGATCCAAAAATGGCCATTAAACGATAATATTTTCCATTATTTACTTTTTTCTTGATAAAATAAGAGGGAACCTGCAAACCTTAAAATCTTGCTTAACAGATCGATTGGTCATGAAAAAATGAATAACTGAAAAAAAATATATATATTTCCAATTACTTCAAAATTAAGACGTGTGGGGTAATTTGAGTGGCACAGTGCGGTTTCGTCCCACTGTGACGCATCTGTCCTTTGGGGCGCTCGTCTTTTTTAGTGTCAACATGTTATGGTACTTGATTTAAGTGGTTAAACGACAGTCCAATTTTGGATGTAGCATTTTATTTATTTATTTATTTATTTATTTACGGGACAGGCCCATTAACTTATAAAGACAAAATACAAAAGTTTACATATATAAATGACACTTAAAACTACCTAAAACTAAAGGCTAAAATTAAAGAAATTCAGAAAAGAACCCCGATCTGCCTCTTAAAAAGAGACGAGGAGCTGGAGAACAAGTCCAGTGATGGGCAGTTATTTACAATGCCCATAGATCTTGTCATGAAGATTTTAACTCCGTAGGTTGTCTTATGATAAGGTTTGAAGAAGGACAACGTAGATCTAGTATGTCTAGTGGGTGCATACAAATTAATCTGAGATAAAAGTTCAGGACAATTTACAATGGAATTTAAAATTTTAAAGAACATTACAAGATCGCGCTGAACTCTCCGGTTAGACAGGGTATTCAAGTTTAATATAGATGTCAGTTTTTGAATAACTAAAAGAATTAATGTTAAAGAATTTAAAATCAATATGACGTAGAAATTTACTCTGAACAAGCTCCACGCTCCTAGCATGGCAAGCAAAAGGTGGGTTCCACACACATGAGCAATATTCCAAGAGAGGCCTAACCAACAAGCAGTATAGCATTTTTATAGAGGTAATGGACGAAAACTCTGATGAGCAACGCCTAATGAACCCAAGCATCCTCAGAGACCTAGACGTTACCTCGGTTATATGAGGAATAAAACTCAGTGCCGAATCAAACTTAACCCCCAGATCGCTAACATTAACCATGGATACGAGGGAAGTCCCATTTATACTGTAATCAAAAAACAATGGATTGCGCGATCTCGAGAAAGACATAGAGAAGCATTTAGAAGTATTTAAAACAATACCGTTTTACTGACACCAGACACTAAGTCTATCCAAATCACCCTGCAATCCTAGACAATCCTCAATCGATCCAACCGCCGTATACAACTTTAAATCATTAGCAAAAAGCAAGAACCTGGAAGACTAAAAGCAGTCGGCCACATCATTCAAGAACAGGTTAAACAGCAGATGCCCCATATGGGAGCCTTGAGGCACTCCCGAGGGCACAGTAATGTTGACAGACTTAAAATTATTAGCTCGAACCACCTGAACACAAATAACTCCTAATACAGCCCAACAGTGGGCCCGATATGTCACGGTTATTGAGCTTCTTAAGAACACCATGGTTGACCTTATCAAAGGCCTTAGAGAAATCGGTATAGATGGAACGTACCTCAGATCCACTCTCTAAGATCCTGGACAGGTAGTCCGTATAGGAAATCAAGTTCAATTCAGCAGACTTGCCTCTCTGAAAACCAAACTGTTCATCTCTTATAGATGGTCCCAAGTTAGATGCCAATACTTTAGTTACTAGGTTTTCAAATATTTAGGAACAGTACTCAAAATACTTATTGGTCTATAGTTTGCGATATCTGCCCTGCCCCCTGACTTGAATACCGGGGTGACAAAACTGGTCTTCCAATACTCAGGAAAGTAATCTTCCTCTAATGACCGGTTAAACAACATGCATAATGGTCGCGATAATACGAAGTTACATGCCTTTAGTAATCCAGGAGGTAAACCATCAGGACCAGACCCCTTTCTGTAATCCAACCTCGAGAGCCCCTCGTAAATTTCAGAGATTGAAATCTTCAATTTCAATTCTTCTTTTGGGCTTTATTTGAACATTCCAGGGCACGGGGGCCACAAGAACAACGTTAAAGCTTTTTTATTCGACTCGCCCGGTAGAAGGAACAACTAGGCAGATGGTTAGTCGACACGTCAAAATTTCGGGTCGCCTTCTTGGTTTAATAGTAATATACTTCTATTTCATTGTTCTTGTTTTTTCCACTATTTCCCACATGAATAAAATCAGTAAAAAGAAGGGACTGAGATTAGAATACAGAGTAACCTAAAAAAATGTTGAGCTGAATATAGAACCAGGTTATATATACATATATATATATATATATATATATATATATATATATATATATATATATATATATATATATATATATATAAACTGTTAATTTCACTATAATTATTTTAGAATCAAATTTTTACTATAAACTTTGTTTTTCTGCATAAAACTTTGCCCTATTTTCTTATCTACGTACATACATAATTATTTATATTAATTATACTTATCTTATAGGTGTGAAACTATATATACTTATCTATATAAGTCTTAGCTTTAAGTAATGTTATTCACATATTTTTTGAATAATATTCACCGTGTCTAAGGTGATAAGCCTCGCGGTTGATTTTTAGTGATTTTGCTAATATGAATTTTATAAATTTTAGATTCAATTCATGTATTACTATTAATTTGATTTTTGAAAAACGTTAAAACATAAATAATCTCGTGTGTTGATTAAACATTACTTTTTGATGGGACAAAATCAGTGGCGGCTCCTCTATAGGAGCACATGAGAACGTGAATCCCCTTTCAACAACAAGGCAAAATGTAAAGTATTTTGTATTATACCTTAGTCACACAAACGCCTTTTAAAGAAGTGAACCTTCTCTACAAATGGACAAGAACAATTTATAACAACCCTAACACTTTACGTACCGTTAAACCTCGTGTTGTCACTGAAGCTCCCTAAGGGCACAAACTACAAGAACTGGATGTAAAGCAAGGCGGTATACGGCGGTGTCTCGTTATATACGTTTTTGCGTTCTGGCAAACTGTGTGTCTCTCTCTAATACGAAGATGTAAATTGGTCGTTTTTCTCTCTTTGGACTGGGATAGAAGCGTCGTGTTGATTCGTTTATATTTTACATCTAATCTAAGCGGTTTCAGTCAGAGTCGTTAAATTTGGTTTTGGCGCTCAATATTTTGCAATAAAGGGTGTATTGTTAGTATTAAGTCGTGAATGCAATTACATACAGACATAAATATAAAATAAATAAATGATAATTGATGTAATGAACGTAAAAATGGATGCACAGCCGGGGTGTAGTAAATTGTTAGGAGTTAAAAGAAACTTTGAATATACAGTGAATTATTTAACTACTCAGTATATATCACCACTACACCAAACACTTTATTTTTACACTCGACGCGCGTTTCGCTAACCATGTTAGCTTCATCAGGAGCGATGATTGACTAAAGATAAACTACGAATCTACCCTATTTATACTTAGCCTAATCCTTGAATTACTCAAGCGGAACTAATGACATAGGCAAGGCCCTCAGTTCCGGTCAAGTACCCAGTAGAGGGGACTATAAGGAATAGGCCCTCTGTCTTTATTTAAACTACTTTTACATTTTATGATTTCCATACTTTCGTATGCGTTTAAGAATCTCCTATCAGATACGTTTTTTATCAATCTTAGATTATCTAATGTTACAGTATGATCAGCTTCAAGGGCATGTTCGGCAATGCTAGACTTTTCTGTTCTATTGTATTTTAAGTGTGCTAAGTGTTCTTTAAATCTTGTTTTAATTGACCTTTTAGTTTGTCCGACATACTTTTTGTCACAATCATTACAACTAATTTCATAAATTCCACTTTTCTCACAATTAGGAATCTTATCTTTGGGATTTCCTAAGATATTCCTCAGATTGTCTGATGACTTATAGACTAAGGTGAGGCCTACCTTATTAAATACCTTATTGAGTCCCTTGTTATATTTCGGATTATATGGTATGGAGACATACTTGGTGTTATTTTCTTCGCGTGTAAAAAAGGTGGAATTCTGAATATTAAACCTAAACTTATGTCTATTTATTAGCTTATTTACTAAGTCATCGTCATAACCATTAACTCTAGTTATATTTCTAATACGATTCCTTTCTTTATTAAAGTTTACTTTATTCAGAGGAACAGTGACCAAACGATGAACTAAAAAATGTAATGAGGCTAATTTATGTTGTTTGCAATGAAATGAATCATAGGAATATATCTATCTGTTACTGTGTCCTTCCTATAGATATCAAATTCTAATCTATTGTTATTTTTAATAATTAAAATATCTAGAAAAGGCAATTGTCCTTTTTTCTCAACTTCGTAAGTGAATTTAATGGAATCAAACCGGTTATTTAATCTAGAAACAAAATCATCAATATTTTCTTCGGTAAGAGCTTTTTTAATTTTTACTTAGAATAGAGAATTTCTTTTTATATTGAATATCAATAACTAAAAACATTTTCCTCTGGAACTCGCTCCATACTTCATATTCAATATTGTTTAATCCTGAAGTAAGATAGATAGTAGTAAGTAGATAATCTTATCGAATCTGGCCCTTATGAAAAGGTAATAAGAAATCCATTACCGAGAATGATATCAGAGGTTAAAAATTCTTTAAAAAAATGTAAGAACCTTGTTTCTGATTCGCTAAAATTTAAATTAAATGTGAGTAATCCGACCATACCAAAATTGTATTGCTGACCCAAAATTCACAAACCTGGAAAAACAATGCGACCCATTGTTTCATCGGTCGGATCACCCACATATTTAATATCCAAATGGTTATCAAAAGAACTTGAGAAGTTACCGTTAAATACTTTCGCAGTGAAGAATTCGTTAGAATTTATTAATAAAACAAAAAATCTAGTTCTTAATGAAGGTGAAGTCTTAATTTCTTTTGATGTTAGTTCTTTGTTCCCAAGTGTGCCAATTCCACAAACTTTACAATATCTCGAAGAATTACTTAGAATGAATGACTTTGAAGACGAAATTATTCGTGAATACTTAACATTATCTAAACTTTGTATGGAACAAAATTATTTTCAATATAACAATCAATTTTATGTTCAGAAAGAAGGAACAGCTATGGGTAATTGCTTATCACCTTTCATAGCCAATTTATTCATGAGTAAGTTTGAAATCGAAGCCAGTCAAGAATTCAAATATTTCCCAAGGGTATGGTATAGGTATGTGGATGATATTTTCGCAATTTTTGATACAGAGAAAGCAAATATTGATAATTTTGTTTCTAGATTAAATAGCCGGTTTGATTCCATTAAATTCACTTACGAAGTTGAGAACAAAGGACAATTGCCTTTTCTAGATATTTTAATTATTAAAAATAACAATAGATTAGAATTTGATATCTATAGGAAGGACACAGTAACAGATAGATATATTCCTAATAATTCATTTCATTGCAAACAACATAAATTAGCCTCATTACATTTTTTAGTTCATACTGTAACATTAGATAATCTAAGATTGATAAAAAACGTATCTGATAGGAGATTGTTAAACGCATACGAAAGTATGGAAATCATAAAATGTAAAAGTAGTTTAAATAAAGACAGAGGGCCTATTCCTTATAGTCCCCTCTACTGGGTACTTGACCGGAACTGAGGGCCTTGCCTATGTCATTAGTTCCGCTTGAGTAATTCAAGGGTTAGGCTAAGTATAAATAGGGTAGATTTGTAGTTTAGCTTTAGTCAATCATCGCTCCTGATGAAGCTAACATGGTTAGCGAAACGCGCGTCGAGTGTAGTGGTGATATATACTGAGTAGTATCATTGTGTCAAAGATTCCACATTCCCAACTTAGTGAATTATTTAAAACAAAATTTTTCGAAGTTGCCTTTAGAAGACACTAAAAGTGAATGCTGCCGGAAAACCGATTCCGAATCTTGGTACTACTCAAGTAAGTAAGGGACAAAAACGCGAGTTCAAAAGAAGTGAATTATATGAAAGACATGAACGGCTATGCGGGTGCAGTGTTAAAAAGAGCTTGTTTTGTTTTGCACGTTTGCTATTTGCATTTGAACATGCTGAAGCGAGTTGGGTGAAAAGTGAGGTAGTCGATCTATCACACTTATCACAAAAAATTAAAAAGCATGAAAGTTCGCAGGTTCATAGAAATTCGCAGTTAGAACTAAGACTTTTGGGAAAAGTTGATATAAAACAACACTGGATAGTATCTACAGAAGAGGTATCGAAAAACATAATGACAATGTATTGAAAAACAGATACGTTTTGTCGAAAATTATAAATTGTATAAAGTTCTGTGGATGTTTAGAATTAGCTTTGCGAGGACACGATGAAAGGGATGGTTGGCAAAATCCGGGCAATTTCAAAGGTCTAATCAATTTTAGTGCAGAGTTGGATCTGGTATTTCAAAAATAATTCAGAACGAATTATTAGATTGCATGCTACAAGTTTGCAACGAATATATAAAGAATAAAATAGCAGTCGCCCAAGTCATCTCTGTTATAGCAGATGGGACCACAGATATTTCTTGTAAGTTTCAAATGGTAGTAGTTTTCAGATACATTTTAAAAGACGGTTTTGCTAAAAGTTACAGATACACCAAATAAATGAATTTTACAAAGTTATGATGGAGCAAATGTTATGAGTGGCCGCCATGGTGGAGTAGAATTATACAAGATGATTATAAATACGGCTATTATGTTCACTGTTATGCTCATCAGTTAAATTTAATTTTAGCTCATGAAACTAGCCAGAATGCAGAAGTACGTATTTTCTTTTCTAACGTAACAGATATTACAAATTTTTTTCAAAGTCTTCTTGAATTTTAAATAAAGTTGTACGCTGTCATATTCCAAGAACTTCTACGACACGGTGGCTTTTTAAAAGTAGAGCTGTAAATATTATTTTTGAGAACAGAGAAGCACTTATCGAATGTATGGAGAAGGTAGAAAATACTTCGAAACAATCTACCACAATTAATCAAGCCTCTGCAATGCGTAGAATGTTATACGATGCACAATTTGTATTCTGGCTAACATTTTTTCATAAAATTATGCCACACGCCGATATCCTATATAACAGTTTGCAAAAATCGACTTCTGATTCTGCACAGGTAGTCATGGCAATTAATATATTTGAAAAATGTACTATATAGCGACTGAAAGACAAAATGCTGAAGAAATTCCTACTTTAATTGAAGATATAGTTCATTGTCAGAATAAAAGACATAAGGAAGATCCTTATTTAAAGAAAGTAGTTGCAGCAATGAAGTATGTAATTATATATTAATTCAAATTAAGGAAAGGTTTTCATTTAATAAAAATCTAAATGGTTCGCTTCTGTTTATGTGTTCTGAGTTCTCGGAGTTTGAAAATAAATTACCATCGCACTATTTAAATGAGGCATATCCCTTTTTGGACCAAATTAGATTACAAACTGAACTTGAACTTATTTATAAACGGCCACATTTTAGAAATTTGCCAGGAGGGGTGTATCGTTTGCGATTTATAACCGAAAATAATTTACAAAATATATTGTCCGCAAAGTATACTTTACTGCAGCTAATTATTACCATTCCGATGACAACTGCTGAAAGAAATTTCTTCTCTTTAAAAAGAATTAAGTCGTGTTTGAGAAGTACCATGAATGAAGAAAGACTTTCAGCATTGGGATTGTTGTCAATAGAAAAGAAAATGATAGAAGATAGTAATGATTTTAATCAATTAGTGATTGACAAATTTGCAAATTTAAAAAATCGCCGTAAGGACTTTTCGTTTAAACATTGTGTTTAGAATGTTCAGCTTATAGTTAGATGTTTTAAATAAAACATTGAATTTTGCTATATTTCTAATATGGAGTGCATTTTCTTTCGTCAAGTGTTGTATATTATTTATGTTCGCGTTTATACATACGTGTCAATACACCGCGCCCATTTGCCTGTTATAGTTGGACCTTCTGTATTGGTAAGCGACTTTATATTTGATATTATGTTTAACCTATTGATATTTAGTATTTTCGGTTAATATTAGGTAAGTTATTTTCATTTGTGACTATGACCTTAGAAAATTTTAAAATGTGTTCGAGGTATGAATAGATACATAAATTTTAAAATTAAGTAGGTATCCGGAAAACCTGTTTTCACGCTCTTATTGGCTCATAATGCGACATACAACATAGCCGTGTGAGGTATGTGAACCTCTACCAAATTCCATCACGAGCCGCCACTGGACAAAATACAGCCAGAACCCAAGAATGGCTTGAGAAGTGTTATGGGACATCTGGTCCGTCGAAAGCAATATGTTGATGCTTTAGTAAACTAAAATGCGGTTGTAAAAGCACCGATGATACACCACGTTCCCGACGTCCAAATGAGGCTGGCACGCCAAAAAACACAAAAAACATCCACCATCTTGTTCTGCATAACCGCAAAGTGAAAGTGAGAGAGATACCTGATATCGCGAAGATACCAATCAAGCGTGTGAGGCATATTTTGCATGAATATTTACGCACACTCTCTCCGTTGATCAAAAACAGCAACGTGTCGAAGATTCAGAACACTGTTTGGTACCGTCTCGGCGTAATCTAAAGGAGTTTTTGCATCGATTCGTAACAATAGACGAAATATGGATCTACAACTATACATCTGAGTCGAATAGGCAGTCCGCAGAGTGTTCGAAATCACATGAAAGCCGACCGACGCGTTCAAAAACACGAACGTCAGCTGGTAAGGTTCGTATAAAGATTGACTTTAAATGATGAAAACTCAGGCAAACGCTTATTTCACAGAGGATAAATGTAATGATTTGCAAGGTGCAAATTTTCTTTGTTAGGACGCGGCCAAAGGCTCTGTGGCATAGTACTTGTTGGCGGTGCAAAGGGTCTCGGGTTCAATCCCGGCAGGTCGGTATACTTTTATTTAAGGATATATGGCCTGGCCACGTTCACAGGTAGCAGTCGTTTGCAGAAATGCAATGACATCCGTGGTAGCACTACCGATTTGTCTAAAAGGTGGAGTGAAATACAAAAATGTATGTTTCAGTACTTGCACAACGTTGACGGGTATTACGATATCCAACTTTTGGAACGATCCTCGTATGTCACGATCCCCTAATTGTGTAAAATTTCAACGTTAAATTTGAAAAGTTAGTTCTCCACATATATAATAAAAACTATCTGAGTAATTCAAATATGTTCTCGACATAATTGCAGAGATACATGATAAAATGAAATTATTATTTTTTCAGGTAAGTAGTCGTTCAGCCACAATAACTTCGTCTTAATCACAAACACTCGCGTTTCGTATCAAGGTGAATATCCTCCTGTTACAAAGAAATTAAGATCAAGGGTGCACGTATCCATTTTATAATATCTTGTATGTGCTATAATCTTAACTAAAATTATATAGCGTTAGAAAAAGTTACAATTTGTCTGACCAATATGCCATTGAATTTGTCTATTCTTATAAATAAGTACCATTGCCAAGCAAATAATGGTAAAAATGAGCGAAGGTCGTCTCCTTACCTGTAGGATAACAATGAATATTTAAAAATTCTCTCTCTCTCTCTCTCTCAAGCTTTTCACTCCAGTAGGAGTATCGATGAAGCTACGCAGTTGCTGCCTCAACAGTCATTCTCCAGGTATCGCCATCCTGAGCAACCTGACTTGATTTGTGCATAATCAAACCAAGAAGAGATCTTACTTGGTCGGACCATCTTGTTGGAAACCGTCCGCTTGATCTTCTACCTTCCCCGTTACTACAAGCTTTTCCATGGCATCTACTTTCCTCATAATGTGACCAAAATATTTCAGGTACTGTCAGTTAATTCTAATTTTTGATTGTGTTAGCCGATACTTGTTGAAAATTCATAATAAAATTATATAAAAAACGACACTATGTTTTAATTTCCAATATATTTAAAATGACTTGACAATTGTTTCACCATACAATGGCTTCTTCAGAAATGACTTAGAAAGAAAAATGTTTCGTAATAATACTGGTTATATAGTGCTGAAAACTATCCTTAATTACATAAGATTATGTTAATCATTTTATTATATTATTTACTGACAAAGTAATTTTAAAGATACAAATCTGTGGTACTATTTCAGAGAACTAATAAAGATTAAGTAAGGGTGAATGGTTTAAGTCTACCTTTTCGTTTCATAATAGATTGGAGTTTTTCCGTTTGTTAATTTCAAGACATTCAATCATATTTAATTTTTTAGATTTGTTTTCTACATGCAGGATTTTGAATGTATCTTCAAAAATATGGGATGTTTTTTTTTAAATAACTCTGTTTATGTTCTTTAATGCGAGTTTTAAAAGATCTACCAGTTTGTCCTACGTAGATTTTAGTACAAGATCCACAATTTAATAAATAAACTCCTGATTTTTGGATTTATTAGATTTGGTTTTGTTATTCAAAATTATATTCCCTAAGGTATTACTGGTTTTAAATGCTATTTTATTGTTCTTTTTTGTTAAATGTTTTGAAATTGTTCTAGTTATTTTCCCTATGTACGTGAGGGTGTTAAATTTTCCTTTTTTGTCATTAATGGAGGGGTAAATTAGAGAGATTATCATCCGCATATCTCAGGTTATTTAGTTTTTTTTCACCAATTGTCCCACCCCCACTCCAGCCATCTAAAACAGATCTCATTATATGTTCACTATATATGTTAAAAAATAAGGGGGGCAGAATACAGCCTAGTCTGACGCCGGCATCTACGTTGAAGGGATCGGAAAAAGAATCATTCAGTTTAATTCTGCTATTTGTATTCTCATACAGGGATCGGATAAGGTTTACAAGATGTATAGGTGGTCCCATGCTGATTAGAATCGACCATATTTCTGATTATTTGTGTTTTAGGTTTAAATTCTTTCAAGAGGTATTTTACTTTTTCATAAAATTCTTGTGGTCGACTGTTTGTAGTATGTTCTGAATAAAAAAATCTTACCCAAATAAACTAGTGTTGCAGGAACACCACCTCGAAATCTTGGTACTGACAAGAACATTCTATTTTTATAAAATTTCATGCCCACCGGGACATTGTTTTCTGGTACATAGTATTTTGTCTGAATGGCCCATTGGTAATGTTCTGGAGAGTCCCAGGTGAAGTTTAAATGAGTCCATTGGTATCGAACCTGAAATCTGAATAAAACATTGTAAATATGACAAAAATTATACTATATTAGGTTGTTACTTTACAGAGAGATCTCTAAGGAAAATGATGTGTTTGTGGGAGAATCACATTCCTAGTTTATGTATTGTATATGTTCCTGAGCCACCTCAGGCTAAATAGTTCGTTTTAAAAAAACCAGAAATTCGCTATAAACGGGTTCGTTATAAGCAGATTTCACTTAATTAGAAAACAATTTTAATTGGAAAAAAAAACTAAGTACTTTGGAATTCCTTTCAACAATAACTTTAACCTTGCATTATGCTCTAAAGGCTTTACAGTCTGTCAAGTAAGAGCGTGATTGCTCGTATTCCTGAAAAAAAGTGTTTCGAGTACATTTTTTGCCATCAATGTATTCTTTGGTGTGTTAACAACGGCGCAATTACCGTAGTAAGATGTCCAATCGCCTCCTGCATCAATAATATGTGTATTTAGTGGCCGCGGAATATGTCATTTTAGGTTCCTTTGGATCAGAACAAAGAAAGACTGCCTCGAACCGACGCGTAAACAAGTGACTCATTTTGGATTTTACGTACGAAATCGACTGATAGTTTTACTAAACTGCGTCAACAATCAGGAATACAATCATACCCGTAGCTAGCGATGTAAAAACAGATCGAAGAAAATTTTGCAAAATTACCGCTGATATACGGGTAATTTACAGTTTTCCCGTTTTTTGATAATACAGGCTAGCGATGGAAAAACTTTTTTAATAATTTTACCTGATTCCTATGTTTTTGGTGTGCTGAGTCCGAAAATAATAATAAAAAAGACGTATCACCCACTAATTTTTCACATTCGAATGTTATTAGATTGGCAATAAAATCAGAATTTTATAAGGTTGGCAGTAAAATCAAATGTTATTAGGTTGGCACTTCCGATAAATGTCACAGCTGTTTGTTTTCTTCCAGTTTATATAACCTGGCATTGCAGTGTATAACCCATGTGCTTTAATTCACACTCAAAGTATGGCTAATCGTGGTGGTAAAAACTCTCCCAACACTTTTTGTTATATATGTATATATATATATATATATATATATATATATATATATATATATATATATATATATATATCTCTATATACATATACATATATATATATATATATATATATATATATATATATATATATATATATATATATATATATATATATATATATATATAGATGGTGAGTTTGTAGTTAAAAAAACATCAAAGAAACATTACTGACTTTGTAAAAAAAGTATACTTTGCATATTTTGGTGTAGAAATCGGTAATCAAGGAAAATGTTGGGCTCCTCACAAAGTATGTTATGTTTGTGTCGAGGATCTTAGGAAATGGTATAAGAAAGAAAAGAAAGCTTTTAGTTTTGCAGTACCCATGGTATGGAGAGAGCAAGAACATCATTCAAATGATTGTTATTTTAGCAGCGTTGATGTTGATGGATATAACTTCAAAAATAATAGAGTAATTGTCTATCCTAACTTTATTTCAGCTAATCGGCCGGTAGGACATGGACTGGGACTTCCTGTCCCTGAGCCACCTCAGGCTACAGTCCAGTCCCGACTTTAATGAAAGTCGACCGAATGATGATGAGTTTCAATGTTCTCTAGAAAATTTAAAACCACAGTTGTTTACATAAGCTGAGTTAAATGCTTTAGTGAGAGATTTGGGTTTGACTAAGGAAAAAGTAGAATTGCTCGGTTCTAGGCTGAAAGAAAAACATTTATTGGAATCTGGAACATTTATTTACCATAATAGAACAAGAGGTCAACAGTTTACTCAGTTTTTCAAGCAAGAAGAGGATTTAGTTTACTGCCATGATATTGGTAGTCCAATGAACGAATTTGGCATTGAGTACACGAAGGAAGATTGGAGGCTTTTTATTGACTCATCAAAAACTAGTTTAAAAGGTGTTCTGTTACACAACGGAAATATTTATGCTTCACTGCCTGTTGCTCATTCAGTCCATATGAAGGAAACTTACGAAAATCTTAACATGATTTTACAGAAAATTAACTATCCAGCTCCCGATTGGTTGCTATGTGGAGATTTAAAAATTGTCTCCATGATCCTTGGTCAATAAAAGGGATATACAAAGTTTCCATGTTTTATATGTGAGTGGGACAGCAGAGCAAGGGATCGACATTGGTCTAAAAAACAATGGCCCGAAAAAAAAACTTTAACACCTGGCGAGAAGAATATTTTGCATAAAACTTTAGTAGACCCAAAAAAGATTCTTCTACCACCACTACACATCAAGTTAAGCTTAATGAAACAATTTGTGAAAGTCTCGCCTAAAGATGGTGAATGTTTTAAATATTAGTGTAAAAGATTTCCTCATTTATCAGAAGCCAAACTGAAAGAGGGGGTTCTCGTTGGGCCTGATATTCGTAAAATGATGTTCGATTCCAACTTTGAAGCAAGGATGATTACAAAGGAAAAGAAGACTTGGATATCATTTAAAGAAGTTTTGGGGACCCTAACTATGAACTTGTCGTAGCTAATTCGATAGACAAGTTCAAAAATCTGAGTTGTCTGATGAGCCTTAAAGTCAACTTCTTGCACAACCATCTTGACTTTTTTCCTAAAAACTTAGGCGATGTGAGTGAAGAGCAGGGGAACGGTTCCATCAGGATATAAAGGAGATGGAGAAACGGTACCAGGGACGGTGGAATATCAACATGATGGGTGATTAGTGTTAGTTACTTCATAGAGAACAACAAAATGCATCACATCGGAGAAAAAGCTATACAAGAAACTTTCACAGAGAAAGGGGAAAGGAAATACAAAAAAATAAACACCTAAAATATTCGTATTGAAGGGAAATATGTTATCGTGAGTAAAAATTGTAGCCTAATCAAATAAAAGTACGGTTTAAGTTTTTATTTTTTATGTATTAAATTTTTCCTATTTTGAAATTTAATCGATGTCATATTGTGAGAGAACTATGGGCGATACAAAAAAAACTGATACCAGATACGGGTTCAGCTCCCAAAAATACATATTACTTAGATGTATTGATTTAAAAAGTTTTTACAAATAAATTTTTTTGTGGCCTGTGTAATTAACAGACAAAATTGAAATTTTAAAACGCTAAGTACTGTATATATAACGTTGTGAATGTCTCTTTGAGGTTTTTGTTTAATTAATTTTATGAAAAATTATACAGATTTCATGGTTTTTAATTCTTTTATAACATATGTATATTAAAATTAATAACCGAGAAAATAATTTATTGTTGGCCAGAATTTAAATTTTGAAATTTAACAACTTAATTATTTTTTTTATTCAAAATTAACCCACATCTTTACTGATTTGTATATCCGAGTACTTCAAAATCACGTAGAGTATCACCAAGTGCTTGGAGATTGTTATGTGATAACTGAGTTGTATCTTACTGACGACTCGTCATTATGGTACACCTTTTTATTTGCTTCTTATGAGATAATGACCTGATGGAATCTTCGGTACAATGACACTACTCACCAGTTATTACTACTTGACCAAATACTTCAGAAGGGACGATTGCCAAACATCCACGAAGGTCGTTTCAAGTGTTCGCAGCCTGACACAGATAAAGCGCCAAGATAACCAAATTAATATGATATTTCTTAAGTGTTATTTACTAGATTCGAATGAACATTTGTTAGGAGTGTTTAGACAGGTTTAAAGATAATGCCAGTGAATTTTTTCGACTTTTCATAATATACTGGTGAGCAAAAAAATCGACTAAAACTATTTGGCTTCATTTAACATGGATCCTAGAATTTAGTGTTCATATATTTTTACATTACATTAGTTCTGTGAGCCATGTGTGTGAGAAAACAGAAAATAGAAAACTAGGAAAAATGGAACATGACTTTTATGGTATGCCAATGGAGATTTGGAGAATCATACGTGGACAGCGAAAGGAAATGAAAGAATTAATAGAAGTAAGATACATCGAAAAATTATATAAAGCAATTGTATAATTCAACAGAAAATTTGGCACCCGAAACACCAGAAATAATAATCAACGAAGCATCAGAAATAGATGATAATCAGGTGGAAGAAGCTCTCAAAAAATTAAATATATACGAGTATATATGACGAAAGAGCATTTTTTCTTGTACATTTGGGGCCACTTCTTTGCGATTTGTGCCTTCTAAGGCACCAATAACTTTATATAATATTCGCTATTGATGGTTTTTCCCTTCTCATCAATGAAATTATTCCGCGCATCCCAAAATACAGAGACCAAAACCGTCCCAGCCGACTGTTGTGTCTTTGGTCGCTTCGGGCTGCCGATTTGATTTCGGTGTGTAGTGGTGCATCCATGTTTCATCCATTGTCACATATCGCATGAAGAAATCCTTTTTATTGCGTTTAAACAGGTCCAAACAGCGCTCATAATCATCAACAAGTTGTTGTTTTTTGTCCACTCTGAGCAAACGGGTACCCATTTCGAACAGAGCTTCCTCATACCTAAATGTTCATGCAAAATATGATCAACATGTTGTTTTTATATCTTTAGGAAGTCATATATATATATATATATATATATATATATATATATATATATATATATATATATGTATATGTGTGTATATATATGTATATATATATATATATATATATATATATATATATATATATATATATATATATATATATATATATATATATATATGTGTATATATATATATATATATATATATATATATATATATATATATATATATATATATATATATATCCGCTCGCGTGGACTTGATTCACTACTATCGTCACTGCTTATTCCTTATGTTATTTAACGTAATAAAATATCTGTCATTATTTCTTCTTATCTCCCATTATTTCTCCTTATCTCCCATTATCTAGACTTATTTCTGCTTATCTCCCATTATTTCTCCTTATTTCTCATTATTTATACTTATCTCCCATTATCTAGGCTTATATCGAATTATATAGAACATATGTATAAATTTATAAAAACACGTAAATCGGATAAGTGGTTCTCAAGTGATAAGCGCACTAACGGACCGACAGACAGACAGAGAAACGTTGCATTTAATCTTAGGTAGTGTATTGCAAGAGAACGCGCTAACGGTAACCTTTTTTCCGACTTGATTCACTATTATCGTCACTGCTTATTCTTTATGTTACCTAACGCAATAAAATATATCCTATAACCTGGCCAGAGAACATATGTATGTTTAAAAAAAAGCATGTAAATCGGATAAATGGTTCTCCAGTGGTAAGCGCACTAACGGACAGACAGACAGATAGAGAGACGCTGCATTTTATATATTATAGATATAGATTATTATTATATATATAACCTGGCCAAAGAATATATGTATGAATTTAAAAAAAGACACGTAAATCGGATAAGTGGTTCTCGCGTGATAAACGCACTAATGGACAGACAGACAGACAGAGAAACATTGCATTTTATATATTATAGATTATATATATTCTCTGTTACATAAAATTGTTCCATATTTAATGATTTAGGTAGTAGATTTAGTATTGCAAGAGAACGCGCTAGCGGCAAACTTTTTTCCTACTTCATTCACTATTATCCTCACTGCTCATTCCTTATGCTACCTATCGTAATAAAATATAGCCTGTAACCTGGCCAGAGAACATATGTATGTTTAAAAAAAAAGTACCTAAATCGGATAAGTGGTTCTCCAGTGATAAGCGCACTAACGGACAGACAGACAGAGATACATTGCATTTTATATATATATTATAGATGTAATAAAATATATACTCGTATGTATAACCTGGTCAGAGAACATATGTATGAATTTAAAAATCACGTAAATCGGATAAGTGGTTCTCGAAGGATAAGCGCACTAACGGACAGACATACAGACAGAGAGACGTTGCATTTTATATATAGTATAGATATAGATTATTATTATTATTATCATGTAACCTGGTCAAAGAATATATGTATGAATTTAAAAAAATACACGTAAATCGGATAGGTGGTTCTCGCGTGATAAACGCACTAATGGACAGACAGACAGAGAGACATTGCATTTTATATATTATAGATTATAGATATTCTCTGCTATATAATATTGTTCCATATTTAATGGTTTAGGCTGTGTATTTCAAGGGAACGCGCTAGCGGCAAACTTTTTTCCGACTTCATTCACTATTATCGTCACTGCTCATTCCTTACGCTACCTATCGTAATAAAATATAGCCTATAACCTGGCCAGAGAACATATGTCTGTTTTAAAAAAAAAGTACGTAAATCGGATAAGTGGTTCTCCAGTGATAAGCGCACTAACGGACAGACAGAGAGACGTTGCATTTTATATATATATATATATATATATATATATATATATATATATATATATATATAAACTAATTTTTGTGTGAAAGGCAAGAAAAGGTAACCATTTATTTATGAACATGCCAATCAAAGTAAAAACAGAAGTGTTTTTTTTTGCCCTGACTAGCCTCTCGATTAATTTACGACATACACAAAATCCAAACAACTACTACAATTATTGTCTATTAATGATGTCGAATATTTACACCTTTCAAAGTAAAAAAAAACAAATGAGAATATACCTGGAATTTCCAGCATCTTGTCCAAGATTACTTCCTGTGTCTTCAGACAACTTAGCAATACAATAATTCAGGAAAATATAGTTAAAATAATTACACCAAGCAAAGATCATCGTAATGATCATAAGAAATAATATTAGGTCTCTATCTGTACGTACACGTAAACTGGACCATCGATTCTGCTCTTTTAGAGAAATAGTTTAATTTTTTTTGCACACAATTTTTTTTTATTTTCCTCTAATTCTTCTAAATTTTTAAGAAAAAATTATCGTACACACCACAATAAGTTACAACTCTTGCAGGCTCGACCAGTACCCGTAAAATTTCATAGCAAACTAACCAGTTTTTCCAAACCGATGGTTGAGTTGACACTGTTGTGGCGTATGCTATCGTTATGGGTGCAGAACAAATATTTTTCAAAGTACAATATTTCTTTCTGGTTGCTATAAATATACGAGTATATTTAGATAGCAATCGCTTATTTCAAAGTAAAAAAAAAACAAATGAGAATATACCTGGAATTTCCAGCATCTTGTCCAAGATTACTTCCTGTGTCTTCAGACAACTCAGCAATACAATAATTCAGGAAAATATAGTTAAAATAATTACACCAAGCAAAGATCATCGTAATGATCATAAGAAATAATATTGGGTCTCTATCTGTACGTACACGTAAACTGGACCATCGATTCTGCTCTTTTAGAGAAATAGTTCAATTTTTTTTTGCACACAATTTTTTTTTATTTTCCTCTAATTCTTCTAAATTTTTAAGAAAAAATTATCGTACACACCACAATAAGTTACAACTCTTGCAGGCTCGACCAGTACCCGTAAAATTTCATAGCAAACTAACCAGTTTTTCCGAACCGATGGTTCAGTTGACACTGTTGTGGCGTATGCTATCGTTATGGGTGCAGAACAAATATTTTTCAAAGTACAATATTTCATTCTGGTTGCTATAAATATATATTTAGATAGCAATCACTTATTAGATCCAATGCCTTTTTGAATGGACATAGCCCACGCGCTGCTGAAAAATCTGTAAATCTCTACAGGAGAGGCACGTGTGCGTATGAAGCGATTTATGTTACTTTTGAAACGCTGTAAATTGTGTCTGAACAATCGTCGTGAGTCGTTGAGTCGTTGAAGGGATTTATTGTCTTGAAGCGAGCGACGACATCTTGCACTTGATAGAACGTGTCGTAAATTGTGACAAAAAGCCAGTAAGTAAGGATCAAGTTCCAGCAGATTTACTTTTCAGACTTTATCCGCTGTTGAACAGTGCCCGCAGGCTTTTTCTTTACAGCAATCTGGCAACATATTAAGGGAACAATACATTTTCTCGAGTCGGAAAAATCAACTTTTTAGAAAGTATCCTATTGGAAAGTATTATATTTCAATAATATTCTCTGATTTCGGAGGAAAATTTCAAATACTTTCGAAGTTATAGACGATTATAGCGCCAAGTGTAAGGTAGGTCAAATAGACCGCGCGCCGTGCCAACTTACCTTTCGGCCGTTTACAAAGGTTTTGCTCTACCTGTGTCGAACATCGGCTGCTACTTTTATGATTCTAAGAAAGATAGAAGCAGGTAAAAGGAGAGCTTACTATAATGGGTATATCTTCCAGTTTGAGCCCTTGCCTGCTCAGCTCGCAGGACTAACAACACTCAGTAAACGTCTCGGCTAAGATTCTGTAAGGTCAATAAAAAATGCGGGTTTGTGGACCATGGAAAAGACAGTTTTATGGTAATCGATTTTCAGATGAAAATAACTCTAATTTTACCAGTACATCTGCAGAAAAAATTGTAAAGACTTCTGATTTGAGTCCAAACACTGATCCGACTTTTATTTATTGTATAATACAATTTTTAGTTTTTAAAACTTTAGAACAAAAGATGAAGTGCAAAGTTTGTGATGGAGACGTGAAATTTTTCAAACGAGACGAAAGAGGAGTAGATTTTAAGCTTTGTGTTGTGTGTGAATGCGGCGATACACTCATTGACTCTAGCCCCAAAATTGGGAAATCTTAGAAATTAATAGATGTTTCATTTTTGTAATGAGATTACCTGATGGATTTAGGAACGGGCTTTTATGAAACAACTTATTATAAAAACCTCACCGATGCCTCCAGAGAGGCCAGAATTACACGGAGAGACGAAAGAACCCTTGAGATCTCTGCATGTCGACGCCCCTGAACCAGCCCCCACCCGGAGATCCGAACGGGGGGCTATTTTAACTCCGGAATTTTTCGTATCCAGGTGCCTCATCATGCTATTTGGTCCCACAGTAGTTAATGTGGAATTTTCTTGTTCTGTCACATGTTTATGTTTGTCTTCTTCGGCTTTGATCCAGAGGGTGTTATTATTATATAATTTGGGTTCTGACCAGATACTTTTCCAATAATGTGTGAGTTCTTGTTTGTTTGGTGGTTCAGTCACTGCTGTCTGTTGTATATAGTTTTGCTGTGAACTGTTTTTCGCTTCTTTGGAAGAGGTTGTTGGTGTCTTTTCTCTCGTTTGATTCTTTGTATCTACGGAGTCTTGCGGCATATACGGATAGTTTTTGTTTCAAAGTATCAAGGATTTCTGACAGTGTTCTGATGGGAAACTTGGATATTATTTTTGATATCCAAATTAAAAAGGAAATATTACGATTTCAGTAATGATATAAGTATAATAAGCTTATAGGTAATGTTCAATATATATGTTTTACAAAACAAATAAGCAAGCTGCTAGGCTGATGGCTAATGAGTCCCGGTCGAATACTACAATTTTCGGTTCAAGAAAGAATGTTAAATTTTCCTAACATGAGCTTAAAAAATATTTTACTGAATACATAAGATTTTTTTCTTTCATTTAAGAAATGTATATTAAGGCTGAATGTTCAGTACTTCTAATCTCTAAATTACCTGCGTGCTTCTTGTTCTTCTTCCCTTACTGTGTAGGAACGATATTTTTATTTGACACCCTACTCGATGACCTGGTTCACTTCCGATTTCACACCCCAAAACTAACCCTTTAAGTCAAAATTTAACTTTCAAGACTGCACAGCTCTGATGGGGTCATCAATTTCTATATTAATTCCAAATTTCGACTTTCTATGTCAAATAGATGCGGAGAAAATCGGGTGTGACAGACGGACAGATATCGAAGTGATCTTAGGCCGCTCCCTGATTTGTCTGAGCGATATCGTTTCTCTCGATGTGCTCAGTACCGATTCGGCAACGAAAACATGCCAAACGCCTGTATTTCAATGAAACACACCTGACTTGCTCCGCGCATCTCGCGCAAGAAAGGCACACCAAGAAAAACGATACCGCACTGACAGATCAGGGAGCGGCATTATAAGTGTTCCGTACGGAAAAATGAAAATTGCAAATATTACGCAATATTGCCAAAAAAATTGTCTTAATAAGCAGAGAATTTAAACCGGTTACATAAAAGTAACATCGTAAATTTACTTTCTCTGTAAGTACAGTGTTAAACATTCGTTTATTGATATATTTTATGGTACAAACAAGTTGAAATTCTGGATTTCATATTTTGTTCATGTTTTATGTCCTATAGAAAGTAAATAATTAAAATTCGGTTACCAGGAGTTAAACCATAGATGTTTCAAAAATACATAGAGGGCTTTTTAACAACAAAAATATATTGTTAGAAAATTATAAATTTGAGCTAACAAGTCATTTGCCAATTTGTATGTTAGGTTGCCTATTACTATTAGAAAAATGAACAGTTTAGAACAAACAATAAGTCCTTAATAATATTGAAATATATTTTTATAAATTTTGTGCCTAGAGCATCCCAACTTGTTGAGAGTTTTTTGATTAGGACTGACGTAACCGGACATTCTATTGCTCAGGTAACGGATACTAAATTATTAGGTGTCTATATAGACAACAGTTTAAATTGGGGATGTCATATAAATGAATTATGCAAAAGGCTTTCATCGGTGTGTTTTGTCATTTTTCGAATAAAAAGTATCGATAACTTTAATACAATAATGTCTTATTACTATGCACACTTTGTGTCTCGATTGAAATATGGCCTAATATTTTGGGGTGCTTCCCCTAATATGGTCAGAGTATTTAGAATGCAAAAAAGAGCAGTTCGAAATATTGCAGGTGTCAGATCAAGACATTCATGCCGTGAACTTTTTAAAAAATTTGCTATACTCACTCTACCTGCTATGTACATGCTGGAGGTTCTGATTTATGTTAAGAGTAATTTGAATAAATTTGTAGCCATGGCCGACATGCATAATTACGATACAAGATATAACAAAAATTTAGTTATACCAGAACATACATCATCTCTATTTGAAAGGAGTTCCTATTACAGCGGCATAAAGCTTTTTAATAGTCTGCCGACTAGTATTAAATCTTTAAATTTAAGTATGTATAAGAAACTAATATCAAGATTACTAACTGAGAATGACCCTTATAGCACTCCGGATTTTTTTCAGATTGAGGACTTCATATTATAAATGTTTGTATGTAAGCTAGAATATGTGTCGTTGTACTTTTTGGGTCTTTATATTATAAATATTTGTATGTAAGCTGCAGTACGTGCATCTGTAAAGCTTTTTAGATCCTTATTTTCAAAGGATTTATACATTATGTGACTTGACTTGACTTTTTCTATACCTCGTATCAGGTCTCATGAAATAAAAGTTTATTTATATATATATATATATATATATATATATATATATATATATATATATATATATATATATATATATATATATATATATATATATATATATATATATATATATATATATATATATATATATATATATACCAGGTGTACAAGTATGAAATGCGGATTTTTTTTTCTAAAAAAACATGTTAAAATCGGAAGAATGATAAAAAGTGCTTTATTCAAAGTATGCTCCATCGCTTGTTATATATTTTTCCCATCTTTCGGGCAATTTGTGAATACCACGCCAATAAAAATCTTCCCCTTTTGCTGCGAACCATTCATCGAGCCATTTTTCACATCTTCGTACGAATCAAAGCGCTGCGTGACCCATCGAGTGATAATCGGAAGGAGCCAAGTCTGGTGAGTAGGACGCATGGGGTAAAACTTCCCAGCTGAATGCTTTCAACGTGTCGCGAACTGGTTTTGCCGTATGTAATGGAACACTGTCATGAAGAAAAATGACTTTGTGTTGCCTCTTTCGGTATACTGGCCTTTTTTCAACCAGCGAAAGGTGTAAATCGGTCAATTGTTGTTGGTAACGTTTAGTATTAACAGTTTCCCCAGGTTTTAACAGCTCATAATAGACCACGCCCATCTGGTCCCACCAAACACAGAGCATCTTTTTTCTGCCAAAGCGATTCGGTCTTGCGGTCGATGTGGATGGTGCGCTTGGGTCTACCCATGATTTTTTGCGCTTGGGATTCTCAAAATTAATCCACTTTTCATCTCCTGTAACTTTTCGATGCAAAAATGTCCTCCTTTTGTACCGAGCGAGTAAAATGTCACAGTGTTTTTGCGCTTTTCCATTTGCCTGTCGTTCAACTCATGTGGTACCCATCTACCGGTCTTCTGAATCTTTCCCATCTCTCGTAGCTGATAGGAAACAGCTGGTTGACTAATGCCCAATTGCTCGGCGAGTTGTTTTTGTGTTTACGAATCATCTTCGTCCAACAATGCTTGCAATTCCATATCTTCGTATTTTTTTGGCGGTTTTCCACGTTCCTTGTCTGCAACATCAAAGTCACCACTTTTGAAACGCCGAAATCATCGTTCACACGTATCCTGCGATGGAGCATCTTCACCATAAGCTTCTCGAAGCAATCGGTATGATTCAACAGCAGTTTTCTTCAAATGAAAACAAAAAATTAATGCTGTTCGCTAATGTTCTTTGTTCGGTATAAATTTCGACATACTGAACACAACAACACAACACTATGCACACACTTTTCCAATTTATTACTCGTGCACGTCTGACACTTGTTGAGGACACAACAAAATGGTGCAGTGTCAAATGTTTATAGCACAAACTGCAGCACCTGTTGTTTGAAATCCGCATTTTATACTTGTACACCTGGTATGTATATGTATATATATATATATATATATATATATATATATATATATATATATATATATATATATATATATATACGAAGATGAGGTGACAATTTCTACGAAATAGTCAGAAGTTGTGTTAAGCGCCATGACTGCCGGTAAGCGTGATTCTTGTAACGATTGTTTTGAGTGATAAAACATATTCTTATTTAAAAAAGTAGACTGCCACCCAGATAGAAACAGAACTAAAGGAGTTCATGAGGACTTTATACCAATACTCAAAGCTATTCATTACTGGATAAATGAATTTAAACATGGCCGTACGAGCACTGCAGATGCTGCATGTTGAGGACGCCCAGTTGAGGTTATATATATATATATATATATATATATATATATATATATATATATATATATATATATATACATATATATATATATATATATATATATATATATATATATATATATATATATATATATATATATATATATATATGTTAGCCGTCAGTATTTACTGTACTGTTTCCAGCCTGGTGAAAAACAACGAATTTGCAGGACAGGCCAAAGGTGTAACATAAGAAGTAGAATATAAAATATCATTTGCTTTCAGGAAGGCCTTGTTTATATTATATAGAATAAATTATACTTAAATCACTGTTTATTTACTGTATCAAATGACGGAACCATTTAGTTTTATTTTATGCCATTGATATATGGCCATATATTACTTAGAATGATGTTTATGTAACCGAAATTTTGGTACGCACTATTCTGTTATTTAGAGACCCAGATGACGGTCAGCCTTGTTAGATGTCGGATATCAGTTGTTAATAAAAGTGACCGAAACTATCAAAAGTAGTTTGATTTTAAATAAAAGCTAATATATAATATATATATATATATATATATATATATATATATATATATATATATATATATATATATATATATATATATATATATATATATATATATATATATATAAAGAATATATATATATATATATATATATATATATATATATATATATAACGACCTATACATTTTATTTGAATAACCATAACTGAATCCCGAACTATACAATATCCAACTTCCACTGAAATAAAATTCCTCAAAACTTGTAGGTTATTTTCTTACGTTAATTATTATGGACCTATCAAATTTAAAATCTATATCTGATTAGGTTTGAAAGTTATCACGCCACCAGTCGACAGAGAGACTGATTGAAATGAGAAGCCATGATTTTCGTGATTTGGTCTGAACCGTGAAGAAACGAAAAAAATCTCGGAGTGTGATTTTTCTACAAATACAATACTTCCCTCCGGCGAGGGAAGTGAAAATAATAATGAATATTTTTAATGCACGATCAAATTTTGAGTATTTTGTTTGTGTTTTTTTTTTTGTTTAGTTTTCAATAAAACTTTATATAATTGTTTAAAATTACTCGACCTTAGTTACAACATACCAATTATGTATAATCGTTGTAAATCAACAATAAACTTGAACTTGAGACAGATGATAACTCAGCGCTTATTAATCTTTAGACGTAAAAATAAAAATCATTTTAAACTACCCATAGACATCTCACACCTAAGGAAAGAGAGACAAAGTATGTTACAAATAAAATCTATTTTCGACAAGTGAATCATCTATTTAAATCGGCCATGCGTACCGTAAAGACATATTAAAATTAATTTAAAAAATTTAAAAACTCCGTCCGGCGGTTCCTCTCATTTTATTTGGCACAAGAAATACCATAAACTAGTTGTTACTAATCCTAAAAATAACTCTACCATCTGAAAACACCGCAATTTCCAGCAAGAGATGCGAATGATAAATTTTCAAATCGCCGTGGGAACACATCATATCTGGAATCGATGTTGTCACTTTTATCAAATATCTTTTATTGGTAAATTAGCGAAGTTTATTATTAAAACTGCTGACAAAGCTACAGACAAATGCGTCACAAATTTTACGCCTATTTCAGACAGAATAATGCTCCTCCAAATAAGAAAGAAACCTGTTCCTTTTAGCGTCATACAAATATATGCTCCCACTGCAGATGTAGGTCAGGAACTTCCGTAGGATCATTCGGTCTAGGTGAAAGAAACAACAGAGGCGAATGACTAAATATTTTCAGTGAAGAAATAGGTTATGTTATCACTAAAATCTTCTTCAACCTCGAGAAGATTATTCACATGGAATCAGATTGACTCATTCTAGTGAACAGACGTACTGATATAAATTTGGATCACGCTCTGGTAGGAGTTTTAAGAATTATCTTGAAAAAGTTAAAAAGAGAACAGAAAATATATACGATATGCGGCAATTTAAAGACGAAAATGTAACAAACGTAATTAAAAAAGATCTTAATAAAGAACTCCGAGACACAGATCTAAACGAAGACATAGAATCTGAAATAGAACAGTGAAATGAAATAACAAGGAGGCTAAAGATTAAGTATCTAACTATGGAACAAACACATCAAATGAAGGAATGGATGATAGCCGACATTCTAAGACTAATGGAGGAAAGGAGGTTACACAAAAAGAGAGGTCACAAAATAGAATATAGCAGACTCCACACACAAAAACAGAAAGAAATTCGAATAGCTAAAGATAAGTGGAATGGTGAAAGATGTAAAGAGAGGGGTTGCAAGGAAAGTATAACAGCTTTAATATCTATCCAAAAATCAAAGACTTAACTGGTGAACAGAGAACGAAATCAAATTGACGTTTAATAGATCATCAAAGAAACGTTGTTATCGATAAAGAAGAGAAACTGAAGATATGGCAAGATTATATTACAGAGTTATTTTCTGATGCAAGGTCAGATCAGCCACAATGTTCAATAGACTTGTTTGGGTTCTTCGTATTACCACCTATGAAGTGCGTATTGCAATAACTATCACTAAAAAATGGAAAAGCCACCGGCCACGATGAATTCCATTGATCTATAATAAAATCTATGATTTAGGCAGAAAACGAGAGAGCTGGTTAAAGTCTCAGTTTATAACGATTTCAAAAAAAGCAAACGCTAAAAAATGCGGAGAATATCGCATTAGCTTCATACGCCATCTTTTAAAAACATTTCTGAAAATCATTCACAGAATAATATACAAGTTATGTGAAGAAAACATGTCAGCTACAGAATTCGGTTTTCCTGATGCCAAAGGAGCCAGAGGGGCGTTGTTTTCTATGCAGGTTTTCATTCAGCGATGTACAAACGTCAATTGTTACGTATATTTGTGAGAGTCCAACGTCACAAAATGGTCGAAATTCTGAAAGACCTTGGGCTAATGGAAATGATCTGCGGATTTTTGGCAACCTCTTCTGGAACCAGATGGTATTTGTTAAAGCAGAAGGAGCAATCCGTAGCTTTTACTGATCCTTGTCAGTTTTTGCATAATAACATCGAATTCACTTTCAGTTGCGGCTATAATCAAGGCGTCATCTGCATAGTGCGAATTCTGTATGGGTTTCCCTCCAACGGCGATACCACCATCCCACTTATTATGGTAAAAACTTCGCGCATTATGTACTCTGTATAAATGTTGAACAGTAGTGGCGAAAGAATGCATATACACAATGTTATTAACAAGCACTTTGGTTATGCTGCATCCGTAAAGCGTTTGTATTAGCTTTAATAAGTATGGCGGAGTTCCCATTTCTTTCAGAATCGACTATAGTTTCGGCCATCTCGCAATGTCAAACACTTTCTGATAGTCGATGAAGCGGAGATAAATTTTGATGTTATATTTTCTTCCTTTCTCTATCAGTTGACACACCTTTAAGATCTGCTCCCGTGTTTCCTTTCCCGGTATAAATTCTCTTTGTTTTTCTGATATTTGTGGCAATAGATAAGACTTGAGACGTCCATTCAGTATGGTTAGAAAAACCTTGCTAGCGTGAGATATCAAAGAGACAGTTCTATAGTTAGTATATTTTGTGGGGTAGCCTTTTTTGTATATTGACTCTCTTTATTCCCCAGGCCATTCACTGGTATTCCACACCATATATGTCACGTAGTAAATCGACCCCATACTCCCCCATAGCTTTAAGGACTCTTATGGTATCTGGTGCCTTTCAATTTTTGAGTTTTGCAATGGCATTTTCTACTTCTGATCTCGGAATGGTGGTTTGCTTGAAGGAGGGGGAGCACGGACTGGGAGAAAAGAGTGTTTATATAATTATTTCCAAGGCTTTGAAATTCCTTTTTGGTCCCTCATAATTTCACCTTCCTCATTCTCAATAGCCTGTGTTTGGAGCTTGAATTCTGGCGCTTAATATTTTATTTTGTTATAAAGTTCGTGTGGCTCATTCTGAGCTAATTGTTGTTCGACTTCACTGCATAAGCATTTATGTAGGTCAGGGGTCGGCAACCTATGGCACGCGTGCCATCTCTGGCACGCCAAGCAATTTTGAATGGCACGCGTACCTATTCAAAGTTTACACATTAATTCTGTAATCTGTGACATGTTTCGAAATTAAGTAAATAATGGAAGACAGATTATTACTTTAAGGATACAAACAAAAACGATATATTATATAGGTCACTAGGTATTATTACCAAAAACTACAAAATATATATATTTTGTAATTTATAATTTTACTGAAAGCATTGGTTTGGCTTTAATTTCGGCAAGTATTAAAGACGGCAATCCTCAAAATATAAGTCTAGGCAAAAACACAAATAAACGTCCTCAATTCAGATTCAAAAGAGCCGCTATAAGGCGGTTTTTGTTTGACTTGACTTCAATTGTTCCGACGCGCGCCGCAACTCTTTTTATATTGCCGAATTTTAGTTTTTGTTAATTTAACTTCTAGGCCGCGGCCCTTTAATTGCAATGGGCGCGTTGTAGATAATAATCTTTGTTCTAAGAAATTTAATAAACGTAATTATTGGAATTTTCTGGAAACATTATTTTTCTATATATAGCAAGCGGCTACACGTTTGGATCATTTAGTATAGAAGTAACATCCGTTCCAGTCAATAGTCGTCGAAAAGTTTAAAAATTAAAATTACGTTGCGTTATGGCCGCGAAGAAACAGAAGGTAGATGTTCAATCATTTCAAACTTCATGGACAACAGATTACGGTTTTGTACAGCAAAACGATCGGGCCATTTGTGTCCTATGTCGGGAAAGCGTAGTTTTCCGAACATCTAGTGTTCAAAGACATTTTCAGATAAAACATGAATCGTCATTTAAAGATAACGCTGATAAAAGGAGGCAATACAAAGAGCAAGTAAACAATACGAGAAACAGTCAACATTCTTTAGCAAAGTTTTCCAAGGAAAAAAACAGGTAACTGAATGCAGTTTCAAGATTGCACAATCTTTGGCACAAAAGGGTAGGCCGTTCACTGACGGAGAATTTATGAAGTAAACGTTTTTGAGTACTGGCGAGATTTTATTCGACGATTTGCCCAATAAGGATACAATATTGGCCAGGATTAGAGATATACCGGCATCAGCGCGGACCATCGAGAGACGAATTACCCAAAATGACACAAAATTCAAAAACAGCAGAGAGACGCTATCAACACAGTTTTGTATTTAGTGTAGCATTGGATGAAAGTGTCGATATTAATGACATTGCCCGTCTGACAATCGTTGCGCGATACTTCGATGATGGCAGTGCCCGTCTAAGAGAGCTGATTTGTCTGCTTCCATTGCAGGGAACTACAAGAGGAGAGGATATATTTTCAGAATTTGGTAAACATTTTGAAAAGCGGAACATTGATTTAAATAAAATTTTTTGCGTAACGACAGATGGCGCTCCTGCTATGATTGGGAGACATAAAGGCTTTGTTTCCCTTCTTATTGAAAGCACGGGTCGATCAGTTTTGAATTTTCATTGCATAATTCACCAAGAGAGTTTGTGCGCTAAAATCTCCGCTGGAAGTTTAAAATCCGTGATGGATAGGGTGGTTAAAATAATTAACTACATTATCGGTCGTTCTTCACTGATCCGTAGACAATTTAAGGCGTTTCTGCAGGAATTAGAAAGTGCATATTCAGATATACCATTGCACAATAATGTGCGCTGGCTCAGCCGTGGTAAAGTGCTCTCTAGATTTGTGCAATGCCTGGGCGAAATTAAATCGTTCTTGTTGGAAAAAAATCAAGTGGATGCTTATCCTTAGAAGATAAGAACTGGATCTGTATGTTAATGTTTCTTACTGATATTGCAAACCAACTCAGTGAACTCAACTTAAAGTTACAAGATTCAGGCAAAACAGTTCTGGATTTATACGAATCGTGGAAATCATTCAAATTAAAAATAGATTTATTTATCAGCGATATTACTACACACACATATAAATATTTTCCAAATTTAAAAACTTATATATCCAGTGTCGACGATGGTGCACTAATAGACGAAATTCTTAAATATATGACTAATTTAACAGAGGAGTTTATCGAGAGGGGTCAGGATTTTGATAAACATGGTCCTATGTTCGCTTTTTTAATCAAACCAGATTTAATGGATTTTTCCAGCAGTTGCTTTGACATATCTCTTTTCTCATGGATGGAGATTAATGATTTTGATCTTCAATACATTAAATTTAAAAGCTCCGAGTTATGGAACACGAAATTTGTAGAATTACGAAGGGTATTAGAAGGTGACTGCCAGAACCATTCAAACGAGATACTCAGTTGTTGGATGAATTTACCAGAGAAATTTATTTGTCTTAAGAAAGTAGCGTTGCCATGCTTACAGCTTTCGGATCATCCTATATCTGTGAACAACTTTTTTCCCATATGAGAGTGATTTTAAACCCGTACCGAAGCAGGCTGACAACAGACAACTCGGAAGCATGTGGGACACTGAAAATAACCATGATCGGATATAAGAAAACTCTCTAAAGAACTTCAAGCACAGGGTTCACACTAGGTCCTAGGATTAGTATAATAAAATTATTTGTTAAATGTTAAAATTTTTTTGTAATTAAACCCTCTAAAAGCAATATTTTAAGTTAATTTAGTTTTTTTATTAATTTTAGTTGTAGTAAGTACCTATGTCGGCACGCAAAATGTTGTATGGATGAAAACTGGCACCTTTTAGTTAAAAGGTTGCCGACCCCTGATGTAGGTGTTTTTGTCTATTCTGCAGAGATTTTTAATTAAATGATTTGTGTGTTTTAATTAAGCTTGTTTTATGTCATCAATTACCCTAGTATGTTCTAAATTAATTTTGTAAACTATTATGATATTGTAAACTATTATGAATAAAGTATTTTAAACTATTAGGAATATTACATTATCGATAGAACTTTATTGTCTTTCTAGTCGGATGTCTCTTCCACTATGTCAGCCCATGTTAACTATTAGAGTTACAAAAATAGACAATAATCTGTTTGAACGACCTTATATAAATTTAAAAGTGCCCAGTAACATTTGGTTTCATATTACATAAACAAAATTTATAAAATTGTTTGTGCTTGTATGTTCTTATCGCATTGAGTTGTACTGATAACAGTTTTTTCAACAGATAATATTTATAAGCCGGCTTCTTGAAGTAATTTTAACGCTATTTGGTCAAAGATCAGTGTAAAAATTTACTGAATTATATTTGTTCGTACAAAAATAATGGGTTTATTTCTTAAAGCTGTTGTTGGTGTTTTATTAGGTGGAGTTATCTATGGATACATAGAGTTGAATAAAGTGCCAGAAACCCCGGTTTTCTCGGATGTTTGGTGGGGCCAAGGAAACCCCGCCAAAGAGGATACGAGCATTAAAGAGTTTAAAATTGATGTCTCTAAAGAAGTAAGTAGCAATAATTTATAAATTAGAAGAGTAGCATGATAAGTATATTATTATATAGGATTGCTTGAAAGTATCTTCTTCATCTTTTTCTTCTTTTTCACTGCAGGAGAACGGCCTCTTTAAGTTTTTTCCAATTGTCTCTATCTTGCGCACGATACACAGTTGATAGAAAAAAAAACATTACCGTTCAGATTAGACTACAGCCTCAAGTTTCATCGGATCACCATAATTTTTTCTTTAAATTATCGTAAGAAAATTTAGAAAAAACGAGCCATATTTTGGAAATATATATTTTAAACGGCCATTTTACGCAAATGCTGTGAGAAAAAATTTGATCAGTGCGAGAAAAAAAATACTGTTGACTTTACTATTGATTTAGTTTTGACCAGATATACGTTTCCTTAGAGATCGTTCTTTAAGAGTGGCAGTCGACGGATTTCTTTCCCTTCACTATCAACGCCGGTGTACCCCAAGGCTTCATACTGTCTCCTACTCTCTTTCAAATTTACATTAACGATCTGCTGGAAAAGACCGAGAATCCAATCTACAGCTTTGCAGATGTCAGTACACTTATCTCTTCATTCACTTTGAACGCCCGGACATCGGCTACTCAGACGAATATCCAAAGACAGCAGGAAGTCATTGAACATAACAAAGACCTGGAAGAAACTCTATCTTGGGGTGACAGTAACCAAGTGGAATTTAACGTTACAAAAACCCAGGCGGCAGTTTTTTCTAAAAAAGTTAACGTTGCTGAACCCGACATAGTTATGTCGGGGCACTCCATTCCTCTAACATCGCCACTCAATTTGTTGGGCGTTAATTTGGGAGCAAATATGTCCTGGCATGAATATGTTGCAGGCATAGCAAGGAGAGCTTCTCAAAAGTTGGGAATATTATTTCGAACCAGAAAGCTCTACACTTCACAACAACTGTTAATTCTTTACAAAGCTCAAATTCGACCAACTATGGAATACTGCTCCCATGTTTGGGGCTCCGCTCACAAGCATGCACTGCATTTGTTGGATTCTGTTCGTCTGATTGGAGACCCGGAGCTGACCGACGGCCTTGATTCGCTGGAACATCGAAGAACGGTTGGCGACTTGAGCCTATTCTACAAGTACTTTCATGGAAAGTCTTAGAAGGATGTGGCCCGCTTAATTCCTCCCAGAGCGGTGCATGTTAGAAGTACACGTCGCGCTAATTCTTCCCATCCGTATGAGGTTCAGCTTGTTACTCCTCATACAACGCTTTTCAAGCAGTCTTTTATATGGAGAACATCATCCCTTTGGAATAATTTGCCCAGGACTGTGTTTCCCACCGAGTACAATCTACAGCGATTCAAGAACAACGTAAATCGCTTTCTCCGCACACGTGTCCCTCCTGTAGCGCTTTAGGGACTTCCCTGTAGCACCCATAAAAAAAAAATTGTTCACGGAATCCAAATATGATATTTGATTTGCTAATAAACCTACCGAATTCGAGTAATGGTCCAAAAACGAACTCAAAATAGCCAAAAGTCGTCAATAAAAACGAGAAATACATATTCCGATGTATTTTTAGTCACTGAATTCAAGTACGATATCTGATTTGCTCGTACACCTATTGGTTTCGAATTAAAGTCCAAAAATTGCCTCAAAATGGTCAAAACTGGACAAGTTCGCAATAATAACGAGTCATACATATTCCGATGTATTTTTAGTCGCTGAATTCAAATATGATATCTGATTTTCTCATATATCTGTTGAATTCAGTAAGCTTCCAAAAATGGTAAGTTGGGAATATGGAATCTTTGGCACAATGATACTACTCAGTATATATCACCACTACACCAAACACTTTATTTTTGCACTCGACGCGCGTTTCGCTAACCATGTTAGCTTCATCAGGAGCGATGATTGACTAAAGCTAAACTACAAATCTACCCTATTTATACTTAGTCTAACCCTAGAATTACTCAAGCGGAACTAATGACATAGGCAAGGCCATCAGTTCCGGTCAAGTAACCAGTAGAGGGGACTATAAGGAATAGGCCCTCTGTCTTTATTTAAACTACTTTTACATTTTATGATTTCCATACTTTCGTATGCGTTCAACAATCTCCTATCAGATACACTTTTTATTAATCTTAGATTATCTAATGTTACAGTATGATCAGCTTCAAGGGCATGTTCGGCAATACTAGACTTTTCTGTTCTATTGTATCTTAAGTGTGCTAAATGTTCTTTAAATCGTGTTTTAATTGACCTTCTAGTTTGCCCAACATACTTTTTGTCACAATCAACCTGAACTAATTTCATAAATTCCACTTTTCTCACAATTAGGAATCTTATCTTTGGGATTTCCTAAGATATTCCTCAGATTGTCTGATGACTTATAGACTAAGGTGAGGCCTACCTTATTAAATACCTTATTGAGTCCCTTGCTATATTTCGGATTATATGGTATGGAGACATACTTGGTGTTATTTTCTTCGTTTGTAAAAAAGGTGGAATTCTGAATATTAAACCTAAATTTATGTCTATTTATTAGCTTATTTACTAAGTCATCGTCATAACCATTAACTCTAGTTATATTTCTAATACGATTCCTTTCTTTATTAAAGTTTACTCTATTCAGAGGGAAAGTGACCAAACGATGAACTAAAAAATGTAATGAGGCCAATTTATGTTGTTTGCAATGAAATGAATCATTAGGAATATATCTATCTGTTACTGTGTCCTTCCTATAGATATCAAATTCTAATCTATTATTATTTTTAATAATTAAAATATCTAGAAAAGGCAATTGTCCTTTGTTCTCAATTTCGTACGTGAATTTAATGGAATCATACCGGCTATTTAATTTACAAACAAAATCATCAATATTTGCTTTCTTTGTATCAAAAATCGCGAAAATATCATCCACATACCTATATCATACCCTTGGGAAATATTCGAATTCTTGACTGGCTTCGATTTCAAACTTACTCATGAATAAATTGGCTATGAAAGGTGACAAGCAATTACCCATAGCTGTTCCTTCTTTCTGAACATAAAATTGATTGTTATATTGGAAATAATTTTGTCCCATGCAAAGTTTAGATAATGTTAAGTATTCACGAATAATTTCGTCTTCAAAGTCATTCATTCTAAGTAATTCTTCGAGATATTGTAAAGTTTGTGGAATTGGCACACTTGGGAACAAAGAACTAACATCAAAAGAAATTAAGACTTCACCTTCATTAAGAACTAGATTTTTTGTTTTATTAATGAATTCTAACGAATTCTTCACTGCGAAAGTATTTAATGGCAACTTCTCAAGTTCCTTTGATAACCATTTGGATATTAAATATGTGGGTGATCCGACCGATGAAACAGTGGATCGCATTGCGTTTCCAGGTTTGTGAATTTTGGGTAAGCAATACAGTTTTGGTATGGTCGGATTACTCGCATTTAATTTAAATTTTAGCGAATCGGAGACAAGGTTCTTACATTTTTTAAAAGAATTTTTAACCTCTGATATCATTTTCGGTAATCGATTTCTTATTACCTTTTCATAAGGGCCAGATTCGATAAGATTATCTACGCGTTCAAAGTAATCTTTCTTATCCAATATAACAACCTTATTTCCTTTATCCGCTTTTAAGTAGAAGACATCTTTCTCTTTCAATCCTTTAACTACTTTTATGTTTTTTCGTGAATTAGAATTTGTGTTGTTAACTATGTTTTTCGATATTTGATTGCGACATGCTTCCCTAACAAAGGATTTACTATTTTCTGGAAGTGTACTAATGGAACTTTCAATGTGAGCAACTATTTCTGATCAATTATCTCTAGGAGGGGGTACTGCAAAGTTAAGACCTTTGTTTAAGATGCGAATTTCATTTCGTGTAAAGGATTGAGACGAATGATTTTCTACAATATTTACGAGTTTCTGAGGACTATTTTTCTTCGGTAAGAGCTTTTTTAATTTTTTACTTAGAATAGAGAATTTCTTTTTATATTGAATATCAATAACTAAAAACATTTTCATCTGGAACTCGCTCCATACTTCATATTCAATATTGTCTAATCCTGAAGTAAGTTTTTTGAATATGTTGTATGATTCTACTTCTAACATACTACGTTTTGTGTACAAATTCTTGATTTCTAAGTCAAGCCATTTTTGTTTTGCAAAAAATGAAACTTTTTCTGAAATGTTTGATTTTGGTAAATTAACCTTAATAAAATTAGGAAAAACTTTAAATTTCTTGCAAGACTTTAAAAACCAAATATCTGCACCTACTAATCTAATCTTACTACTGTACTTACGATAAAGGTTTAATTCCGTTGACCGTGAAGCCATCTCAACTAAGTTGGGAATGTGGAATCTTTGGCACAATGATACTACTCAGTATATATCACCACTACACCAAACACTTTATTTTTGAGCTCGACGCGCGTTTCGCTAACCATGTTAGCTTCATCAGGAGCGATGATTGACTAAAGCTAAACTACAAATCTATGCCCTTGAAGCTGATCATACTGTAACATTAGATAATCTAAGATTAATAAAAAGTGTATCTGATTGGAGATTGTTGAACGCATACGAAAGTATGGAAATCATAAAATATAAAAGTAGTTTAAATAAAGACAGAGGGCCTATTCCTTATAGTCCCCTCTACTGGTTACTTGACCGGAACTGATGGCCCTGTCTATGTCATTAGTTCCGCTTGACTAATTCTAGGGTTAGACTAAGTATAAATAGGGTAGATTTGTAGTTTAGCTTTAGTCAATCATCGCTCCTGATGAAGCTAACATGGTTAGCGAAACGCGCGTCGAGTGTAAAAATAAAGTGTTTGATGTAGTGGTGATATATACTGAGTAGTTCCAAAAATGGGTTCAAAATTGTTAAAATGCATTATATCTATCTTACAGTTATGCATTCGATTTATGGAATATTGCTTTTTTTCAACTTAGGGTATTTAGTTAACGTGGGAAAATCAGATATCATATTTGGATTCAGTGACTAAAAATACATCGAAATATGTATGTCTCGTTATTATTGTTAACTTGACCATTTTGAGGTAATTTTTGAACCTTAATTTGAAATCAATAGGTGTACTAGCAAATCAGATAACATATTTGAATTCAGTGACTAAAAATACATCGGAGTATGTATTTTTCGTTATTATTGGCGACTTTTGACCATTTTTAAGCCGTTCTTGGACCGTTACTCGAATTTAATAGGCTTAGTAGCAAATCGGATATCATATTTGGATTTAATGACCAAAAATACGTAGCAATACATATGTCTGGTCGATAGTAAATCAATAGTAAAGTCAATAGTATTTTTTTTCTCGGATTGATCAATTTTTTCTTACAGTATTTTCGTACAATGGCCATTTCAAATACATATTTCCAAAATATGATTTAATAGTTCGTTTCTAAATTTAATGATGATTTAAAAAAAAAGTATGATGATCCGATGAAATTCGCGGTCAGTAGGGATTTTTGAACGATAATGTCTCTTTTCTACTCACTGTGCAATGGAGCCATCTACTATCTGCTTTTTTTTTATGGGTCTAGCTCACGTGCTGCAGGGAAGTCCCTAAAGCGCTCCAGGAGCGGCACGAGTGCGGAAAAAGCGATTCACGTTGTTCTTGAATCGCTGTAAATTGTACTCGGTGGGAAACACAGCGCTGGGCAAATTATTCCAAAGGGATGACGTTCTCCATATAAAAGATTGCTCGAAAAGCGTTGTACGCGGAGTAACAAGCTGAATCTCATACGGATGCGAAGCACCAGCGCGACATGTATTTCTAACATGCACCGCTTTGGGAGGAATTAAGCGGGCTACATCCTTCGAACACTTTCCATGAAAATACTTGTAGAACAGACTCAAGTCGCCAACCGTTCTTCGATGTTCCAGCGAATCAAGGCCGCCGGTCAATTCCGGGTCCCCAATCAGACGGACCGCTCTTCTCTGAACAGAATCCAACAAATGCAGTGTATGTTTGGGAGCGGAGCCCCAACCGTGGGAGCAGTATTCCATAGTTGGTCGAATTTGGGCTTTGTAAAGAATTAACAGTTGCTGTGGGGTGTAAAGCTTTCTGGTTCTAAATAATATTCCCAACTTTTGAGAAGCTCTCCTTGCTATGCCTGCAACATGTTCATGCCAAGACATATTTGCTCCCAAACTAACGCCCAACAAATTGAGCGACGATGCTAGGGGAATGGAGTGCCCCGACATAACTATGTCGGGTTCAGCAACGTTAACTTTTTTAGAAAAAACTGCCGCCTGGGTTTTTGTAGCGTTAAATTCCACTTGGTTACTGTCACCCCAAGATAGAATTTCTTCCAGGTCTTTGTTAAGTTGAACGACCTCCTGCTGTCTGCGGATATTCGCCTGAGCAGCCGATGTCCGAGCGTTCAAAGTGAATGAAGAGACAAGCGTACTGTCATCTGCAAAGCTATAGATTGGCTTCCCGGTCTCTTCCAGCAGATCGTTAATGTAAATGAGAAAGAGAGTAGGAGATAGTATGGAGCCGGCGTTGATAGTGAGGGTGTTAGAAAGAAATCCGTCGACCGTCACTCGTAAAGAACGCTCTCTGAGGAAACATGAGAGCCACAAACAGAACTTTCAGACATACCATAAGAGCGTAACTTAGCCAACAGTCCATCGTGCCAAACACGGTCGAATGCCTTGGATATGTCAAGAGCAACCGCTCGAGATTCTCCAAAGTTTTCAATTGCGCTATTCCAAACATGTGTTACATAAGTCAGAAGATCTCCTGTTGATCTATGTTTACGGAAACCATATTGGTGATCGCTAATAATATTGAATCGTTCAAGATATTTTAGAAGATGCTCATTGATAACCTTTTCCATGACTTTCGATATTATTGAAAGCAGTGCAACTGGTCGGTAGTTATTTGGCAAGGTCTTCTTACCTTTTTTAGGTATCGGCTGAACCGTGGCACATTTCCAGCAGGACGGAAATATTCCCTTTCTGTAGGATAGTTTAAAAAGTCTACAGAAAACTGGTGTTAGTTCCCTTGCACAGTTTTTGAGAACTATGGCAGATATTCCGTCAGCGCCAGAAGCCTTCTTGGTGTCTAGCTTCATTAAAATACGCTTTATGATGCGCTGTCTGAAGACAACATCGGGCATCCTTAACTGCAATATGGGAATAGTAGGTGTGTGTTTTTCCTTGGAAATCGACAGTAGAATGTGAAGCAAAGAGTTCAGCCAACAAGTTCGCTCTCTCAACAGGTGTGGTTGCCATGGAATTATCTGGCCGTGTGAGTGGTGGTATGGTGGATTTGGTAAAATTTTGACTAACTGCCTTCGCGACTGCCCAAAAGGACCTGGAATTGTTGGGACAAGCGAGAAGTTTGTTTCTAATTCGTTGATTGTGTGCCTCCTTGGTTTCGTCGATAATTCCCTTGCATCTGTTCCGGGCATGAACAAAGATGTTACGATTTACGGTGTTAGGATTTTCACGCCATTGTCGGTAGGCAATATGTTTAGAAGCAACAGCTTCTTTGCATTTTCGGTCGAACCAAGGCTTGCCGTTGGAGGAGCATTTCTTCGAAAAAGGGATGTAAGCTTCCATACCAGCCAAAATAACATCGGAGACCTCCCTGGCGCAGTCAGATGGGTTATCGGATCGAAAACAAATGTCCATCCAAGGGAAAGTTCGAAAGTATTCCATGAGATCTTCCCATTTAGCAGATTTGTAGTGCCAAATCTTGCGCGGCCTAGGCGCCTCTCTGTCACTGATTGGCAGGATACTCGATGTCGAAAGCAGTTTATGGTCGGAAGAACCTAACGGCGGATTTACGGTGACCGTGTAAATGTCCTATCGTGTAAATCTCCCTCGTGCTATCAACGTGATATTATCAGTCGATCTTTTTATTGGTCTTTCGACACTTTGCCTGCTCTCCCAAGGTCTCCATTTCAGTAATTTTCTACCATCATTTGTTCTAGCCACATGCCAAGCCCATTGCCACTCTTTCACTGATATGTGTAATTCTTACTTACTTATTTACTTCCTCTTCTGAGTAGGTCACAGACCTGTTCTACTTCGTTATTAAGCCTCTTGTGATTCGGATGTCCAGCTGTCTCTCCATCTCTTTGGTGGTCGTCCTTTTGGTCTTGTTTCATGTGTTTTTTTGTTCAGACTTATTTTTATTATTCTCGTATCTTCCATCCTTTGTACATGTTCGCACCACTCTCTTCTTCTCTTTCTTCCCCATCTAACTATATCTTCTACCTTGCACTGTGCTCTTATGGTGTTGTTACTCACTTTGTCTAATAAACTTTTTCCTGTTATTGCTCTCAGTATTTTCGTTTTATTTGTTCTTGGTAGCTGTTTGGTTTTTGTTTGTGTCTGCCCGTGTTTCTGTGCTATAAGCCAGCATGGGTCTAACGCAAGTTCTATATATATTCTTGTTCTTGCTTCTACACTTAGATCTTAGATGTTTTTCCACACTACATCTCAGAGGGCCCTTGATATTGCTGCTGCTTTATTTGTTTGTTGTCTACTTCTTTTGTTATATCTCCCTAGCTAGTAATTAGTACTCCAAGATATGGGAATTTCATTATTTGCTCTATTAATTTCCCATTTATTTTTAATCTACACCTTACTGGTTCTTTAGCTATTGTGATGCATTTTGTTTTGTCGGTATTGACTTCCACGTTGTATCTTTCTGCTACTTGTTTGAATTTATAGAGCAGTCTTTGTAGACCGTGTTCCAATTGTTATATTAGAACAATATCATCCGCATATCCCAGTATCTTTATTTGTTTATCTCCTAGTTCGTATTCATCGTTGACTAGTTTTACTTCCGCAATGATTTTGTCCATTATTATGCAGAATAGTAATATAGTGTCTTATTCTTTTGTTAATTCGTTATTACTTCTTATTTTTGTTGTGTTACCGTTCTCTTATTTGCCTTATTGCAAAGATAGCGTCTATGGTTGATCTGTTTTGGCGGAACCCTTGTTGCTCGTCGCTTATGTGTTTATTGTTTTCTATTTCACTTTTCAGAATACTTGTAAACACTTTCATAATGTAATTGTTGTTCGTCTAATATCCTCGTTTTTAATGTGTTCTCGTAAACTAACACCTAACATCTGTCTTTCCATGGCCCGTCGAGTATGTTGGAGTCGACAAAGACTAGTTTTTTTAAGGGTCATGGTTTCCAGCCCATACCTACTTACTGGAAGTATGCAACTCTCGTACACTTTTCTTTTTAAGGTCATGGGGATATGTTTGTTTTTTAGAATGAACCCTAGTTTTTGAAATGCATTCCAGCTGAGGCCAATTCGCCTTGGTATTTTCACTGTTTGATTGTCCTTATCCAATCTAATCTTATGTTCTAAGTATATATACTCTTCCATTCTCTTGATCTCTTCCGTGTCGATCTTAATTTTTGTATTTTGTGGGCTTAGAAGTTTTGTTTTCTTGATGGAAGTATGGAAGGGTTTAACTAAATATACTTAGGCTAACATTATAAGATTGTTCGTGCTGGGAATAAAAGACACCTTTCCCTGGGAAAACCACTAATATATCGAAACGTTGGCGATATAATTTATAGTTATTTTGTAGATTTTAGATGACCTTAAGCAGCGCTTAGATCGTGCCTTGCCGTTTCAGCCACCATTAGAAGGAGTAAATCAGAATTATGGCATGAATTCAAAATTATTGCAGAAGGTTGTTGATTACTGGAAAAATGACTATAATTGGTAAGTACAAAGTAGTAGGTATGTTTCAAAATAGCGGCGTGTCAGTTGAATTTTACTAAGTATGTTTGGTTCGATAGTTGGGGATTTCGTAACGTTAATATTTCACATATAGAAAAATAGAACAATGAATTATTCCTGTATGGTTAGTAGTAGAAAATCCTCTGCCTCTTAAGTTCTTTTACCCTTGAGAGGGTATGGTGACTGCCACTGTTCTCGGTTCTGTGCATGCTCTGATGCTTCATGCAATGACTTTCCAGTTAACTGTTTCATCTGATCCGTGAAGGTGATCTACCCCTGTAGTGCTCGTCTTCAACCTTTCCCTGTATGACCAGTGATTCTAGTTCATGTCTTCTGCTGAGGTGGCTGAAATACCTCAAGTATGTTTCGTTTATAAGTGAGTTCAGTCTTTTAGTAATTTTTAGTTCTTGTAAAATAGAGTGGTTAGTTCGATGTTCCAACCACCATATCTTGAGAATTCGACGATACGCCCACATATAGTACATGTTTCTGAAGTATATCTGTAATCGGAAATATAAGCGTTCTTGTGCGCCTTAACTTAGTCCATCGTTTCTCTACCTTTTTAGTGTCGCGACCCCTTACATAGCCAAAAAATTAAGTAAATAAATACCTTGTGACCTCCTCAATATAATAAAAAAATTTTACATTACTAACATGGCAAAGAATGTTTACACTTGCCACAAATACCGAGAAACAAGCTCAACCCACAAGACATGCTTGTTCTTCTCATATTATTGCGAGGCTGCGCGAGCGGCTCTTTCGTCCCCTGCGCTTCGACACGCCAGGACAGGTTCTTGCAAGTTATCCCGCTCTGGTTATACGCCAGGACAGGTTCTTGCAAGTTATCCCGCTCTGGTTATACAGTAAAACTGTCAAAAGCGGCCACAAAAATTTTTTAGGAATATTGGCCGTTTAAGACAGGTGGCCGTTATTCCCAGGTTTTGCGCCCTATAAATAAAAGACATATGTTTTTCTATTTTTAAATATTTTCTTTATTTTACTAGCAGTTAGCATACACACAGATTGAAAAGTTAAAATGATTTAATAATATACAAAAATATTTTGAATGTGCAGTATATACATTATGTATATATATATATATAATATGGATTTTTTAAAAATGTATACATGTTATTAAGGTTTTTTGAAATATGTTTCAATTGTTATTTGTTTAAAATTTTTTAGCTTTGATTTCGAAACCTCAGATTCACATGAAAGTAACACTCGAAAAAACGTCTATAGCCATTTCACCATTGTTATTACACAAAAAATAGTCTCTTACACACCCTTTGGTAAAAATTTGCACAAACTTCACTCATACCAGCACAAACTTCACTCATACCGCAAAGTAGATTTTGGAGCTTTACATTCGTCCACATCACTGCTTGAATCAGAGTTAAGCTTTTGGTCTGTCGCCCAGTTCCTCAACAACTTTCTGTAGGAACATCACTATCAATGGAAACAAACTCATCCAAGTTAACAGTTTTTATCATGAACTAAAGGAAAGAGCTGAGCAAGGGTATTTCATCTTCTTCGTCAAAAATAGCAACTTCTGGAACAACATCGGAGAATCCCGCCTTGAAAAATATTTTTTAATTGTAGCTGGAGAAAGATTTTTCCACGCAGTCGTAATCCATATTGGGCATTCGTTAAATTTATGCTTTTTTCAGATTTTTCAAAATCACAATAACTGGCAACAAATGTAAGTAGCCTTTTGATCAAAAATTTTCTATGTATCATCTTAAAATTTTGAATTATTCCTTGGTCTAAAGGCGGTATTTGGTGGCAAAAAAACCAGCTTAACATTTTCTAGTGGCACTTTAGACTGAGAGGTAGCATTGTCCAAGAAAAGCAGCACTTTTCTATTTTGTTTCTTCATTTTATTATTAAATTTATGGAGTCTTCTGGTCATAATTTCTGACGTCATCTAGGCCTTTTTATTAGATTCCCATTCTAAGGGTAACTTGTCAACATTTAAAACAACGAGGATTTTTAATTTTCCCAATTATTAACGAATTAAAACTTCTGTACATTTATTGTTTTTTAAAGCAATGTCTTATTTGGCATGGCTCGATAATAAAGACCTGTTTCATCAGCATTGTATACATCTCGTGGAGAAAAATCTTTTAAAATTAGCGGTAATGTAGTTTTCCAGGCCTCTACATCTTTCAAATTTACATCTGCGGACTCGTCAGAAACTGACTTAAAAGTTATATTGTGCCGTTTATAGAAACTTTTCAACCACCCATTTGATGCAGCGAAATTTTCCACTTTCAAGCTGCTTGACGCCTCCAGTACTTTTTGTTTGAGTAGTGGTCCAGATATTGGAACTGCTTTATTCCTGACCTTGAAAAACTAATTGTAGACAACTTGATCCCCTGCTAATCCTGCTGACTCGGGAAATTTTCGGCTAGCTCGGTCGGTATTACCAGGTAAATGTCCAAGGAAATATGCCATAAAAATTTTGGTTTAACTGGCCGTGGCCGTAATTAACAGATTTTTGTATACGAGAATTTATATGCAACAGGTTTCGGGAAGCTTAATACTGTCCATTACCACAGGCGGCCGCTTTTGACAGGTGGCCATTAACACAGGTTTCACTGTAATTTATAGGAATTGCAGTATAGAACAGTTAACACGACTAAGCAAAATCACAACAGGAAAAGCTAGTTGTGACACAGGATCATTTAGCTAATGGATTTTATGTATTTCAGGAGTGAACGACAAAAATTCTTAAACCAATACCCGCAATACACTACGAGTATTCAAGGATTAAAGATACATTATATCCATGTGAAGCCGAAAGTAGACAAAAATTCTGGAATAAAAGTTGTGCCATTGTTAATTTTGCACGGTTGGCCCGGATCGGTAAGGGAATTCTACGAAATTATTCCCTTTTTAACACAACCACAAAAAGGTAATTTGACTTGCAAAATGTATAAAGAGTGTGAATTAATTTTGAGGGATTTCTAAGCGGGGGAGTAACTTGTATTATATCGCATCGGGGCATACTGTTGCTGTATTCATGATAAAGCACCATCATTAGGCTTTAATTTTTAGTATGTTATTTTGTCGAAGTGTAAAATATATATATTTTTTGAGCACTGAATATATCGAATTATGTGTCAATAAAACATCATTTGTGGGAAGCGTTACTTTAATGGTTTAATTTGAAGAAAAGCGCTGCTAAAAGTCGCCTCGGAAACCTATGGTGATTATATTCCATTAATAAAAACATGTGAATACTAGCTTTAACGTTTAAAAGTGGTGATTTCGACACGGAAGGCAAAGAACGTCCACGCCAGCCGAAAAAGTTTAAAGATGAAGAATTGGAGGTATTACTCAATGAAGACCCATGTCACGTGGAAAAATGACTTGCGGAATCATTAGGAGTTCATCGCACAACCATTTCCAAGTGCTTCCATGAACTGGAAATGATTCAAAAGGAAGGAAACTGGGTGCCGCACGAATTGAAACCGAGATAGGTTGAAAGGTGATTTTTCACCTGTGAAAACTACTTCAACGGCACAATTGGCAATGTTTTTTTGAATCGTATTGTAACTGGTGATGAAAAATGGTTACGCTACGGTAATCCAAAGCGCAAAAAAACATGGGTCAAGCCCGGTGAACCATCAACATCCTCGCCAAAGCGAGGTTCCAAGCTTATGCTGTGTATCTCATGGGATCAGCTGGGTGTAGTGTATTATGGGCTGCTCCAACCCAACGACACTACTACTGGGAAACGTTACCAACAACAATTGATGCAATTAAGCCGAGCGTGGAAGGAAAAATGACTGCAATATGCCAAAAGACACGACAAAGTGATTTTCCAACATGACAACGCTCGGCGACATGTTGCAAAACCCGTCCAGGGAACGCTAGAAGTGCTTGCATGGGATATCCTAGCTCACTCGCTATACTCACCACACTCACATTATAGACGTGTGTGTATTAAATGGTTTCTTTACGCTTAAATGCGTCATATTATCTGTATACACCACTATAAGTAAACGTATGTTGGAGTATGCGTCTTTCTCCAATATCTCGAGAACTATCCATGTGAATTTTGAATAGAACCTTTTTTATGCAGATTTTGATGGTGAATAAATTTTATAATTACCAAAATTCACGTAAAACTAATAGTTCAAGAGATATTTAAAAAAAAACTGATTTTGGCGACCTTCGATAACTTTTTTTGCCGACATGATTTTGTAATAGACTTTTGACACAATATTTTTGATACTGAAACAAAGAAAATCCTGAAGGAAAATCTTCACTTGGATTTTTTTATAAAATTGGTTATTTTCTTGTATGAAGTGACTGGACTGTTTTGAAAAGCTCGTTTGCTATGCTCGCTAAATTAACGCCCAGCAAATTGGGTGACGATGCTAGAGAAATGGATTGTCCCTGCGGGTTCAGTAACGTTAACTGCTAACCGAGTTTTTATAGCGTTAAATTTTATTTGGTTACTATCATCCCAACCTAGAATTTCTTCTAGGTCTTTGTTGAGTTGAACGACTTCATGCTGTCTGAGGAAATTTGCTTCAGTAGCCAATATTCGAACATTTAAAGTAAATGAAGAAATAAGCGTACTCTCATCTGCAAAGTGCTAGATTGGATTCCCGGTCCTTTCCAGCAGATCGTTAATGTGAATGAGAAAGAGACTAGGGGATAGTATGGAGCCTTGGGGCACACCGGCGTTGACAGTGAAGTATTAGAAAGAAAGCAGAAGAGTACTAGAGCCATAAACAAAACTTTTCAGATATACTATAAGAACGTAGCTTAGCCAACAATCCGGTCAAATGCCTTGGATATATCAAGTGGAATGGCCCAAGGTTCTTCAAAATGTTCAATTATGTTGGTCCAAATATGAATTAGAAGATCACCTGTTGCTCTTTGCTTGCGGAAGCCATTTAAATTTTTGGAATTTCAGAAACTCACTTTTATTAATATTTGCAATCAGACATCTAACAAAGCTAGCCGACTTTTTCGGCTCTTGAAAGAATAATGTACAAAAATATCTCGGTTACATTAACCTCATTACTGTACACCAATATATCGATTACATAAACACATTTTAGTAATATGTAATCATATATGTCACATAAAATAAACTCAATAGTTTCCGTCATTTGATACAATATAAACAGTGACTCTAATATAATTTAATCTCCATAATGTAAACAAGCCACCTTGCCTGAAAGCAATTATAATAGTTTATACCCTATTTCCTATGTTCGGCCATCCTGCAAAATCTAAAATTTTTTTCGGTAAGGCCAGGAACGGGGATTTTTTCCATACAGTAGGTGCTTACAGCTAACCCGTTGGCACGGCGATCGTCCTGATACGTCACACGTTGTTATGTGTGTATATTAAAAAAAAATTCTTTAACGTAAACGACATTGATTACAGGCAGGAAAGTTGTGTTCGAAGTAATAGCTCCCAGTTTACCTGTTACGGTGTCCACTTAAGGAAATTATAAATTTTATTTCGCATACACTGTATATAGAAAAGGTATGAAAATGAAAAAAAAAAACCTATGAGCCATTTTAATTTTTGAAATTTCAGAAACTCACTTTTATTAATATTTGCAATCAGACATCTAACAAAGCTAGCCGACTTTTTCGGCTCTTGAAAGAATAATGTACAAAAATATCTCGGTTACATTAACCTCATTACTGTATACCAATATATCGATTACATAAACACATTTTAGTAATATGTAATCATATATGTCACATAAAATAAACTCAATAGTTCCGTCATTTGATACAATATAAACAGTGACTCTAATATAATTTAATCTCCATAATGTAAACAAGCCACCTTGCCTGAAAGCAATTATAATAGTTTATACCCTATTTCCTATGTTCGGCCATCCTGCAAAATCTAAAATTTTTTTCGGTAAGGCCAGGAACGGGGATTTTTTCCATACAGTAGGTGCTTACAGCTAACCCGTTGGCACGGCGATCGTCCTGATACGTCACACGTTGTTATGTGTGTATATTAAAAAAATTCTTTAACGTAAACGACATTGATTACAGGCAGGAAAGTTGTGTTCGAAGTAATAGCTCCCAGTTTACCTGGCTATGGTTTTTCCGAGGCAACAAACAAACCTGGATTGTCCGCTGCTAGAATGGGTCAAATTTTTGTAAATCTGATGAAGAGATTAGGCTTTGAGAAGTTCTATGTTCAGGTAAAATAAACTTAGACATATCCACGCCCTTTCTTTTAATTTGATCAAATTAGAGTACATACGTGAAATCTATCTAACATGTTTTATATGCAGAGTTATTTTACCACATCTTTAATTTATCTTTTAGGGTGGTGATTGGGGCGCTATTATCTTACAGACGATGTCTGTGTTGTATCCGCAGAACTTACTGGGAGCCCATTCCAACATGTGTGCCAGCTTAAAGCGTAGCTCTAGTTTTAAATTATGGCTTTTAGGTAAGTAGTATTTTAAAAAATCGGTCAAGTGCAAGTTGAACTTGCACAATTAGTGTTCCGTACGTTGAATGTTTTTAAAATAAAAATTTTTGTTAGGGTGGTATAAAATGATCAGTGTTTTCACAAAACACACCCCAAATGAGTTTTCAACAAAGTTTGTTTCCAATCTTTACTGAAAACTGGTGACCTTGAAATTTTGTTTTTTTTTTTTTTATATGAATCGTTCATTTCAAAAACCACATAAGTCAAAAAAGTAAAATTTTCAGTAGGCGAAAAAAACTTTATTAAACTAAAACTATCCTTTATAAGGGGAAAAAATTTAATTTAATTCAAATTATTTAAGTAGTTACATAATTTATCACATAATACATGTAGTTTATTTTCGTTGTTATTAAGAAAAAATTTTTTTTTTCTTGAGACAGGTGGTTTTTGCACTGAATATAATTTTGAAGTTATCATTTTCCTTCTTTAAAAGAAAACAAGTCAACAAACTGTCAAAAGGGTTTATTAAAAATGCTTCAAAATACAAACAAACAATAATATTCCTGATTTTAATAATTAATTAAGGCACATAATCAAACTCGTGGTCATTTTCGACATAATATTCTTCCTGGTTCTGTCCTTCCGCGGTAGGCCAGTGGAAAATCCCGTCATAAAATGGAATATGCTGTTCAAGGATACTATTTCTAACTTGCTTAATATATTCTATTTTTTTGGGGTCCCCATATCAAAGTGCGCATGAGTTGGATAGTTTGGGATCGGTTTGCCATCAATTTGACTGGTATCTGAACAGAGATAACACTTTTTATCTCCCACTCAACTCAAACCCTCGCTAGAAAATCCGTGCAAAAACAACATAAGTCTGTGACTAATGTGGTTTTTTGCAACAAACGGTGGAAGTGGATAGGCGGCAATTCGTTAACCGTAAATACGACTTACGTGGCTTTTGCATATAATATGTAGGTACCCTTGAGGAGACGTTTCCTAGCAAAAACTCAATTTTGCTAAATTTTGACTTATGTGGTTTTTGAAATGAACGATTCATATACCAAATAAATTATTAAAGGTAATGCACTCGTGATAATTTTCGTTCAATCTATACCCCGTGAAGAATATTCCAGAATTTTTTCAAAATTTTTTGAGCAGTACTTTTCGAGATAAGGTAGGGGACAGCGATTTTTTAAAAGTAATACGAAGAAAAGTGTGCGCAAGTATTACATTATACATATATTTTTTACTCGTGTTTTCACAAGCTTTCATTTGACACCACACTCGATGACCTAGTAAAAAAAAATTTTTTTCACTTCCGATTTCATCCCTCAAAACGAACCCCTTAAGTCAAAATTTATGTTACGGTGGTATAAAATGATCAGTGACTTCACAAAACACACCCCAAATGAGTTTTCAACAAAGTTTGTTTTCAATCTTTACTGAAATCTGATGACTTTGAAATTTTTGTTTTTTTATATACCATATAAATTATTAAAGGTAATGCACTCGTGATAATTTTCGTTCAATCTACACCCCGTGGAGAATATTCCAGAATTTTTTCGAAATTTTTTGATAAGTACTTTTCGAGATAAGGCCCGGGACAGCGATTTTTCGCGAATTTTTAAAAATAATACAAAGAAAAGTGCGCGCAAGTATAATATTATATATATATATTTTTTACTCGTGTTTTCACAAGCTTTCATTTGACACCACACTCGATGACCTAGTAAAAAATTTTTTTTTTTCACTTCCGACTTCACCCCCCAAAACTAACCCCTTAAGTCAAAATTTAATTCTCAAAACTACATGGCTCTGATGAGGCCATCAGTTCCTATATTATTACCAAATTTCACCTTTCTATGTCAAATAGTTTCGGAGAAAATCGGGTGTGACAGACGGACAGACAGACAGACAGACACCGAAGTGATCTTATAAGTGTTCCGTACGGAACACTAAAAATATGTCCACTTAAGGAAATTATAAATTTTATTTCGCATACACTGTATATAGAAAAGGTATATACAAGGCAGTACAAAAATACGAGTACATTAATATGCTAATGAAAATGAAAAAAAAAACCTATGAGGGCTGTCTGGAAAGTTCTCGTCCTGACACATAGATGGCGTTAGAAACTGTGAAACTATAATTGTATTGGAAAGTTCCATCTTTTATATAAACACATGTAAAATTTTATTTCGAACTGTTAATTCATTCGAGTAGTAGCAGCTGTTTAATATTGACCAAAAACTAAGCATGTTTGGATCGTTTTAAGCAAAATAAAATGGATTTCAAACGTTTTTTTTATAACTGTTGATAAAACTTGGATCCACCACTATACACCAGGGAGAAAAAACCAGTTGAAACAATGGATTGAAGCCGGTGGAAGTGCACCAAAGAAGGCAAAGACGGTTCCATCAGCAGAGAAGGTTATGGCAACAGTGTTTAGGAATTATAAAGGTCTTTTGTTGAACGATTATCTTCAGAAAGGTAAAACAATTAACTCTGAATATTACTGCAACCTTCTGGATCAGTTGGATGCCATAACTCGTCAGAAAAGACCTTTAAAGAAGAAAAGAATCATTTTTCATCAAGACAATGCTCGTGTTAACACAAGTATCTTAACGATGGCACGACAAATTAAAGTACGAATTGCTTGAACATCCAGAATATTCACCAGATTTGGCTTTTTCTGATTATTATCTGTTTCCAACCTGAAAAAATTTCTGGCTGGAAAGCGTTTTACATCAAATGACGAAGCTATTACAGCCGTTTTTTTTTATGGGTCTAGCATACGTGCTACAGGGAAGTCCCTAAAGCGCTACAGAAGCAACACGTGTGCGGAGAAAGCGATTCACGTTGTTCTTGAATCGCTGTAAATTGTACTCGGTGGGAAACACAGTCCTGGGCAAATTATTCCAAAGGGATGATGTTCTCCATATAAATGACTGCTTGAAAAGCATTGTACGAGGAGTAACAAGCTGAACCTCATACGGATGTGAAGTATTAGCGTGACATGTACTTCTAACATGCACCCCTCTGGGAGGAATTAAGCGGGCCACATCCTTCGAACACTTTCCATGAAAATACTTGTACAATAGGTTCAAGTCGCCAACCGTTCTTCGATGTTCCAGCGAATCAAGGCCACCTGTCAGTTCCGGGTCTCCAATCAGATGAACAGAATCCAACAAATGCAGTGTATGTTTGGGAGCGGAGCCCCAAACATGGGAGCAGTATTCCATAGTTAATCGAATTTGAGCTTTGTAAAGAATTAACAGTTGTTGTGAAGTGTAAAGCTTTCTGGTTCGAAATAATATTCCCAACTTCTGAGAAGCTCTCCTTGCTATGCCGGCAACATGTTCATGCCAGGACATATTTGCTTCCAAATTAACGCCCAACAAATTGAGTGACAATGTTAGAGGAATGGAGTACCTGGACATAACTATGTCGGGTTCAGCAACGTTAACTTTTTTAGAAAAAACTGCCGCCTGGGTTTTTGTAGCGTTAAATTCCACTTGGTTACTATCACCCCAAGATAGAATTTCTTCCAGGTCTTTGTTAAGTTGAATGACTTCCTGCTGTCTGCGGATATTCGTCTGAGTAGCCGACGTCCGAGCGTTCAAAGTGATGGATATTTTGCAGACCTTCCGGAATTACGCTTTAATGATGGTATTGAATTATTGAATAAACATTGGAATATATGTATTATGAAGTTTCAGAAGATTATATTGAAAAATAAAACATATATCACGTCAAAAAATCTTTCTTTGTTAGGCTGAGAACTTTTGAGACAGCCCTCGTAGATAATGTTGTCATAATAATCTTTTTTATAGAATAATTTTGGCCACAACTATCGTTTTTTTACAATAATAACATTTCTTTCTTGTAGGATCCATATATCCACCCTTGGTAGCAACACCAGAAGAAATACCGTTAATTTTCCCCTTAGGTAAAAAAAATATTTCAAGATGTTTTATTACTTGAAGCTGGTTACATGCATCTTCAAGCGACAAAACCCGATACCGTAGGTCAGTATACACGACAACATAGTCGTCTAATAAGGTTACAACTCAAAATAGACTTTTCTTTGGATCTAAGGATAGCTGTACTCAGCAAACAATTAAAAATCTAGGTTTTGCTAGTAAAAGCTAGATTTTTCGTGGTTTACTGAGTACAGTTATGTCTAGGTGTCTTCACCTTCCTCTCTCCAACGTCTATTTCTATAAAAATTTAATAGGTGTGGCCCTGCGTGATAGTCCAGTAGGTCTAGCAGCTTATATCTTGGAAAAATTCACCACATGGACTAACACGGCTTGGAAAGATCTTGAAGATGGCGGTCTTACCAAGAAATTTACTCTGGATCAATTGTTGGATAATGTAATGATATACTGGGTGACCAGATCTATCACGACATCAGTGAGATTGTATTCTGAAACGTTTAACAAGGCTTTTTATGGGACTCGGACTTGACGAGTAAGTAGAACATGTTAGAAATAAACGGTTACTTCCAACAGCTCCTAACACATATTCCTTCTGATCATGTACATAGGGTTTTCCAAGTAATAATAGCAATTAGCAATAAAATTAGTATTAATATTATGGAAGCTCCTGTAGCGCATTAGGGATTTCCTTGCAGCACGTGTGGGTATTTTAGAAATTTGTAAAATCTGTAATCATGGAGCAGATTCAAGTTCGGACCACAATTCGGTACTCATGGAGTTTCGAATGTACTGATTTAAAAGGATTAACAAAAAACAAACAATAAGCCCTACAGATACAAATAAACTGAAGAACCCTGAAATTAGAAAACAAATATCAAAACGAATGGAGGAGATATTTAAGAAGCAAATAAGAACAGAAAACGTGTGTCGAATCTCAACGGCGTTAAGATGAAGGATGAATTAATAGCGGTAGAGGAAGACGAAATGGGTCGAGCAGAGAACAGAAAAAAGCAGGAACGGATGACAGAAGAAATACTAAATCTGATGGACGAAAGACGATTACAGAAAATAAAAGATGTCCCAAAGTATAACGAATTAAACAGAGTAATACGTCGAAAATGTAGAGAAGTTCAGGAAATTTGGTTAAACGAAAAATGCTGAGAAATAGAAGAACTGCAAAAGGAGTATGACACATTTAACTTGCATAAGAAGGTAAAGGAATTGAAAAACAAGAAACAATTCTGAGAAATGGAAACAATGAAATTGTACTGAATATTAAGGATAAAATTAAAGACATGGGAGCAATATATAAAACAAGTTTTCAATGAACATAGATCAGAAAACTAACAGCTAAACAGAGATAATGAGACAGGGCCAGAAATAACAAGAAGAGAAGTTATTCATGCTATACAACTACAGAAGGACGGAAAAGCACTTGTTCCAAATGAGATGAAGGGAGAAATCCTTTTTTTTTTCTGATGAAACTCCATTTATTAGTCGACTAGTATTTTTATTTAACAAGATCTATGAAACTGAAACTGACTGACGACATCCCAATTCCTAAAAAGTCGAAATCAATGAAATGTGACGATTATCGCTTGATAAGCTTAATGTCTCACGTTCTCAAGATATTTCTAAGAATCATCCATACCAGAATATATGGAAAATGTGAAACAGAAATACATAACATACAATTCAGATTCCAAAAAGGCATGGGCACACGGGAACTTTTATTCTCATTAAATGTACAGGTCCAGCATTTTAAAGATATGAATGGCGATGTATATGCATGTTTTATAGATTACAATAAAGCTTTCGACTGTGTGACGCCCGAAAAATTAATAAAAATTCTAGAAACAACAAATATAGACAAAAAATATATAGATATTATTAAAAATCTGTACTGGAATCGATCAGTGGAACTTAAAATCGGGCTGGAAAAGTCCGAAAGCATAAAAATAACCCAAGGTGTAAGACAAGGATGCATTCTCTCACTACTTTTATTCAATCTTTATTCTGATGCAGTGTTTAATGAGGCCATCTATGAATCACTTGAAGGAATAACAGTTAATTGAGAAACACTGAACAAGAAACGGTATGCTGATGACATTGTTTTATTAGCAATAATATCAAAAATCTGTAGTAACTGATCGATCGAGTCGTAACAGCCAGCGAAAGATTTGGATTAACTATGAATATAAGAAAATACACGTCTCAAGTTAATGATTTTCACGTATACTATTATAGACAGTGGCAATAATATCACATAAATATAATGATTCAAATCAACAAACATTATTAATGCAGAAAATTATGTTAATTATGTTTATTTCGAAATTTTCCATTTTTAATTTTTAAATGGACTCTTTTCAAAACAACTAGGCAAAAAAATTTTAAAATTTTACACACATGCTCTTTATTACTACAGCAATCGATTACCGTCGGAAAATTTGGAGTGGTCGTCGAGGTCATTAAAACCTGATTCAGGCACACCGTGTTTGTTGTTTTCATCATAATAGTTTTAACTCGTTTTTTCAGAATACCTGTAACGGTACCAACGGCCTGTGCGAGGTTCAAAAATGAAATAACCGTATCTCCAGAGTCAATTTTAAGGGACAAATTCAAGAATCTTCAACAGATCACTATGTACCAAGATGGAGGTCATTTCGCAGCTTTCGAGCTTCCGAAGGTTTTAGCGGATGACGTATATGATTTTATCGAAAAAATCGTTTAGGTTTCAAAATTTGAATATTTTTGTACTTTTTGTTATAAATAAAGGTTCTGGTAAATACCCTTTTGTTTGATTTGGTGGAATAAATGAATAATATGTAATTTTCATACTTCTTTTTATACCAAAAAAATAACTTTATTCCCGTTAAATGCCATACATGGGGTGAAAAAAACAATGTTTTTTGCCAAAAATCAATTTTATTCTTCAACATAGTTTCCTTCAAGAGTGATATACTTATTCCATATAAGCCTCATTTCTTTCGCTGGAGCCACCTTTTCAAATTTGGAACAAGTAATAATAGCTGGAGGGCCAGATCTGGTAAATACGGTGGATGAGCAAGCAATTCATAGTCCAATTGGTCCAATTTCACCATCGATTTTGTGGAGTTGTGAGTTACATTATCATTATCACCATTCAAACGGCCCAAAAAAAAAATCAAAAATCAAAAAATGTTTATTATTATCCAAATGGAAAAAAATATTACAATAATTTTTATTTATAGAACATGGTTCAGGAGCACTATGGACCTTTTGGAAGTCTGTGTGTGCACCAAAAATTTTACCTCTCGATGTAAATACCATTACTAATACAAATAACAGTTCCATAACATATCGATAATTTAACTGTACAATACCAGTTCAATTATATAACCATAATAATATAATTCAATAACAAATTTTTATATAAGCGGACACATTAATTATACTTAATTAGCCTAAAATTACAGAAAAGTGTATAGCATCTATACATGTTTTTTTTTTTTATCAGAAATACAAGAATGGCAAGCAATTTCTAATTTTAGAGTGTCGTAAACAGGGACAAAGTAGTCCAAGCTGACATTATATATTTATGTTAGAAAACAAATTTTGTTGCAAATCTCCTGAAAGTCTTCCATAATTCAATCGTGGATGTTATGTTATATGATTTTATCGAAAAAATCGTTTAGATTTTAAAATTTGAATATTTTTGTACTTTTTGTTATAAATAAAGGTTCTGGTATATACCCTTTTGTTTGATTTGATGGAATAAATGAATAATATGTAATTTTCATACTTCTTTTTATACCAAAAAAATAACTTTATTCCCGTTAAATGCCATACATGGGGTGAAAATAAAAAAAAAAAAAAAAAAAAAACAATGTTTTTGCCAAAAATCAATTTTATTCTTCAATATAGTTTCCTTCAAGAGTGATATACTTATTCCATATAAGCCTCATTTCTTTCGCTGGAGCCACCTTTTCAAATTTGGAAACAAGTAATAATAGCTGGGGGCCAGATCTGGTAAATACGGTGGATGAGCAAGCAATTTGTAGTCCATTTGGTCCAATTTCGCCATCGATTTTGTGGTTGTGAGTTACATTATCATTATCACCATTCAAACGGCCCAAAAAAAATCAAAAAATGTTTATTATTATCCAAATGGAAAAAAAATATTACAATAATTTTTATTTATAGAACATGGTTCAGGAGCATTATGGACCTTTTGGAAGTCTGTGTGTGCACCAAAAATTTTACCTCTCAATGTAAATACCATTACTAATACAAATAACAGTTCAATAACATATCGATAATTTAACTGTATAATACCAGTTCAATTATATAACCATAATAATATAATTCAATAACAAATTTTTATATAAGCGGACACATTAATTATACTTAATTAGCCTAAAATTACAGAAAAGTGTATAGCATCTATACATGTTTTTTTTTTATCAGAAATACAAGAATGGCAAGCAATTTCTAATTTTAGAGTGTCGTAAAGAGGGACAAAGTAGTCCAAGCTGAAATTATATATTTATGTTAGAAAACAAATTTTGTTGCAAATCTCCTGAAAGTCTTCCATAATCCAATCGTGGATGTTATGTTTCAATTTGTCAAAGGCACAGTTCATTCTTAGTTTTGTCGGTAGCATATTATATATTTTTTGGTAATGTGTAGGAAATGTGCCTCTGAGTTGAAGCAAATATAGTATTTTGGAAGATTTAAGTTATGATTTGTATTAGACCTTGTTCCCAATTCATGGTGTTCAATCATATTATTAAATTTCTTATTATTATAACTGAATCTTATTATGTTTTTTATATAAAGTTGTCTTAGTTTAGTAATCGAGCTTCTCTGTATAAAAGATAGGTATGAAACATTCTATCCTTGAAAAGCATAATTCTAATAATATAGTTTTGAGTCACACACAATGGCTTTATAACATTTTTACAGGAGGCACCCCAAGCCGTTATACCATATGACAAAATGGACTCAACTAGATACTAATAAATTACTTTCAAGAGACGGGTATTGCGCTACTTGTCTTAATTCATAAAATTTATAAAGGACATTTCTTAGTTTTTTGTTAACATAATCTACATGGTGCTGCCATGTCATACATGCATCAAAAAATATATCTAGATACTTTATGTGATCTTTTTTCATTATTTTTTGTGTGCAAGTCGCAAGATGCATCCTAGGGCAGTCATAATTATGCAATATAAAGCTGTCCCTGTTTGGCAAGCCACGAGGGCCATGGCGAAGCAAATGAAAAAGCTCTTATCGGTATTTAGCGTTAAGAGATTGGAATCAAGCCAGTGCTTTAACTCCGCCATGGCTCGCTCGCACACGCCAAAGGCCCCATGCCACGTTCTGTCTCGAATCAATAAGGCAGTGTCATCCGCAAAACATACAACTTTTCCCTCTTTGGTAGCATTAGTTAGTGAATTGACGTAGATAAGAAAGAGAAGCAGACCAAGCACTGTTCCCTGGGGAATACCACACTCCATGTACTCAGCTTTTACTATATTTGTCTTGTATTTTTGTTTTCTGTGAATTATCTGTAAGATATGATTTAAAAAGTTTTAGAACATTGCCTCTAATACCCACTTTCTCCAGCTTAGTGAGCAGAATGCGGTGGTCCACAGTATCAAACGCCTTTGAGAGGTCCAGAAAAACAGACAGCGGCCTATATCCCTCATTGAAACTCTCAATTATAAAATTGGTAACTTCAGCTATGGCAGCCTCAGTGCTACGCCCCCCCCCCCCCCCCCCCCCCTAAATCCATATTGAGAATTAGAAAGTAATTTCTCAGTCTCCAGAAAGTGACACAACCTTAGTTTGATGCATTTTTCCAATATTTTACTTAAGGTGGTTGTGGGAGCAAATTGGCTGTAATTGGTCTGTAATTGGTCTTTTCCCTTCTCTCGCCTGCTTTATAAATAGGTACTACTATAGATCCTTTAAATATTTTAGGGAAGACGCCATCACTGAATACAGCATTTACCAGATATTTTAATGGTTCGGTCAAACAAAGGTGATTCTGTTTAACAATATCCACAGTAACTCCATCCTCACCCCCAACTGACCCACTTTTCAGAGAGCTGATCACTTTTATTAATTTATTGTTTGTGATGGGAAAGAGGAACATAGAGTTTTTGTTTTGCACACTTTCGTAATTTTCTGTTTAGGTACACTGATTTTATTGTTTTTTCCTACTGAGCAAAAATAAGTATTAAAGTCATCTGCTATTTCCTTTGGGTTCTGTAATTTCTGTTGCTTACATTCCCTTTTTTATGAGGTTATTTACTCTCGGCCCGCACAAAGGAAAACCAACTAATTTAATTTAAATTCACTTATTTTTATGTTTTTTCCACTTTAAAAACACTATTTTTTTATGTTATGGATTTTCAGTAAATATCTTTTCACTATTTTTCTTTGAGGAAACCAGCTATTTTGAGATGTTTTTTCACTAAAGCAAAATACAGAACCTGCCACTAATGGTTGCCACTGCCAAGAAACCAACATAATGGTCTTCGGTGATTGTTCGCCCCTTCTCAAGATAGTCGATCGGTATTACTCCATATGCATCCTAAAAAATATTTGGAAAACCTTTCCACCTGGTGATTGTGGTTTTGGACCCTTCGGTCTGCTTTCATACGGTTCCAGCCACTTTGTGGACTGTCTGTTGGACTCAGGCATGTAGTGGTGGCTCCATGTTTCGTCCATTGTTACGAATCGACCCAAAAACTTCTTTGGATTACGCCAAAATAGGGTAAAACAGCGTTCTGAACCTTCGACATGTTGCTGTTCTTAATTAAGCGTCCGAGTGCACGGCACTCATTGGACACATACCTTTTTATATGCAGATATTCATGCAAAATATGCCTCACGCGTTCTGTTGATATCTGCACTATGTCAGCTATCTTTCTCACTTTCACTTTGCAGTCATTCAGAACAATAAGGTGGACAAAATGTCAGGAAAATTTTACACGAATTTTCTGAGATTTCTGTCTGAAAAACAGATGGGTATCTGCACATTTCTTAAAAATGTAGCACCAAGATTCTCACGAAAGAAAATCATTTTCAGGCCACTTGGTTGATTACAAAAATGGCTCCTAATCACTCATCTCTTTTCATTTCAGTATTAATAAAATAAATAAAGATTACTCTTCTGCCGAAAAAAAATTACCTTCAAAAGTTTGTTGCGCCAATAGTTGGTCCCTTTAACGTTCTTAACGTAATCAACATTGAAGTTGCTTACTTCATGGTTGTTCAATGTACTACAAAAAGGTGAAAACCTATCAGTCAATCAAGGATCGAGATTCAAAGAAAAATCCAGAAAGAAAGGTGTTTTCTAGTTAAAAGGATAAAGGAAATAAAGTTGTTATATTGGCTAAGAAAGATTACTTTGAGTTTGTAGATAATCTTATCGAATCAGGCCCTTATGAAAAAGTAATAAGAAATCCATTACCGAGAATGATAACATAGGTTAAAAACTTTTTAAAGAAATGTAAGAACCTTATCTCCGATTCGCTAAAATTTAAATTAAATGTGAGTAATCCGACCATACCTAAGTTGTATTGCTTACCCAAAATTCACAAATCTGGAAAAGCAATGCGACCCATTGTTTCGTCGGTCGGATCACCCACATATTTGATATCTAAATGATTATCAAAAGAACTTGAGAATTTACCATTAAATACTTTCGCAGGGTAGAATTCTTTAGAATTCATTAATAATAAAACTAGTTCTTAATTTGTTTTGATGTCAATTCTTTATTCCCAGTGTGCCAAAACCACCAACTTTACAATATCTCAAAGAATTACTTAGGATGAATGACTTTGAGGACGAAATTATTCATGAAGACTTAAAATTATCAAAACTTTGTATGGAACAAAATTATTTTCAATATAACAGTCAATTTTATGTTTAGAAAAAAGGAACAGCTATGGGTAATTGCATATCACCTTTCATAGCCAATTTATTTATGAGTAAGTTTGAAACCTAAGCCAGTCAAGAATTTGAATACTTCCCAAAGATATGGTATAGGTATGTACAAATAGCAGATCTGACTCCATTAAATTCACTTACGAAATTGAGAACAAAGGACAACTGCCTTTTCTAGATATTTTAATTATTAAAAATAATATATTAGAATTTGATATCTATAGGAAAGACACAGTAACAGACAGATATATTCCTAATGATTCATTTCATTGCAAAGGACACAAATTAGCCGCATTACATTTTTTAGTTTATCGTTTGGTCACTTTTCCTCTGAATAGAGTAAATTTCAATAATGAAAGGAATCGTATTAGAAATATAACTAGAGTTAATGGTTATGACAATGACTTAGTAAACAAGTTCAGCTAAATATTCAGAATTCTCTCTCTAATAGAGTTATACACATAAAAATAAGATTGAACAACACCTTAACAGTAAAAGTAATACAGGTCTACGCTCCTACGAAAAGCCATGAAGATCAAGAAGCAGAAGAATTTTATGAGGAAATATCTCAGGCGCTTCACGAACACAGAACAAAGTATACATTGGTAATAGGAGATTTTAACGCCTTGGAGAGAGGAATAACAGAGGACATATGCTGATGACATTTCTGGAAAGGGAGAAACTCTATAATATGAACACCTTCTTTCAGAAAAAGGCGAAGAGGAAATGGACATGGATTAGTCTTGATGGTGAGACAAGAAATGAAATTGATTATGCACTAACAACACATAAGAACATAGTAACAAACGTGAAGGTCCTAAATAGATTTACAACGGGTAGTGATCATAGGCTGGTCAGAGCAAAGGTGTTTTTTAACAAAAGACTCGAAAGAAAACGTTTACACAAAAAGAAAACAAAACAGACAAACACTAAAAGAAAACGTAGAACAATACCAAAAACAGATTACAGCCAACCTTAATAACAATACATTAACTACAGGAGCAAGTATAGACGAAAGAAACAGAAAAATAATTGAAACACTCAAGACCACCGCAGAAAAAATAGCTCCCCAACCTACTAGGCGAAAGAATAACAAGCTCAGTGAAGACACAAAAAGAATGTTGGAACAACGAAGACAACTTATACACGAAGGAAAGAGATTAACTGTCGAATATGCAGAATTGAATAAGACAGTACGAAAAGCGGCTAAAGAAGACATAAACAAATACAAAGAAAACATGGTTAAAGATCTTATAGAGAAAAACAAAGGATTAAAAGTTTTTAGGAGAGCAAACGCCTGTAAAAGTGACATAATTAAATTGAAGGACCAAGAAGGAAATATAATCAATGACAAGAAAAAGATCCAGAACAGAATTACAACTTTCTATCAAGACCTCTACAGTTCAAAAGACCAAAATGTCGTAGTTGAAAAGGACACTTCATCAACAGACAAAAGAGTAATTAATGTCAACTCAGAAGAAATTCCTGACATAGAAATGGATGAAGTTAGGAAAGCCTTACAACAGATGAAAAGTGGAAGAGCGGCTGGAGAGGATGATATTATACCTGAAATGCTAAAATGTGAAGGTGAAGCTCTAATGAATGAAGATCTTTTTAATGAATGCCTCAAATGTGGAAATATATCAGAAGACTGGGAAAACGCCATAGTCATCTTAATATACAAAAAAGGTGACCCCGAAAACTTAGAAAACTACCGGCCAATTAGTTTACTTTCCCAAGTTTACAAGCTGTTCTCACGAATCATAACAAACAGACTGGAACACAAAATGGAATTATACCAACCGATAGAACAGGCGGGAATCAAATCAGGCTTCAGTACGATTGAGCACTTGCACACATTGAGAATACTAATCGAGAAGGCCACCGAATATAATATACCAATGTGGTTCACATTTGTAGATTTTCTCAAGGCTTTCGACACAGTGGAAAAATGGGCGCTTATAAGAGCTCTTAGAAATGCTCGTATAGACCACAAATACAACGAACTGATAGCCAGAATATATGAACGAGCAACACTCAAAGTTATGGTAAACCAAGAACTGACAAACAAGGTCCCAGTGAACAGAGAATTAAGGTAGGGCGATGTAATATCGCCTAAGTTATTTACAATGATCTTAGAAGATGTATTCAAAGAACTGAATTGGGACGAAAATGGCGTTCTGATAGCTGGTGATCGGCTAAACAACCTGAGATTCGCAGATGACATTGCAATTATAGCAAACAATAAGAACGAAATGATCCAAATGATCACAGATCTCCACCACCAAGCAAGAAAAGTGGGACTTGACATAAATTTCTCCAAGACAAAGTACATGAGTAACGAAGACACCAATGATGAAAATATAGTGATTGAACATTCAACAATAGAAAAAGTAAACACATACATCTATCTGGGCCAAATAATAACGATAGGAAAGGAAAACCAGCAGCTTGAAATAGAAAGAAGGATACGTATGGGATGGGCAGCATATGGAAAATTGAAATGTGTATTGAATATGAACATTCCTCAAAGATTAAAAACCCAAATTTATAATCAATGTATCTTACCAGCTACAACGTATGGAGCCGAAACATGGGTTTTAACTAAAAGAACAATGGAAAAACTACCACGAGCAATGGAAAGGAAGATGTTGAGTGTTACTTTGAAGGACAAGAAAACTAATAACTGGATTATACAACAAACAATATAACATCTCTGAAATGGAGCTAGGCCGGCCATGTAGCGAGAGCGACGTGTAAGTGGAGTGGCAAGATCACTAGGTGGACACCATGGGGTGAAAAGCGAAACATAGGAAGACCCCAACAGAGATGGAGCGACGATCTGAAGAGAATCGGAGGGCTTAACTGGTATCAACAAGCACAACATAGAGAAAAATGGAAAGATTTGAGAGAGACCTATACCCGACAGTGGGTAGAGAGCGGCTGAAGGAAGAAGAAGAAGAAGATTCAGAATTCCACCTTTTTTACACGCGAAGAAAATAAGACCAAGTATGTCTCCATACCATATAATCCGAAATATATCAATGGACTCAATAAGGCATTTAATAAGGTAGGCCTCGCCTTATCCTATAAGTCATCAGACAATCTGAGGAATATCTTAGGAAATCCGAAAGATAAGATTCCTAATTGCGAGAAAAGTGGAATTTATGAAATTAGTTGCAATGATTGCGATAAAAAGTATGTTGGGCAAACTAAAAGGTCAATTAAAACACGAATTAAAGAGCATTTAGCAGACTTAAAATACAGTAGAACAGAAAAGTCTAGCCTTGCCGAACATGCCCTTGAAGCTGATCATACTGTAACATTACATAATCTAAGATTAATTAAAAATGTATCTAAGAGGAGATTGTTGAACGCATACGAAAGTATGGAAATTATAAAATGTAAAAGTAGCTTAAATAAAGACAGAGGTCCTATTCCTTATAGTCCCTATATTGATTACTTGACCGGAACTGATGGCCTCGCCTCTGCCATTAGTTCTGCCTAAGTAATTCAACGGTTAGGCGAAGTATAAATAGGGTAGATTTGTAGTTTAGTTTTAGTCAATCATCGCTTCTGATGAAGCTAATATGGTTAGCGAAACTCGCGTCGAATGCAAAAATAAAGTGTTTGGTGTAGTAGTGATATATCCTGAGTAGGATATATTATGTTTAGATGAGCTAATTTTCTTATTTCTTACAGATCCGGCAGGTAGAACGATAACACTTAGCTGGTAATTTTTACTATAATTAATTTTAATTTTGAGGCATATTTTAGAAGCCTTTGCCATGACTTTCGATGTTATTGAAAGCAGTGCTACTGGTCTGTAGTTGTTTGGCAAGGTCTTTTTGCCTCTTTCGGGTATAAGTTTATCACTAGAGACCGGATTATATGCAATATTAAAATCTTGAAATATGCGTGCAAATATGCATGAAAAATGCTTAAAATATACATGAAAAGGGTCAAAATATGCAATATTAAATAATAATAAAAGTAGTAATTTTTAGTTTTTTATTTCAAAATCAGCATAAAATTAACAAGTTATCGACGATGTTTAAATTTAACATTATTTTTTTTTAAAATTATTTAACATTTGCATTCTTGTACACGTAAACAATAAGGTATTGTTCCAAATGTTGCGTAGTAAGATTGTGTCTTCGATCACTTAAAATATTTTTATAAGTGGAAAAAGACCGTTCCACATTCACTAAGGTAACTGGACAGTATTTGAGTTTGGGTGCTACTTATTGTTTCTGGCAAAAGTTCACCCGTCCCATTAATAAAACTATCAATTTGGCACAAAGGTTCAAAGCCTGGGTTATTGCACAAAATGTTTTCAAACTTTTCTTTAACTTTACGCGGGAATACATACCCACATACATGTGGAGTTTATTTGACAGGTTTTATTCATTAACTGAATTGGTTCGGTTAAAGCCAAACCTTAAGTTTCAAGCTTTTTAATACCCACAGGTATGTAGGAAAAGTTAGTGCTAATCAAAGCTATGTTTTTTTTTTTTTAATATCAGAATCGTTATATGCTTCCTTGGATTGACGAACTGCCATAGCCTCTGCAATATCGAAGTCATTTACTACACCTTTGATGGCCTCGAAATGTTCATTGTAAAACAGTACAGCTTCAATCCATGTTCCCCATCGAGTTACCACTAGTTCGGGAGGTAAAGGCACATTTGGCAGTTTTTCTTTATAGGCGTTATTGCGGGCAGGTGCCTTAAGAAACACTTTCTTTGCTGATGAAATCAGTTTATTCACATTTCCAAACCTGGATCGTACTTCTTCAGCCAGTCGATGGACTCCGTGAGCAAAGCACGTCACATGAATTAAATTTGGATAAAATACTTGGAGGATTTTGGCTGCCTTGAGAGAAATATAAGCACTCTTTCATCTGCAGAAGATTCAGGAAATATTTTTTAATACCCTCATTCACAAATCTGGCGATCGTAGAATGATTTGTCTTGTCAAGTTCTTTGCAGGCCACCAAATAGGAAGGAGAAGGCTCTAATCTTAATGCACCCACAATTAAAATCGCAATATAGCGACCACAACTCTCGGTAGTTTCATCAGCTGAAATTCAAATAATGTCATCCTTAAGTTCATTAAATATTTCTTTCAGAACATGTTGGTAAATTATTGGTATGTAATTTTTACGCAATGTTGATTCGTCTGGTATTTTTTGATTCAAGCAATATTTTCTCAGAAAATCTTTGAATGTAGGATTTGTAAGTTTGTGGAGAGGAATATTAATTGCAAGCAATGATTCACATAAATCCATGCTAAAGTGTTTTTTTTGTTTGCCTATAGAAGTGGAATCACTGCTACTTGCTGCTGTTATAAGTTGTTGTCGTGGGCCTTTTTTTTTGCAATCCTGCGATATGAAGACTTGTCTTGACATGCTGGTCAATTCGAAACTTTTTTGTGCACGAAAAATTTTTTTTCGCAAACTCGACAATATAAAACATTTCCGTCGTATGTAAATGTTCCAGGATAATTAGCTACCCACGAAGAGACACTTTTTTTTGCGGGTGGCATAGTACACGTTAAATTTTAACACAACACGTTAAAAATTGCAAAAAGACTACACTGATGCAAGCGCGTCAACAATAATGTTAAAACTGATATCTTGTTTTAAAATAAAAATTCGTCTTCGAGAAATTTGTTTATTTGATCCACGCTCAAATAAATATACTTATCACGTAATATCCTGACCAAGAAACAAAGGAATAAAATACCGTCGTAATTTTGGGCATTCCCTTGGCATTATAACCTAATTGATGTTTAGACTATTGCAGGTAATGTCCCGGCGATAAGATCGTTTCCAGATGGCAACATTAACAATACTCTGAGCAATTCAATTGCCTAGTAATACCGAGAAATATTGTAAATATAGGGAAAATATGCATCATTACTAGATTTTGGGTAAAATATGCCATAATCGGTGAGCATGGTCAAATATGCAAACGCATATGAAAATATGCAAACGCATATAATCCGGTCTCTATTTATCACCCTGACCTTGTGACATTATATCTTATTCAAAAATCCTATGATGTGTGAAGAAAAATCTACACCTTAAGCCGCTTCTGTTCAAAATACAACATCCAGTAATAATAAGAAGCAGGATGGTAGGTGCAACTACCAAATCAATAATAATTTTGTCATGGAAACCACAGTAAATAAATAGAAATACCTTTTTACTAGTTTATTCTCTCATAGTGTCATCAATCAATATAATTTTTATAAATTTATTATCAAAAAGCTTTATTGCTAAAGGATCCATAGTTTTATCGAAACTGAGAGAAAATTATAAAAGATAGAAATAGTCAAACACGAATTAAATTAACTTAAAAATGGATGAAGTTCCGAAAAAACAAGAGTCTCAGGGTTCACTTCCAGATCAACTTATCATTAAATCAGCGTCGTCTTCTTCTGGAACTTCTGTTCAAGCGAAGGAGCAAAGGTAAATCGAATGTGTTCGTGTAGCTAATCTTAATACTTACACCATCCTTATGTTGCAGTCCCAAGTAATTTGCTTTACAGGGTTAGCTGTGATTTTGTAAATAAATTATTACGAGTATGTTCGCGCTTCAAGAAACGACGCTAGAGAGGTTTTCATCAGCTGTTTGAACAAAAAAAAGTTTTAAGGCGCTAAATCAGAGATATTTCTTCTTCTTCTTTTAGCAGCTTTTTTCCAACCACTCTTGGACATAGGCCTCCTCCTGTCTTTTCCACTCCAGTCTATCCTTCACTATATGGTGCTAGTTCCTAACGACTTGTTGTTTCGCGTCATCGATCCATCTTTTTGGTGATCTTCCCTTGTATCTTCTAGGTCTTCACTCTATTAAGTGTTTCGTCCACTTTTTATCCACCTCCCGTCTAGCGACGTGTCTTACCCAAGTCCATTTTAGAGTTGTTACAGGGTTTACGACATCCTCGACTTTGGTTCGTAGACGTATATCCTCGTTACGTAAGTGATTTCTAAGCGTTACTCTCACAATAATTCATTCTATAGCTCTCTGGGTAGTTCGAGGTTTATTAGCTGCAGTGTTAGTTGCGGTCTCTAATCCATACATCCTCACAGGGAGAATGCACGTGGTAAAAACTTTGGTTTTCAGATAGATCGGGATACGAGGACTTTTTAAGATGTGATCCAGTTTTCCAGTACCTGCCCATGTCATTCTAATTCTCCTGCTCAATTCGGCTTTTTGGTTTTCTTTATCAAGTTTTATTTCATGACCTAGGTAAACATATTCTTTTACTTCTTCTATTTCACTGTCTCCAACATAGATTGGTGTTTCGTCTGGAGTCAGGATTTTAACTTCTGTTAAATTCATAGTCAGCTCAACGTGTTCTGAAGCTGCCTTCAGATCTTGAAGCATCTCCTGTAATTCTTGTAAGTCGTTGCCGATGAAAACTACATCGTCAGCAAAACGAAGGTAGTTTAAGTATCTTCCATCAACATTTATTCCTTTCTCCTCTCAATCCAGTTGTTTAAAGACGTCCTCCAAAGCCAGTGTAAAAAGTTTCGGCGAGATAGTGTCGCCTTTTCTTATTCCGAGTTGTAGATCTACTTCATTGATTATTAGATCATCATTGATTTTAACTTGCAGTGTAGCCTCTTCGTATACGTATTTAAGAAGGTCTCGGTATCTTGAATCTATTCTAGCATTATTCATAGCTTGAAATACGGCCCATAGCTCTACAGAATCAAAAGTTTTGTTGTAATCCATAAAAGCTAAATGAAGTGGGACATTATACTCATTGCATATTTCGATTAGAATTTTAATATTTTGTATCTGGTCGATGGTAATGTTCTGGTGGCTGATAATCATCTAATTTGTTTGTGAGTTTGTTGGTCTTTATTAGTAATTTATATTGGTGTGGGAGGAGACTTATTGGACGATAGTTTTCTATTTTTAATTTGTCTCCTTTTTTGTATAGAAGAATTACTTGAGCACTTAACCAATTGTCGGCAATTGTACTGCTTTGTAGATAGACACTTGTTCAAAGGGATTTCCATGGATTTTATTGTGGCAGCTCCTCCTAGTTGAATCATTTCACGAGGGATTGCATTTCCTCTGGGGGCTCGGTCTTTCTTCGTTTGGGAAAGGGCTAATATAATTTAATCAGAGATATATGGTGGTGTTTAATAATCAAAATACTCTCACAGTTCCAAAAAAAAGATCGCTCTTAATTTATCAGAAGGCAACTAAATTGTCGCCATCATTGAAGGTAAAGAGCTCTTACGAACCCATTGCATTAATTACTAGTTCGTGGAGGGAGTCCGAAAGAGCACCCAAGTCTCGTTGTAGTGATAACTCGCTGTTAATAACTCCCATCGTTCTCTCAAACAATTAAATATTTTCGTCGCCAGTTTCAGCTCTGAAATACGCATTAACGTTATTTATTTCTAAATTTTCATGTATCATCTTGAAAACTATAGTTTTAGTTACATTGGCTTCTTTAGTAAGAACTTCATTCTTCATTCCTCCCTCTGGCAGCACCAGATCCTCCGAGACCTGCTAGTTTCTTCAGTTGCCTCAACGTTCCGAATTGATCTTGGCTTCATCGAAACAGTTTAGACTAAATTCTACTTAGATGGTCCGTCATAGAAAAAGAGACCGACCTGAAATTTTGACCTGTTTACTAACGAGCGAGTCGAATATGAGCCTTTAACGTGGATGCTGCGGCCCCCGTTCCCTGGAAGGCCAAGATAAGGCCCAAAATGCTACATCCAAGAATGGATTGTCGTGTAACCACTTAAATCAAGTACCATAACATATGTTAAAACTAAAAAAGTCGAGCGCCCCAGATGGCAGACTCCGCCGAGACCGGAAGGCCCAACAAATGTCCATCCAAAAAAAAAACAGTTTGCTCTTGATAAAATAAGAGGGAACTGGTCAAAATTTCGGGTCACCCTCTTAGTCTATCATTGCTGTATACCTAGGATATTATTTCATGAACAACTTGTGGTCCATTCCTTTAGCGAGAAACTTTATCAATGTGCGATGCTCTAAGTTACTTTAACTAACTTTCGGAAGAAAGGAAATTATAAAGACTGCAAGATGCTACTCGTGCAAATTACTCCAAAGTACTTAAAACAGTGACAGTAATTTTCTAAATGAAATGAAACGATTTATTTTGTTATTAGTCACTTATTTTTTGTTTATCTGCTACTACAGTTTCGTAGGTTTTCTGCATTGTCAAACGTAATATTACAAACTAAGGTGGTTTATTTACGATTTATAACAAATTTTCCGATACAATTTGGAATTAACCATCATTTAATTTGTGTGAACTTAAATTAAAGTTGTTTTATTACAAAGGGTTAAATAATATTATTGTTTGCAAATCAGGTATTTTTTGTTAACAGTCAAATATTTTTAAATGTTTTTTGATGATTATGGACATACACTCCTGGACAAAATTAACGCAACAATACATTAAATCATACAAATCTCTATAATGAATTAATTTTAATAATTTTTTATGAACATTGGTTACCCTAAAAAATAGAAAAAAAACTTATTCGGATAATTTAAAAGTGAATTAGCTACCAAATTTCTCTATAAGATTCGAATTAAAATTATTCTTAAGACCTAATAACAAAATCGTTGAAATTATGTAATAATGAAAAAAATAAACTGGGACACTAGTAGCAAAATTAATGGTGTAACTGGGACACTAGTAGCGTATGTTGCCTCGTCTACTTCGGATGACAGCGTTTATGCGCCTAGGCATGCTTCTAATTAAATTTTGGATAAAATGTTGTAGAATTTGCTCCCATTCTGTGATAACTGCATTTTCAAGTTCCCTCAGGTTTCTAGGTGCAGGTATATGACGTTTCACATTTTTCTTAAGGTGATCCCATACATGTTCTATCGGATTCAGATCCGGGCTTTTTGGCGGCCTTTGCATAATCGGTATATCAACTTGATTAAGATAATCGAGTACCTCCCTAGCCACGTGAGGTCGAGCGTTGTCTTGCATAAACAGGAAATTGGGCCCCACAAAATGACCGAAAGGCATCACATGTTCTATTATAATATTCTCAAGATAGTAGTCAGCATTCATGGATCTCGTACGGACAGGAACTAACTCTGTGCGAGCATCAAAGCAGATGCCACCCCAGAACATAACAGAGCCACCGCCGAATGGAATCCTTGCAGAGATATTGCAAGGAGCAAACCTCTCTCCTGGTCTTCGCCATACTCGCTCACGACTATCTGTATGTTTTAGACTAACCCTAGTTTCATCTGTGAAGAAAATTTGTTTCCAATCATCCACAGACCAGTTTTCGTGATTTCGAGCAAAACGTAACCTGGCAACTCTGTTCTCTCTAGTAAGCAAGGGCGCAGTGGCTGGTCTCCTACTGTTTAATCCAGCTTCATTTAACCGTCTTCTAACTGTTTTAGAAGAAATTGTGACATTGCGAACAGCTTCGAGTTCGTTTCTTATTATAGAACTAGTGACAGTCCTGTTTCTTAAAGCATATTGTCTTATAAAACGTTCATCTAGGTCGCTAGTGCATCGTTTTCGCCCTTGCCCTAGCCTTCTAGAATAAGTTCCTACTTCATTCAAGCGTCTTACCATACGACTTATTGTGGAACGATGTTTGCCTAACAAATTGGCAACATAACTCTGACAATATCCCTCGTCCAATAAAACTGAAGCTCGCACTACCTCGTGTTCAGTTAAATTCCTCGTTCGATTCATTTTTCTAATTCTTCGGGATCAAAAATAAAACAGTCTACCACAAAAAACGTATTACTTTGAAAAAGGGAACAATTTATAAGCTTACTTTTAAAGAAAATCTATCGCATTATTACAGAAAATTGTTTATTTTCTAAAAAAAATTCTTTAAAACTGTAAATCTAAACGAATTGTTTTAATTTCTGTCATGAAACAACGAAACAAAATATGCATAGCCTATTATTCAAATACTCGAGAAACTTTAAAACTGACATAAGAAAAAGATAAATTAATTTTCAGATTGTTGCGTTAATTTTGTCCAGGAGTTTATTTACAGGTCTTTAAAGATGTTTTCTTCCAAATTTCAAGAAATATTTTTCAATATATTCTTAAAACTTTCCTTCTTCAAGAATATATCTAAAAAACACTTCTTAAATACGTCAAACAGGGTCGAATTCTGAACATCTTTTTGATCATTTAAGAGGGGTTGTATCCTTATTTTTATTGTGTTTGTAGATCTCTATATCTTCTAAAATATTTCATTTTTTTCCTTTTTGTGCTTTATGTAATATTTGTAGATTATTTATGTTTGGAAAAATATTATTTATTTGATGGAAGTGGTTAACAAAGTTTGAGTTTTCTTTGCTTAATCTAAAAGATGTTTGGTGTTCTTTAAATCTAGTATCGAAATTTCTCCCTGTTTGGCCTATATAACATCTATTACACTCATTACATGACAATTTATAAACTCCAGAGTCTTTTACATTGAAAAAAGAGGGAGGAAGGTTTTTGGGGTGATTTAAAAGCGATATTTATGTTGTCTTTTGCGATATATATGCAATTTTATTAGAAATTGATCCGAAATGTGTTAATGAGGGAAAAATTTGTTCTTTATCGTTTTTAACGTTTGTTTATTTTTAATTAGGTTATCTATGGTTTCTGAAATCCGTTATTGTGGGCAATATTTTTGATTATATCTAATTCTTTCTCTAAATTTTGTTTGGAGAATGCTCTGTGAATCATTGATCTATAGGCTGCGAGTTTATGTGAGTTGTTCCATGATTTATTGGGAATAGTGGTGCCTGTAAAAGTGGGCTTTCAAAAAATATCGAAGGAGAGTTTATTGTTATCTTGTTATTCATTTCTTTTTCTAATGTGAATTTTTTATTCGGATGTATTCCATTCTGGGACTTTAGGGTGGATTGGAGGACCTCATCGTCTCCTTTAAAACAGACCAATATGTCGTCTACATACCGACACCATAAAACTATATCCCTTGCCTGTTGTGACTCTAGAAAATTGTTTTCAAAATCGGACAAGAAAATTTCGGCCATCAAGGGGCTTAGTGGAGATCCCATTGCAAGGCCCTCTTTTTGTTTCAGAAATTGGTTGTTGAATCGAAAATAATTTTCTTCTATACATAGCTCGAACAACATCATTATTTCTTGTTAGTGTTCCGTACGGAACACTTATAAGATCCGTCTGTCACACCCGATTTTCTCCGAAACTGTTTGTCATAGAAAGTTGAAATTTGGTAATAATATAGGAATTGATGGCCTCATCAGAGCCATGTAGTTTTGAAAGTTAAATTTTGACTTAAGGGGTTAGTTTTGGGGGGTGAAATCGGAAGTGAAAAAAAAAATGTTTACTAGGTAATCGAGTGTGGTGTCAAATGAAAGCTTGTGAAAACACGAGTAAAAAATTTATATGTAATGTAATACTTGGGCGCACTTTTCTTTGTATTATTTTTAAAAAATCGCGAAAATTCGCTGTTCACCCGCCTTATCTCGAAAAGTACTTATCAAAAAATTTTGAAAAAATTCTGAAATATTTTCCACGGGGTGTAGATTGAACGAAAATTATGACGAGTGCATTACCTGTAATAATTTAACTGGTATATAAAAAAAACAGAAATTTCAAGGTCATCAATTTTCAGTAAAGATTGGAAATAAACTTTGTTGAAAACTTATTTGGGGTGTGTTTGTGAAGTCACTGATCATTTTATACTTCCGTTACAACATTTTTAGTGTTCCGTACGGAACACTTATAAGATCACTTCGGTGTCTGTCCGTCTGTCTGTCCGTCTGTCCGTCTGTCACACCCGATTTTCTCCGAAACTACTTGTCATAGAAAGTTGAAATTTGGCAGCAATATAGGAATTGATGGCCTCATCAGAGCCATGTAGTTTTGAAAATTAAATTTTGACTTAAGGGGTTAGTTTTGGGGGGTGAAATCGGAAATGAAAAAAAAAAAATTTACTAGGTAATCGAGTGTGGTGTCAAATGAAAGCTTGTGAAAACACGAGTAAAAAATATATATATAATGTAATACTTGCGCTCACTTTTCTTTGTATTATTTTTAAAAAATCGCGAAAAATCGCTGTCCACCCGCCTTATCTCGGAAAGTACTTATCAAAAAATTTTGAAAAAATTCTGGAATATTCTCCACGGGGTGTAGATTGAACGAAAATTATCACGAGTGCATTACCTGTAATAATTTATCTGTTATAAAAAAAAACAGAAATTTCAAGGTCATCAATTTTTAGTAAAGATTGGAATAAACTTTGTTGAAAACTTATTTGGGGTGTGTTTTGTGAAGTCACTGATCATTTTTTATATCACCGTAACATAAATTTTGACTTAAGGGATTCGTTTGGAGGGGTGAAATCGGAAGTGAAAAAAAATTTTTTTTACTAGGTCATCGAGTGTGGTGTCAAATGAAAGCTTGTGAAAACACGAGTAAAATATATATATATATATAATGTAATACTTGCGCACACTTTTCTTCGTATTACTTTTAAAAAATCGTGAAAAATCGCTGTCCCCTACCTTATCTCGAAAAGTACTGATCAAAAAATTTTGAAAAAACCCTGGAATATTCTCCACGGGGTATAGATTGAACGAAAATTATCATTACCTTTAATAATTTATCTGGTATAAAAAAAAAAACAATATTTCAAGGTCACCAGTTTTCAGTGAAGATTGGAAACAAAACTTTGTTGAAAACTCATTTGGGATGTGTTTTGTGAAGTCACTAATCATTTTATACCACCCTAACAAAACTTTTTATTTCGAAAACAATCAACTTACGGAACACTAATTGTGCAAGTTCAACTTGCACTTGACCGGTTTTATATTCATTAATGTAGGTACAATGGTTTTATTGTCAGTCTGTAATTGAGTAAATTCCAGGTAAATCTATAAATAGTGGAACCATTGCCTATCAGGTACCTGAACTGACCCTTTTAATCACCTAACTCGGGTAAGTCTCGTCAGTTTGTGCGTTCTTACTAATGAGAGTAGATCGAATTCGGCGTGTTATTTTATGTTAAGAAAATAGTGTTTTTTGTGTTATTGAACAGAATTAAAATGAGTTCAGGTTCCAGTTCAAGAAGAACTTGTGTGAAGTGTGTTTTGCTATATATGCGGAGAATACATGTTTCAACAAAACAGACAAACTATTACTGACTTTGTAAAGCGAGCGTATCTTGGATACTTTGGAGCTAAGCTTGGTGATCAGGACAAAACGTGGGCCCCGCATCTCGTATGTAAAACTTGTACAGAGCATTTACGGCAGTGGACTACCGGGAAGAGAAAATGTCTAAAATTCGGCGTACCAATGGTTTGGAGAGAACCAAAAAAACCACTTCAATGATTGTTATTTCTGTTTAGTAAATACTAATGGAATCAATCGAAATAACAGCAGTAAGTGGACTTATCCCAATTTAGACTCGGCAATACGCCCTATCCCGCACTCAGATGAAATACCGATTCCAACATTTCATCAGCTACCACATATCTCTGATGACGAATATTTTCCCTCTGATCGCTCTTCTGATGCTAATGAAACTAACAGTGACTATGAGGGGACGTCATCAGTTCCTCAAACGCTTCAATCAAAATGAATTAAATGATCTCACCAGGGATCTCAATTTATCGAAAAAAGCTTCTGAAGTACTGGCTTCTAGGTTGAACGACAAAAATTTACTGGAACAAGGAACCAAAATTACCTTTTACCGTACAAGAGAAAAAGATCTGCTACCATTCTTTTCTCAAGAAGATAATCTTGTATTTTGTCACGAAATTAGGGGATTCATGAAAGAAATGGGACTTTCTGAATATATTCCAGATGATTGGCGCCTATTTATTGACAGTTCAAAGCGAAGTTTAAAATGTGTCCTTCTACATAATGGGAATAAATATGGTTCAATACCACTAGCTCACTCAACGAAACTGAAAGAAGAATATAATACCATAGCTTTGGTCTTGCAGAAGATAAAGTATTACGAACATCAATGGATGATTTGTGTAGACTTAAAAATGGTAAACTTTCTTCTTGGGCAGCAAAGTGGTTACACGAAATATCCGTGTTTCTTGTGCCTCTGGGATAGTAGGGACAAAACACACCACTGGGTTAGAAAAGATTGGCCTCAGAGAGAAAACATGGACGTTGGGGAAAAGAATGTCATTAACGACGCTTTGGTTGAAAGAGAAAAAATCATACTTCCTCCGTTACATATAAAGTTGGGCTTAATGAAGCAATTTGTAAAGGCTCTTGATAAGAATGGGTCTTGTTTTGCATATATATGGGTAAAAATGCAACAGTTGAGCACAGAAAAACTCAAAGCAGGGATATTTGATGGCCCACAAATAAGACAATTAATTAAGGATCCTGCCTTCATAAATTCAATGAATCAAGTTGAACGAGAAGCTTGGACATCATTTGTTGCAGTTGTAGAAAATTTTCTAGGCAAACATAAAGCTCAAAACTATGTTGAAATGGTTAACAAGATGCTTAATAGTTTCAAATCCTTAGGGTGCAATATGAGTATTAAAATACACTATTTACACAGCCACTTAGACCGTTTTCCAGAAAATTTAGGAGACATGAGTGAGGAACAAGGTGAAAGATTTCTCCAAGATATTAAAGTTATGGAGGACCGCTACCAAGGAAGATGGGACATGCACATGATGGCAGATTACTGCTGGAGTTTAAAAAGGGACTGTTTAAAAAAACATTCAAGAATGTCGCGGAAAAGAAGCTTTCCAAGTGTTGAGTGACTATTTCATTTCTTCAATGTTTTTTTTTGTTTGTAAGTACGACATAATATTGTATTTTGTATAACTAAAATAAAAATTTCGTATCTACTTTTGTTTACTACACTTACGGATTTGAGTTACAATAATGTAACTTATATTTCTCTAAAATTGTATATCTTAAAAATTCGAGCTCCTAGGTACAAATGAATACGTTATTTGAATTCAGGACATCAAATTGATATAAAAATCAGCTCAAAAAACCTCGACACCAAAACAGCTGTTCCCCTGTGTTATCATTTATTAGTGTTCCGTACGGAACACTTATAAGATCACTTCGGTGTCTGTCCGTCTGTCTGTCCGTCTGTCCGTCTGTCCGTCTGTCCGTCTGTCACACCCGATTTTCTCCGAAACTACTTGTCATAGAAAGTTGAAATTTGGTAGCAATATAGGAATTGATGGCCTCATCAGAGCCATGTAGTTTTGAAAAATTAAATTTTGACTTAAGGGGTTAGTTTTGGGGGGTGAAATCGGAAATGAAAAAAAAAAATTTTTACTAGGTAATCGAGTGTGGTGTCAAATGAAAGTTTGTGAAAACACGAGTAAAAATATATATATAATGTAATACTTGCGCTCACTTTTCTTTGTATTATTTTTAAAAAATCGCGAAAAATCGCTGTCCACCCGCCTTATCTCGAAAAGTACTCATCAAAAAAATTTGAAAAAATTCTGGAATATTCTCCACGGGGTGTAGATTGAACGAAAATTATCACGAGTGCATTACCTGTAATAATTTATCTGTTATATAAAAAAAACAGAAATTTCAAGGTCATCAATTTTCAGTAAAGATTGGAATAAACTTTGTTGAAAACTTATTTGGGGTGTGTTTTGTGAAGTCACTGATCATTTTATGTCACCGTAACATAAATTTTGACTTAAGGGATTCGTTTTGAGGGGGGAAATCGGAAGTGAAAAAAAAATTTTTTTTACTAGGTCATCGAGTGTGGTGTCAAATGAAAGCTTGTGAAAACACGAGTAAAAAAATATATATATAATGTAATACTTGCGCACACTTTTCTTCGTATTACTTTTAAAAAATCGTGAAAAATCGCTGTCCCCTACCTTATCTCGAAAAGTACTGATCAAAAAAAATTTGAAAAAAATTCTGGAATATTCTCCACGGGGTATAGATTGAACGAAAATTATCATTACCTTTAATAATTTATCTGGTATAGAAAAAAAACAATATTTCAAGGTTTTCAGTAAAGATTGGAAACAAACTTTGTTGAAAACTCATTTGGGGTGTGTTTTGTGAAGTCACTGATCATTTTATACCACCCTAACAAAACTTTTTATTTCAAAAACAATCAACGTACGGAACACTAATTGTGCAAGTTCAACTTGCACTTGACCGGTTTTTTTATTTTGAAAGCAATCAACGTACGGAACACTAATTGCGCAAGTTCAACTTGCACTTGACCGGTTATTTCATAATAGGATTTGTATTAAGTTTCTCGAGTGAGTTTTAACGATTTTTAGATACTCTTTATTCGCGATGTTGGAAAACATGTTGGTTACATCGAATGATGAAGGGATGGAGTTGCCAGGGATATTAAAAATTTTTTAAGTTGCTGATTACACAGTTTCATGGAATTTTTGATGCTCTACCTCCGACTTTCTGTCCTATTTATGAGCTTACGGAAGCTTTTTGAATTACTTTTTAATGTTTTAGAATCCATATTGAAGATTTCAAAAGGAAACCGTCGTATTTAAAAGAAAAGCTCACACCCAAACATCCAATCAAAAAAAGATATTTTACTGCCGGATATGGTATAGACGAGTCAAATAAAATAGATTTGAGTAAGGTATGTATTTTTTATTTATTTTTACCAAATTGGAAACAACTAAATATGTCTTCATATATACCGGGTGTGACAGATAGACGGAAGTGCGGCCAGACACCGAAGTGATCTTATAAGTATTCTGTACGGAACACTAAGAAAATCCCATTATCTATCTATGTCTGAGCCTTCTTCTCATTAGGTAGATTTAGTGTCATATGTCTTAGGTAATATAAGTCGCATAGTGTCATAGTTAACGTCAGTTAAAAGCTGACACTTGGCAGTAGTAGATGTGCAAAGACTGTTGGAATTCGTTTATTAAGATTTAATTTAGACCGTCTCACCGTGGCTCGAAATGACATTTTTTCGTTCAAAATTATTTAGAACACTTATTTCGCAACCGATGGGGATATATTTTTTTAAATACTCGTCATTTAATTTCCAAAAAACATAAGAGAGTCGATTTTTAAATTATCACAAACAGATGGAGGAAAACTGGCAAAAAATACCATTTTATCATAAATTTTAGTAACATTCGCACGAAAAAAAATTTTTTACTACTACTTTACTCATATCTTATTCCTCGGGGGGGTTTCGTGGTCGCTGATTTCGAATTTTACTATTCCGAAAGTCAAGATGGCGAATCAAATATGACCGCTATAAAATGCTAAAAAATGATAAAAATGAGTTATTTGGGCTAAACATGTTACTCGGGGTTTTCCGATATTATTGATTACAAATATCAAGTCTGAAATTGGATCTATTCAAGTTCAAGTGCGAAATCCAAGATGGCGAATCATCACGTCATGTTTAAAATATTCCCAAACATTAGGAAATATCTTAGAAGAAGTATTTTAAGAATATTGAATAAGAAAGTAAACCAAAAATGCTTTGATAATTAAATGTATATATTGTGCAACACATATTATTAATAACAAATTATAAACAAAAAAATCGGGAATTTAATAAGTATTGGAAGTGTAAAACATAAATCTCATCAAAAACATAAAATGTAAAAAAGTGCCAAGTCTCGCAACGCAGTCCTTCCACCATAAAAAGTTCTAAGATCTCATGTAAAGTCAAGTCAATTATTTTAGTTAGTATCTATGGAAGCACCTACTCAACAACTTTGTCATAAATTGTTGTCTAATTAGTTACCTACCAACATTTATAGTGACCGTATCAATATTAGACATCTTTACTTCTATAATAAATATGACTTGGCAATCACACGGCAACATAATCACATTGCTTGCTTTGATACTACCGAAGTCGACATTAATTAGATGTAATCCGCCCAGACTTGTCACTCTCGAAAGTGCCACGTATGCTTGACCGCATGTGAACCCTGAAGAACCGATGGGCATCAGTGCACTGTTTAGACTTAGCCCCTGATTTTTGTGTATGGTAATAGCAAAAGCTATAGATATCGGAAACTGTTCGCGATGAACATAAGCTCTATTAATAATTTCAAATTTAGTTTTGACTGGACCAAGCTGGTAAAGATGTTCATTATTAAACGTAATATGTATTTTTTTTTTATTTTATTTGTATTTTCCGGATCAACCTTTACGCCTTTTACTATACCGATAGAACCGTTCAATAACTATATTCTCTTCTAGCCCTGCTGTCATGGAAGCATCATCTTAATACTTTTTTTATAATTAAAATATACTTAAAGTATTTCACTTAACAATTTTTTAATTACATGAAGTAGGTGAGTATTATTAAACGAATATATTTGATAAATGAAAAAATATTATTAAATATAATATATTAATTAATAAATAATCCAAATTATTCATAATTATGGATTTTTTAGTGATTAATTAACTTTATACGACGTATTATTTACTGGGACTCACGGTTGACCTTGCATTATACTATGTATGGCTGAGCGCTGCGCGCTCTCCGCGCTCTATCTCAAAAACGGTTAAGCGTATAAAAAATGTTTAGAATAAAATTTGTAGAGAATTTTATGCTCTACAATTTTCATAATAGATGCAAATATCATTGAAACCATAGTGAGCGAGATGTTTGCGAAAAACCGATTTTTCTGACCTTTGACCTTGAATATCTTAAGACGCGGATACGAGATTTTATGAGACTTTTGAGACAACTTTTAGAATGCCAAAATAAAGGTTTATACAAGTTTACAGCTTATTATCTCTCATTCCGAGGTTGAACCTCTTTTTTGGCTTAAGTAACCGTACGATTTAGAAAACGGGACTGAAATTTCGGGATGTTTCAGTTTTTCCTTCCTTTATAGGCTAAACACTAACTAAATTCAAAATTTGAAGTTTGTGTGCCTGCTAGAAGTACCTTAGAATGTTGATGATCGGTGAGTGTGTCAGTGACAAAATTAAAGAACTTCGACTGGAGATAGTTCGTAAACTATAAGGTATAAACAGTAGGTAATTTAGGAATATAGTTAGTATAGTATGTCCTCTTGGTCATTGAAAATTCAGGCTTCTAGCTTTATCCACAACGAAGTTACAGGGGAGTCGAAAGTGCCGTGAGTGGCTTCGAGAAAAGAATGGCACGGCTGTGCTTTTTGCTCGACTTGACGGGGGCACTGCCGTGCCCCCAGATTAGAGCTTAAAGATATACATCCAGTCTAATTTATTTCTTTTCTAAAATATGTGTATGACATAATATTGCAAAAAATTAATTTAAAAATTATCCAAAATTAATTTAAATATGAATTAATCTGATGGTGATAATGATGGTGAAAACGATAACATAACAATAACAACGATAATAGCATTAATAATAACAATCTCACAACCTCAAAATCACAGAAACATTCACCTTAGATATCAATATGAAAATTGGTATAAGTAAATGTAAAGTGCTCCACATCAACAGAGGCCTCCATGAGACAGAAACCATCAGCAGTGAAACACTCGATAACATGCTGGAGAAAGAAACATATAAATATCTAGGCTTCCATCAAAGCACCAAACTGAACTACACTCACATCAAAACAGAGTTCAGAACCGAATTCAAAAACAGACTCACAAAACTTATACAAACAAAACTCAACTCCAATAACCTCTCTAAAGCCATCAACACGTTCGCTATACCTATACTCACATATTCATTTGGTAACTCTGTTTGTGATAATTCAAAAATCGACTCTCTTATGTTTTTTTGGAAATGAAAAGACGAGTATTTAAAAAAATATATCCCCATCGGTTGCGAAATAAGTGCTCTAGATAATTTTAAATGAAAAAATATCATTTCGTGTCATTGTGCGCCTTGAAGATAAGTGAAATTTTGGTACTACGCAGGCCTATGAAGAAATTTGGGCTCTTTATGATCAAAATATATTATCAAAAGCAACAGTCAAAAGATGGTTTAGTCGCATTCGTTCCGGAAATTTCGATGTCAAAAATACCCCTCGCACTAGTCGAACAACTATAGAAAATCAACTTTTTCGGCAAAAGTAAGACCGGCAATAAGTAGCCTTGGTATCGCCAAGAAAGTAAACATTCACCACCAAACAGTTTTAAACAATTTGGAGAAAGCTGGCTACAAAAAGAAGCTCGATTGAGTTTTTATCTGTAAATCTTTATAGAAACGCAACAAAATCGAGCCATCTCGGGAGCGGTTGATTAGGGACAATAAAAAGTGGATCATGTACCACAATAATGTGCGAAAAAGATCAGGATCGAAAAAGGATGAAGCAACAAAAACGATGGTTAAGCCCGAATTGACGCCAAAAAGGTAATGATCTGTGCTTGGTGGGATTGGAAGGAAATCGGAAAAGGAAACTTTTACAGCTTCAACTTGGTGGTAGAAAATTGCACCGGGAGGTTAGTTCAAGTTAGCAGTAATAGAGCTACTATGACTTGTTATATCTTCTATTACTTCAATTGAAGAAGCTTGCAGTCCTTCATTTACATCTAGAATGAAAAAAAATTCTAACATGTTGTGCGTGCGTAAAATTACTAACTCAAAGGTTCTACTGCGATCTGGAAAAGTGACATGGTTTTATAATTTATTTTGCTTCGTTTTTTTTTCAGGAACCGTCTCCTTTTAAATATCCAAAGGATTTAGAAGAATTTGCCCATAAAGTGATGACTAAATCATGGAGAAATGATGTGAGAATAAGAGAACTTCGAGTAAAATGTTCTCAGAAACCCAGTTTTAAAGACAGACACAAGAAAAACCTTTTGAACAGATTATATGTGGAAGAACCCAAAATCGAAACCATGAAAACTGTTTTAGACGTAGCTCCTGAATATTTTAAAGTTATTGAAGGTATGTGCTATCCTAAAGACGGCTGGAGATGTTTATTATTCGAAACGTTGTAACGTAAAACAAGTAACGATAATTTAAATTCAAAAATAAACCTTTTCGGCAGTTCGATTTGCCAGGGCTTTATTTTGTAGAGACTAAAAAATTTAGATTTTTGTGATCATACAGTCTCAAATTAGGGTAATTTCCAGACGTTTTACCTACGATTTTAAAAGGTATCTTCAAGTTGGATGGTATATATATATATATATATATATATATATATATATATATATATATATATATATATATATATATTTACATGGTTTGTCCCAAAAGTAATGCGTTATAATTTTTTTTACAGATCAGATTGGCATAATAACTTAAAATTCTTCAAAGTATAATTCTTCTGCGTCAATACATTTTTGCCAGCTGTGCAGTGTAAGTCCCATGGAGTCCTCAACGGGAATGACCTTTTAAACCTCGTCGTAGTCGTTTTGATGTTATAGATGGTGTTTCAGTGACGTTCTTTCATGAATTTTTTAAACTTGGGAAACAAAGAGAAGTCTGCCGGGGGCCATGTCGGCATTGTAGGGCGGTTGGGGGCTCTTGTCTCCCCGATCCGTGTCAGGTAGTCGCTTTTTTGAACACTTCCACCTACAATTTGGCGTTTGCGTATCGCTACAGCGATTTCTCCATCGCGACTTCGACGGCACTTCAGAAGTTTACTCTATCGCGCGTCCTAACGATCTGGGAGCTCGGAGCTAATTGCCGTGCGGAGCGCTGTATTGCCAAAGCCCCCCACCACAGGTCCCAACTGGCGGGAACGCTCTGCGACGGATAGTCGTCACAAAAAAATATGACGCATTACTTTTGGGACACACCTTGTATATATAAACCTTTCTCGTGAAAAACTCCGTCAGTGAAAACTGGAATAAAATCTGTTCAGTAGTTACTGAGAAAACTGTGTGCGAAGAGACACAGACGGACGGAGAGACGCAGCGGGGGACTTTGTTTTATACTTACGTAGTGATTTACAGTATTCTAATATTGAAGAGCATATTTCTTTGAAGCTTTTTCGCGAAACAATACGTGAAACGTCGGAAAAGAAGTGTACAGTCGGTCAAGTAAGAACGTATCCGCGTTAACTCATTTTTGGTAGATGCGATTTAACAAAAAATCGGTAGAGAGAATTTTTGTCAACGACAGAGGGCAATTTAACATAGTAAAAGTATTAGTTGATTTCGAACTTTCGTCAAAATCACGTTCAAAATGAGTCACTTGTTTACGCGTCGGTTCGAGGCAGTTTTTCTTTGTTCTCATCTAAAGGGGCCTAAAAGGACACATTCCGCTGCTGCCAAGTATATTAAAAAGTCGGTGTCGTTTGTAAGAAAGTGGGTTAATTATTTTAACGAGACGAAAAATGTCGAAGACTTGCCACAACGTGACTCGATAGGCAAAGTCGCTCCGAAAATCGAAAAACAAATCGTGTCTTTGTTTTCACGGGTTTCGAAATTGATGCTGCGTCAAGGATCGGATTTGAATGTATCCTACGAGACCTTTCGACAACATCTTCGTGCTTATGACGTCAAATTCTTAAGCACTTTGAACAAACCTTTGCTAGATAAAAATCACGTCGCGAAACAGCTCGCTTCGGCCCACGATAAGCTATTAGAGTGGTCTTCACAATCGGCGGACGCCAACGTTTGCTCCCTTGTAAAGAGAAAACTCAGAGGAAAGACTCTGAAAACTCTGATTCAGTTGTCTCGCGAGTTTCGAAAAATTTGCAGAAAATCTCGTCGACAGCATGCCTCGAATATGCCAGGCGATTATTGATGCAGGAAGCGACTGACCAACTTACTACGCCGTTGTTAGCATACCAAAGATTATTTTGATGACAAAACATATTCTCAAAACACATTTTTTCAAGAAACCGAGCGGTTACGTTCTTACTTGGCAGACTGTAACTTTTAGCTACACAGCTTTACCATATTTGTTGTTGATTGGAATGCAATAATTTCCACTTTTTAGGAAGGCCTATACCTGACAGACTTGACATAAGAAACTACATAAATACTGTAAGAGATTCTTTGAGGACAAAAATCGTCAACGGCTACAGAGAGGATGATATAATGTTAATTGAAGAAAATTTGCTTTTGGAGCAAAAAATTATCGATTCGATTCGTGAGAATTACAATAAATACGTAAACGTTTTTGAGGAGTTTTTGTACAGAGATCACACGTCTTCCATGCAACTATTGAAGGTATGCGTATATATACTTTTGATCGTTTAAATAAATGTAACATTTCACCTCCAAAGTCATTTGATTTTGCCACCTTACGGTAGCTAGTACTACTACTACTACTACTACTACTAAGTCAGATGCAACTGATGATGTTTTCCAGACCATTAATCACGGTAAGGTTAGCGCTTCTGTACGTTTGGATTTGACTAAGGCCTTTGACAATCTTTGATTTTACTTCCTGTATTATGTTTTGAGATATGCCTATTAACTTACTTAAGTCTTTTTTGAACTAACAGAATACAAGTTAAGTCGATGGGTGACTTTCCGATCCCCTTACAGTCGTTTATTGTTTGTTCTGCAGAGATATAGATTTTATGAATGGATTCCAGATGATAAACGCTTAGGACGCCCGAAAATTTCTAAGGCCGACGAGATCGTGACAAAAATTCGCAATAGCGTACTAAATGATCGCAACTGAGGATTCAAGAGCTCACTGACATTATAAACATCTCGGTAGATCGTGTCCACGTTTGTTAATATTTAACCAAAACCGCATTTAAATGAACATTGCTAAGGCTTGTTTAAACATAATTCCGGTGATTTTTTCGAAGTTTCTTAACAGTAGAAGAACCATTATTACAGGCGAGAGACGCAGGAGGAGTCAAAACGGTGGGTGCGAGCAGGTTAAAGTGCGCCCAAGCAAAAACGGTTCCATTTGCAGGAAAAGTGATGGCTAAGGTTTTTTAGGATTCTTATTGTGTTGTGCTTATAGACGACTTGGAGAAAGGTAGACCCATCACCGGGGAGTATTATGCTTGACTACTAGATCAATAGAAGGTTGTTACTCAGACGAAACGTCCACATTTTGCCAAAAAGAAAGTGCTTTTTTATCACGATAATGGGCCTTAACACACGTCTAGAGTTGTTCCTGCAAAACTGCATGTCCTTCGCTTCGAAGTGCTTCCACATCCAGGGTATTCGACAGTTTTGGCTTCCGGCTATTACTTTTCGTTTTCAAATCTGAAAAAATTGCTGGCTGGACGATTTCACTTTGAATGATGCAGTTACAGCGTGAGACGAAAATTTATTTTGCAGAGTCGGACAAATCTTAATGTAATGAGGGCATTAAAAGTTGGAAAGTCGTTGTACCAAATGTTTTGTTTTGCAAGGTGAGTATGTAAAAAAATAAAAGAAAAACAATTATTTTTAATCTTGCGTTTTCTTTGTTATACCGAGAACTTTTAGAACGACCCCCATAACCTTTAACGATAATTTTCAGGAATCCGAACAAGCCGCTAGAGAAGCTTATGACAAATACGAAGAATACAAAGCCGTCGCGAAGAAGTACAGTGCTATAAGATCGTCATTATACAATTCTGAGGAAAAATGGCGGAACTGTCAAATGTATGAAAAATTCCTGTTTCTTGTGAGTCCGTTTAGCTGGAGAAATCAAAGGCAGCAAAAAATGTAAGTATATTATACGATTATGATATGATTACGAAATAATGATACAGTGAACCCTATGTTAACGGCCACCTGTCATAAGCGGCCGCCTGTGGTAACGGACAATATTAAGCTTCCCGAAACCTCTTGCATATAAATTCCCGTATACAAAAACCTGTTAATTACGGCTACTGGTATTAAACGGCCACAGCAAGTTAAATCGAAATTTACCTGGTAATAACGACCGGGCTGGTCGAAGGGCTTTATGACATACTAATTATTTTTATGGGTCTTCAACCTTTTACTTTTACTATTACTGTCACTGGGCAATTTATTTAAGGAAATACCCATTATTGTTGATAAAATTATGTGATTTAAATTTGAAGTTTTCTGTTTATTCCATTATTTTAAAGTTGTCTTCGTACTGAATTCGTTCTTAAAAATGTCGCTGAAACGAAAACGTTTATCACTAAAAGACAAAGTTACTATCATCGCTGAAAGTGAAAAGTTTGCGTTAAGTTAGCGAAAACTGGCTGAAAAGTCCGAGGTTGGAAAAACGCAAATTCTCGATATATTAAAAAGTAAAAGTGAACTAAAAAAGATGTTTGAAGAGGGTGTTAACTTGGAGCAAAAACAAAAATTTCCCAAGTCAACAGGATTAGCAAAGGATCAAGTTGTCTACAATTGGGTTTGCAAGGCCAGGAATAAAGCGGTTCCAATATCTGGACCATTACTCAAAAAAAAGCACTGGAGGTGTCAACCAGCTTGAAAGTGGAAAATGTCGCTGCATCAAATGGGTGGTTGGAAAGTTTCTGTAAACGGCACAATATTACTTTTAAGTCAGTTTCTGGTGAGTCCGCAGATGTAAATTTGAAAGATGTAGAGGCCTGGAAAACTACATTACCGCTAATTTTAAAAGATTATTCTCCACGAGATGTATACAATGCTGATGAAACAGGTCTTTATTACCGAGCCATGCCAAATAAGACATTTGTTTTAAAAAACGATAAATGTGCAGGAAAGAAGGTAGCAAAACAGCTATTAACTATCTTACTGTGTGCAAATATGGAAGGAGAAAAAAGAAAATCCGTTAATAATTGGGAAAAGTAAAAATCCTCATTGTTTTAAAGGTAATCATATTGACAAGTTACCTGGCCTGGATGACGTCAGAAATTATGACCAGATGGCTCCATAAATTTGATAATAAAATGAAGAAACAAAATAGAAAAGTGTTGCTTTTCTTGGACAATGCTACCTCTCATCCTAAAGTGCTACTAGAAAATGTTAAGCTGGTTTTTTTGCCACTAAATACCACCTCATATTGTCAGCCTTTAGACCAAGCAATAATTCAAAATTTTAAGATGATATATAGAAAATTTTTAATCAAAAAGCATAAATTTAACGAATGCACTAATATGGATTACGACGGCGCACAGTGTGTCGCGTAGAACATGCTAGGTGGACAAAATTCATGTTATGATTTCCAGGAAATCTTATTTGCAAAACGTAAACAACACCACCAAACCCCGAATTCCGAGAAAAGGTTGTTTATCAAATTTGCAAGTGGCGAGTCATAAGCGTCAGAAGTCAGGTAATGAGTTTAATGCAGCTCTTTCAATCAATCAGTTGCAATTTAGCGACACTTTCGTGCACATCTTATAGTGACATATTGTAATATTGTGAAAGTTTTTGTGATGAATATTAATACTGAGGGTAAGTACTATTTTTTAATGTATTTTTTTAATCAGAATCTATTAATTTGAATTTTTAGTATTTTTTTTAAATAACCTATATATTTTAGCGTGTTTTTTTTTAAAAAAAAACTTTGAAAGTTCAGAATATACAGACATTCACCTCTATCCGGGCTAGTTTTTAGATATTACACAGAAATAACTTTATTCTTCGTAAAAATATACATATTGTTTAGCACACTTCAGTACAACATGTTTTTTTTTTTCTTTTTTTCCAGAATACGTTTACTCTATTTCAAGGGTAGCCTTTTTTGAGGAAGAATGAAAAAAACTCGCGTGTATATGACTTTCTTTCTTCAAAATTTCACTTTGGTGACATTACTGAAAGCAGCCAAAAAGAAATAAAGTTGAAGATATCCAACTTGTCTAATAAGTTTGGTTGGATGAAGCAGACATACAGTTTACTGCGAGTTCTTTTGCGCCACAACCTTCAACATCAAGTGAGAATGTGACTCTTGCAGGAAGACCTCGCAAAGATTTCGAGGAATCGTCGTTTAAGACGAAGAAACGTCGCGTCGTGGATCTCGTAGAATCCCGAAGTGTCAGTGAATTGGTGACTGCTGCCGAAATTGCTGTGCGTTCAGCAGGGCAAAGGAAAATTGCCAATGTGATTAGAGACATTAGTGAGAGCCCAGATAATATTATTAAGTCTAAAAATACCAGTTCCGTTAATCCTAGGCAATTAAGTAGTGACGAAGCCTTAGCTTACTATATAGATTCTAAGTCAACAACGCATTCTTACAAACAAACTAGGAAGTGGTCCATGAAGGCGGGGCATAATGTGTTTCCGTCATATTTTAGTTTAAAAAGCCCAAACAGGCCTGTTACCCTGCAGAGGAGCACATTGCTATAACAGAAACTCGTGCTGAAATAAATTTGCAAGCCGTATTAAATAAAACAGTAGAACGTTTAGTATTAGCACAGAATGAAGTTATCAGCAGTGTGGTCCCAACAAGTTCATCGTTTACACTTGTTAGTAAATGGGGATGTGATGGAAGTTCTGGGCACAGCACATACAAACAGAGATTTGAGAACACTGAATATACGGACGAGTTTCTTTTCGCATTTTCTTTAGTTCCCCTTAAGTTATATGATGAATAGAGGTAAGCGAAATGCAGCTAAATGAAAGACACTGTATTATAATTTTTAATTCTAATAACCATCCAAAATACCCTTGCCCTTTAGTTCCGTTATCTACCTGCTAAGCTGATGCAATCCTACCGCGATATGCAAGGGTGGCTGTATTACACAAATTTTATCGATATTGAGTACCTGCGGTAAATTGTGAATAAAACCCACATTTATTAACCGATTTTCATGATTAATACCTTATTTTATTTTCCAGATACGCAGCTGTCACAAAAATGTATAATATTTTGTTTTTCTTTTGTTATTGCGCTTTTTTACCGAAAAAAATAATGAATTTTACAATTAAAAATAATTTTGTCCAGCTAACTTGTACTAGGCGACACACTGTGCGGCGTGGAAAAATCTTTCTTCAGTTACAATTAAAAAATGTTTTTTCAAGGCCGGATTCTCCGATGCTATGCTATTTTTGGCGAAGAAGACGAAATATCCCTTGCTCAGGTCTTTCCTTTAGTTCATTATAAAACTGTAAATTTGGTTTGTTTCCGTTGAGAGTGATGTACCTACAGAAAGTTTAAACTTCATTATTTCGGAAATTGTTTAGGAACTGGGCGATACAGACGAAAAGCTTGATTCTGATTCAGACAGTGATGTGGACGAATGTGAAGCTCCAAAATCTACTTTGTCTGGTATGAGTGAAGTTCGTGCAAATTTAAGAGACTATTTTTTGTGTAATAACAATGGTGAAATGGCTATAGATATTTCTCGAATGTTACTTTCATGTGAATTTGAGGTTTTGAAATCAAAGCTAAAAAAATTTTAAACAAACAACAATTGAAACATACCTCAAAAAAGCTTAATAACATTTTTAAAAAAATCCATATCATGTATATAGTGTAGATATTGTACATTCAAAATACTTTTTTTTTATATTATTAAATCATTTTAACTTTTCAATCTGTGTGTATGTTCTTTTTATTAAAATAAAGAAAATATTTAAAAATAGAAAAACATATGTCTTTATTTATAGGGCGCAAAACCTGGGAATAACGGCCACCTGTCTTAAACGGCTAATGTTCCTAAATTTTTTTGTGGCTGCTTTTGATAGGTTTTACTGTATTATAATTATGATATCATCATTATATTAAAATACGATACCATTATGATATACAAATGATATGGAATTTTTTTTCTAGGGTCCGTTTATCTTTTAACGAAGGCGACGAAGATGCAGATGAAAATTTATTTGGTAAATATCGCTTGTCGATGAACGAACAGGAAATATCGCTTTCTGATCTGATGGCACATTTTGAGGGAGACCGGAAAGAGGATCTTCCACCAGAGTTGTACTTTACTGACCCTGAACAACTAATTGACGTATTTAGGTTCGTTTAAGTTAGCTGTAGTGATTTGTTACGTTAGCAAAGTTCTGTAAAGTAGGGGAGGGTGGCCTAAAGTAAGTAAGCTAAGGTTGAGGGACCAAAAAACGGAAGTTTTAGTCAAATACGTTAGGATTTTTTACAATATTAGATAAGATATTTATCGAACTTGAAAGTAAAACATTTATGAACATTTTGTATCAAATATTTATTGAATAATAAAAATAAAAAACCTCTTCCAAAACTCGCATTGTCCGAATGGGCGCTTGGGCAAAGCGGGTAAACATTTAATAAGTAGGAAAGGTAACAATTAGACTTAATTAAATTTAATTAAATAGTAGCTATACTATTGAGATCAACCATATAAATATAGCAACATGTTAAGTAAACTCTTTTCTCAGAATTCTAATTAAAATAAACAACGCAGACTCATATTTTAGTAAATTATCGAATAATTTCATACTAACTGATATAACTGGCTGGTTGGATGTAAATATGCTGTTTGCAAATGTGAGTTGAAACTTTTACTGTTGTTTACGAGATGGCACTGGATGGCTATCAGTCTGTGAACTTTTGGGACAGACAGTGTATAACATGTTACTTACGTTCTTTTTTATTTGCTAAAGTTATATACGATAATTTCGCTTCATTATATTAGACTTTTTATAACGTAACGAAAGTCGGTGAATCATTAAATATTTGAAATTTTAGAAATCTGACAACACTCACAGTCGCTCTTTCTTGAGTCCATTGTTTTCCTCGGATTGAGTTTAAATGTAAACAAGCCGAGTCTTGATTGAAATACTTTGTATAATAAAGAGTTCGCGTTTTTTTTTTTTTTTAGATTCATGGAAATGCAAAATTTAAATTCTCTGTTGCACTCGGAAGAACTGGCTCTTCCATTAGAGCAAGTAAGAGAGGGGATGCGAATGGCTGAAGAGATGTTTGACAGTGAAATTAACGATTTACAGGAGACGATTGATAAGTTGGAAGGCGGTATAAGGTAAATACAGGACATTATGAAAATATGTTTTCCAATGATCCACAATTTTAATATTTGATCGTGGAAGATAGCTTCAATTCATCATTATCAAACATTCCATTTAAATTTTAGCTGGGAAGAAGAGAGAGCCAAATATCTAGAAGAACTAGCGTTGGAACTGATTGAAAACCAATTTAAAAAATTGATCATGGACGATGAAGTGTTGAATCTGCATGTTTTTGTTGAGGACGTGTACGAAACAAGAATTGGTCCAAACGATGCCAATTTAAGTATGGCGGAAATGATGAAAACCATCGAGGAAAAGTATAGACATGAACTTCTAGCTTTGGACAAGGTACATGTTTATATTATTCACTCTGTCGACTAAAACACAGAGAAATTACCAAAAACTGACTGGAACCTTTGTATTTTAGATACCAGCAGAGCAAGTTGCTCTCCTAGAAAGTGGATGTTACGCTGAGCAGATGATGGTCATGCGATTAGCGGAGAAAGCAGCTAAACAGTATGCAGAATTAGAACAACTCACGTATAAATTAAACAGAGCATTCGCTCCGCCATTTGTAAAAACCGCTGGAAAAGGTAGGTTTCCAAAATGGTTTTTTACTTTCCTTGCTAAAGTAATTTTGCTTGTACGTTTTAGGGTTCCTAGATTACGAAAAAACATAAAGGATCGCTGAATATCGCGAAACATTCGACAGTCTCATTCAGAAACTGTTTTACATTTCAAGCTTCCTATCCCCAATAATTTAAAAAACTACAACATTATGCAATTTCCAATAAAATACATAGATATCTTGTTGAGGCAACAAAATGTATGGCTTATTGTCGATCATTTTCATAAGCAATCGTTCCTTGAATTCCCTCGTATAGAAACTAAGCTCGATTTCCATTACCTATAATATAATCGATCTATTTTGGATCAATTTTGAATAATATATATATATATATATATATATATATATATATATATATATATATATATACACACATATATATATATATATATATATATATATATATATATATATATATATATATATATATATATAGATATATACATATATATATATATATATATATATATATATATATATATATATATATATATATATATATATATATATATTAGTAAAGCAGTAGTATGCTAATCTTCAATGGATTTGTTATTTGACACTGTTAAGTACATAGTTTTCTTTTTAAGCTTTATTAACGCGTCGGGTCGTCTGTCTACTCAAAAACAATGATGATGATGAATCCAACTAATCTTCTACGAGGATAATACGCAATGTACGGAACTAAGTGCGGTATCTGAATCATAAGAACGCGGATCACCGATGATAGTTATAAGGTGTTAAAAAATTAATCCAATTTAATATACGAGCTATATTCGGAAAGTAAGGTTACAACGCGCTTATAGCACCCAGGGTTTTTTTTTTTCTAAGTTGGCACTTCTGCGTGCTGAGAAGGTATCAGTAGCCTGGCTGGTTTTGTCAGAATCATCTGTCGAGATGACTCCACCCATTCCCGATCCCGGCAATTGTGAGGTGCGCGGACTCATCCACTATCTTGCGATTGCTAGAAATGAGTCGGCTGCAAACATTTACCGTGAAATTGTTTTTGTTTGAGGTCTCGTCAAAAAGTGGCAAAGTGGTGTCAAGGTTTTAAAAACGGTCGAACAAACACTCACGATGAAGAGAAGAGCGGGAAACCATCGATAGTGACTGAAGAGTTTGTTCAAAAAGTTGAAGAGATCATTCGTGAAGACCACCGAATGACTGTGGATGAGCTTCACGAGAAATGTCCAGAAGTCGGAAGAACTGTGCTTTATTATACATTGACCGAAAAATTGATGGATGCCAAAAATGCTAACGGACGAACACAAAGCCAATCGAGTTCGTGCAGCTCAGAACTTTGTCGACCGTTATGAACTCGAGGGGGAAGATTTCCTTGACTCAATAGTGACAGGTGATGAAACATGAGTTGCACACTACAAACCAAACAGAAAAAGACAATCGATGCAGTGGAGGTATACGAGTTCCCTGTCTACAAAAACATTCAAGGCGCAACGCAACAGTCTGAAAAAAAAAAATCGGGGCAATTATTTTCTTGGGATCGAAAAGGGATACTCCTCGTCGACTTCTTGACTCCGGGTGAAACCATTATTGCTGACGAATATTTCTTGTGCGTTAATGTAACTGTCGCTGTTCTCCATTCATCTGGGATTCTATTTGATCTGGAATTGCTTAACCAGAGAGTGTTCCCCATATTTTAGTATTTCATTGGCTATTTGGTCTTCACCGGGAGATTTTACAGTTTTTTAATTTTTCCAGAGCTTCCATTACGTCTTCTTCCGCTATATGTGTTTCTTCGTTTAACGTTATATTTGGTGTTTGCGACAGTGTGATACTCTGGTCCCTTTTATATAATTGTGTAAGATATATCCCATCAAAAACATAAAATGTAAAACAATGCCGTCTCGCAACGCAGTCCTTCCACTGCAAAAAGTTGTGAGATCTCATGTAAAACCAAGTCAGTTATTTTAGTTAGTATCTATGGAAGCACCTGTTCAACAACTTTGTCACAAATTGTTATCTAATTAGTTACCTACCAACATTTATAGTGACCGTATCAATATTAGACATCTTTACTTCTATAATATATATAAAATGCAACGTCTCTCTGTCTGTCTGTTTGTCTGTCTGTCTGTCTGTCTGTCTGTCTGTCTGTCTGTCTGTCTGTCCGTTAGTGACCTTATCACTGGAGAACCACTTATCCGATTTACGTACTTTTTTTTTTAAAACATACATATGTTCTCTGGCCAGGTTATAGGCTATGTTTTATTACGATAGGTAGCATAAGGAATGAGCAGTGACGTAAAATAGTGAGTAAAGTCGGAAAAAAGTTTGCCGCTAGCGCGTTCCTTTGCAATACACAGCCTAAACCGTTAATTATGGATCAATATTATGTAGCAGAGAATATCTATAATCTATAATCTACAATATATATAAAATACAATGTCTCTCTGTCTGTCTGTCTGTCCATTAGTGCGTTTATCACGAGAGAGCCACTTATCCGATTTACGTGTCTTTTTTTAAATTCATACATATATTCTTTGGCCAGGTTATATAATATAATAATAATAATCTATATAAAATGCAACGTTTCTCTGTCTGTCTGTCTGTCCGTTAGTGCGTTTATCCCTCTAGAACCACTTATCCGATTTACGTGATTTTTTAAATTCATACATATGTTCTCTGACCAGGTTATAGATATACATTTTATTACATCTATAATATATATAAAATGCAACGTATCTTTGTCTGTCTGTCTGTCTGTACTGTCTGTCTGTATGTCCGTTAGTGCGCTTATCACTGGAGAACCACTCATCCGATTTTCGTACTTTTTTTTTAAAACATACATATGTACTCCGGTCAGGTTATAGGCTATATTTTATTACGATAGGTAGCATAAGGAATGAGCAGTGACGAGAATGAAGTCGGAAAAAAGTTTGCCACTAGCGCGTTCTCTTGCAATACACAATCTAAACCATTAAATATGGAACAATATTATGTAGCAGAGAATATCTATAATCTATAATATATATAAAATGCAATGTCTCTTTGTCTGTCTGTCTGTCCATTAGTGCGTTTATCATGCGAGAACCACTTATCCGATTTACGTGTCTTTTTTTAAAATTCATACATGTATTCTTTGGCCAGGTTATATGCAAATGCAACGTCTCTCCTTCTGTCTGTCTGTCTGTTCGTCCGTTAGTGCGCTTATCCGATTTACGTGCTTTTTTTTAAATATACATTTATTCTCTGGCCAAGTCATAGACTATATTTTATTACGTTAGGTAACATGAGGAATAAGCAGTGACGATAATAGTGAATCAAATCGGAAAAAAGTTTGCCGCTAGCGCATTCTCTTGCAATACACTGCCTAAACCACTAAATATGGAACAATATCATGTAGCAAAGGATATCTATAAATATATATAAAATGCAACGTCTCTCTGTCTATTTGTCCGTTTGTGCGTTTATCACTGGAGAACCACTTATCCGATGTACGTGCTTTTTTTTTAAACATACGTATGTTCTCTGGCCAGGTTATAGGATATATTTTATTACGTTAGGTGACATAAGGAATAAGCAGTGACGATAATAGTGAATCAAGTCGGAGAAAAGTTTGCCGCTAACGCGTTCTCTTGCAATACACTGCCTAAAGCATTAGATATGGAACAATATCATGTAGCAAGGAATATAATATATATAAAATGCAACGTCTCTCTGTCTGTCTGTCCGTTAGTGCGCTTATCACTCGAGAACCACTTATCCGATTTACGTGTTTTTATAAATTTATACATATGTTCTATATAATTCGATATAAGCCTAGATAATGGGAGATAAGGTGAGATAATGGGAGATAAGGAGAAATAATGGGAGATAAGTCGAGATAAGCCTCGATAATGGGAGGTAAGGTGAGTTATGAGAGATAAGTATAAATAATAGGAGATAAGGAGAAATAATGGGAGATAAGCAGAAATAAATCTAGATAATGGGAGTTATGGTGAGATAATGGAAGATAAGAAGAAATAATGGGAGATAAGGAGAAAGAAATATTGCGCGATAAGTCGAGATAAGCCTAGATAATGGGAAATGAGGTGAGATAATGGGAGATAAGGAGAAATAATGGGAGATAAGGAGAAATAATGGGAGATGAACAGAGATAAGCCTAGATAATGGAAATTATGTAGAGATAATGGGAGATAAGGAAAAATATTGGGAGATAAGGGGAAATAATGGGAGATATTTTATTACGTTGGGTAATATAAGGAATAAGCAGTGAGGATAGTAGTGACTCAAGTCCACGCGAGCGGAGCCGCGGGCCCGGCTAGTCTATAATAAATATAATGACTTGGTAACAAGGATTTTCTACAGCTGACGCTCTCTTCTTTCTCTCAGCCTTTGATTCCATCCGTTTCTATCTTCCCAGTCTCCATCTGTTACCCATAACCTCGTCCACATCGTCTCTCCTCGATCGTCTGGGTCTTCCTCTTTTTCTTCTCCCTATAGGGCTCCACTCCGTTATTTTCTTTATCTACCTGCTCCCGCTGGATAGCTACCATCCAGCCCTCTCCTTTGAACTGAATATATCTTGTGAACCAGAAGAATCTATAGATTTTGATTACGAATATTACGATTTTGAGGGCGCTAATTTCAATGAAATTAATTCGTTTTTGGGTTTCTTTTCTTTGTTTGGCATCAACTGGTCAATTCAAACACTGCAAAGGAATCTGTAAATACCTTTTATGATGAAATTTATACTGCATTTGATTTATTTATACCTAAAAGAAGGTCTAGGAAACCAAAATTCTCTTCACCTTGGTTTAATGATACATTGAAAGAAGTGATTTTTTTTTAAAAAAACAATAAAACTACCAGCTCATCAAAGTATTATATTATTTTCTCTGAATTTAGGAAACAATGTAAAGCTTTATCGGAGTTATGTTATAAGAATTACATCAGCAATATACAAAAATCAATTACCAGCATAGTAAAAATTTTTGGAGATATATTCATTCAAAGAATAAGAGTTTTGAAATACCAAATGTTATGTATTATAATTCTGAATCATCTAAACATGGTAATGAAATAGCCAATTATTTTTCGAATTATTTCTCTTCTGTATATTGCAATAAAAAATGTGATACATATGATGTTAAGGTTTCGCGAGATGTAGATATAAGTAGTTGTAATATTAGCCAAATAGGTATATACGAGTATAACGCCATCCATAAAACAAGTGACAGTTTATCAATAGGTCCAGATAGAATACCAATAATGTTTTTTAAAAGTTGATGTTATATTGTATCCAGTATTTTAAGTTTTATTTTTAATAACTCTATTTTAGAGTGACTCCAATTTATAAAAGCGGATACCAATCCTCAGTAAAGAATTATAGGGCGGTCTCCAAAACATCTATAATAGCGAAGGTGTTTGAATCAGTTGTTGACTCAAAGGTAAAGCCCCATTTCCAACATATATTAAGCGATGGTCAACATGGGTTTGTACGAGGGCGATCCACTGTTACCAATTTATTAGTCTACAAAAATGAGCTTAGGAACGCGTTGGAAACCACCAAACAAGTAGATGTAATCTACACAGATTTCTCAAAAGCATTTGATAAAGTTAACCATAATCTACTAATTTATAAACTTGAGCGTTCGGGCATTTTCGGTAGCTTATTGAGATGGTTCAGAAGTTATCTTTCTGATCGTAAGCAAATTGTAAAGATTAAGGGTTTTATATCAGATGAAATCAGAGTCACATCTGGTGTTCCACAGGGTTCTCACCTATCCCCACTCCTTTTTAACATATTGGCCAATGATATTTTAAACTTTCTAAAACATTCAAAATTTTTGTTATATGCAGATGATTTAAAGATATATAGAATAGTGGAATCAATGGAAGATTGTTATAAACTGCAACTAGATTTGGAAAGTTTAAAGGATTAGTGTCAATTAAATAATATATATATATATATATATATATATATATATATATATATATATATATATATATATATATATATATATATATATATATATATAGCTGACGCTGTCTTCCTTCTCTCAGCCTTTGATTCCATCCGTTTCTATCTTCCCAGTCTCCATCTCCATCTCCCCTGTCCTCCATAGCCTCGTCCACGTCGTCTCTCCACGATCGTCTGAGTCTTCCTCTTTTTCTTCTTCCTATAGGGCTCCACTCCGTTATTTTCTTTATCCACCTATTATCTTCGCTTCGTCTTATGTGTCCATACCATTTTAATCGTTTTTCTTCAATGGTGTTTATTGCGTTCTCTTTGATGTTCATTCTGCTTCTTATTTCTTGATTTGTTATTCTCTCCATACGTGTCACTCTACAACATCTTCTCCAATACTCCATCTCTATCGCGTTAATTTTAGATTTATTTCTTTTGTTGATCGTCCATGTTTCTGACCCGTATGTCATTATGCTTTGTATTATTGATTTGTATATGCGTGTTTTGTTTCTCTTTGTAATGTGCTTGTCCCACAGGATCGAATTTAATTGTCTTATGCATGTTCGCGTTTGTCCTAATCTAGCTTTAATCTCTTCTTCTGATGTTGCGTTTTTTGAAATGATGGTTCCTAGATATTTAAATCTATCGGTTCCTTTGATTATTGTTTCGTTATCTACTTCTAGATTCTCCACGTTTTCCTCATTTGTTGTTAGATATTCCGTTTTATCAAAGTTTATTGCTAATCCTGCTTTAGCGTATTCTTTTTTCAATTTTTTTACTATATAACTGAGGTCTTCCTCATTTTGCGCTATGATTACTTGGTCGTCTGCGAAACTTAGAGTATATAAGTAATCTTCTCGTATTGGGACAACCCATTCCACTACATTTTTGCTTCCATTTTTTTAATGTTTGTTCGAGGTATATTTTGAATAGTGTTGGGGATGTAGAGCATCCTTGTAATAGGCCTTTTGATGTTTGGAGTCTCTTCCCTATTTTATATCGTATTTTTATGTTCACTGTGTTGTTTTCGTAGAGAGTTTTTACTGCGTATATTAGTTCTTTGTCAATGCCTATTTCTTTCATTGCGTTCCATAATCTTTGTCTTGGTACTGAGTCATAGGCCTTTCTTATGTCTATGAAGGCTAGATGAACTTCTCTATTCTTTGCCAGTTTTTTTTTCCATTGTTTGTTTTATAGTGTATATGTGGTCTATACATGATTTTCCGGCCGTAAAGCCTGCTTGGTCTTCTCCAATTTTTCCTTTTATATTTTCCTCCATGATATTTTTAATAATTTTTCCATACAAACGTCCCATACTCGATATTATGCTTAGGCCTCTATAGTTTGTGCATTTTCTACGGTCTCCCTTTTTAAATATAGATACTATATAAGCTTTTGACCATTCCTCTGGTATTTTTTCTCCATTTATCGCTCTGTGGAACATGTTTCTCAGCATTCGATGTAATTTATTAGACCCGTACTTAATCATTTCATTTACCACACCCCCAGGCCCTGCAGATTTATTATTTTTGAGTGTTTTTATTGTCTTCTTTACTTCTTCATAGCTTAGTTCTATCTCTTTTATTTCCTTATTCTGTTCTTCTTCAGGGTTCTCTTCTTGGAATTCTTGTTTATCTTCTGTTAGCAGCTTCTTATAATATTCTTTCCACTCGCTTTCTGGGATGTACTCTATATACGTCTTCTCTCTATTGTTAGACCTTAATGCTTTAATTATTCTCCATGACTCTGTACTTCTAGTTCCTCCTATATACTGTTCTACATGTTCGCATAACTTGGAGCTTTTAAATTCAATGTATTGAAGATCTAAATCATTAATATCCATCCATGAGAAAAGAGATATGTCAAAGCAACTGCTGAAAAAATCCATTAAATCTGGTTTGATTAAAAAAGCGAACCTAGGACCATGTTTATCAAAATCCTGACCCCCTCTCGATAAACTCCTCTTTTAAATTGGTCATATATTTAAGAATTTCGTCGTTTAGTGTACCATCGTCGACACTGGATATATAAGTTTTTAAATTTGGAAAATATTTATATGTGTTTGTAGTAATATCGCTGATAAATAAATCTATTTTTAATTTGAATGATTTCCAGGATTCGTATAAATCCAGAACTGTTTTGCCTGAACCTTGTAACTTTAAGTTGAGTTCACTGAGATGGTTTGTAATATCAGTAAGAAACATTAACATACAGATCCACTTCTTATCTTCTAGTTCAGGATAAGCATCCACTTGATTTTTTTCCAACAAGAACGATTTAATTTCGCCCAGACATGGCACAAACATAGAGAGCACTTTACCACGGCTGAGCGAGCGCACATTATTGTCCAATGATATATCTGAATATGCACTTTCTAATTCCTGCAGAAACGCCTTAAATTGTCTATGGATCAGTGAAGAACGACCGACAATGTAGTTAACTATTTTAACCACCCTATCCATCACGGATTTTAAACTTCCTGCGGAGATTTTAGCGCACAAACTCTCTTGGTGAATTATGCAATGAAAATTCAAAACTGATCAATCCATGCGTTCAATAAGAAGGGAAACAAATCCTTTATGTCTCCCAATCGTAGCAGGAGCGCCATCTGTCGTTACGCAAAAAATTGTATTTAAATCAATGTTCCGGTTTTCAAAATGTTTAACAAATTCTGAAAATATATCCTCTCCTCTTGTAGTTCCCTGCAATGGGAGCAGATAAATCAGCTCTTCATACACACTGCTATCATCGAAGTATCGCGCAACGATTGCCAGACGGGCAATGTCATTAATATCGACACTTTCATCCAATGTTACACTAAATACAAAACTCCGTTTAATAGCGTCTCTCTGCTGTTTTTGGACATTTTGTGTGATGCCGGTATATCCCTAATCCTGACCAATATTGTATTATTGGGCAAGTCGTCGAATAAAATCTCGCCAGTACTCAAAAACATTTGCTTCGTAAATTCTCCGTCAGTGAACGGCTTACCCTTTTGCGCCAACGATTGTGCAATTTTGAAACTGCATACAGTTACCTGATTTTTTCCTTGCAAAACTTTGCTAAAGAATGTTGACTGTTTCTCGTATTGTTTACTTGCTCTTTGTATTGCCTTCCTTTTATCAGCGTTATCTTTAAATGACGATTCATGTTTTATCTGGAAATGTCGTTGAACACTAGATGTCCGGAAAACTACGCTTTCCCGACATAGGATACAAATGGCCCGATCGTTTTGCTGTACAAAACCGTAATCTGTTGTCCATGAAGTTTGGAATGATCGAACGTCTACCTTCTGTTTCTTCGCGGCCATAACGCAACGTAATTTTTAATTGTTAAACTTTTCGACGATTATTGACTGGAACGGATGTTACTTCTATACTAAATGATCCAAAGGTGTAGCCGCTTGCTATATATAGAAAAATAATGTTTCCAGAAAATTCCAATAATTACGTTTATTAAATTTCTTAGAACAAAAATTATTATCTACAACGCGCCCATTACAATCAAAGGGCCGCCTAGAAGTTAAATCTAACAAAAACTAAAGTTCGGCAATATAAAAAGAGTAGCGGCGCGCGTCGGAACGATTGAAGTCAAGTCAAACAAAAACCGCCTTATAGCGGTTCTTTGATCTGAATTGAGGACGTTCATTTGTGTTTTTTGCCTAGACTTATATTTTGAGGCTTGCCGTCTTTAATACTTGTCGAAATTAAAGCCAAACCAATCCATTCGGTAAAATTATAAATTACAAAATATATATTTTGTAGTTTTTGGTAATAATACCTAGTGACCTATATAATATATCGTTTTTGTTTGTCACAGATTACAGAATTAATATGTAAACTTTGAATAGGTACGCATGCCATTCAAAATTGCTTGGCGTGCCAGAGATGGCACGCGTGTCATAGGTTGCCGACCCCTGGTATACAACTTAAAGAGATGAGGTAGGGGGCTAAAACGGTGATTGCATGAATTCCTTTATGTCTCCCAATCGATCCCAATCAATAATATACTTCTATTTCAGTGTTCTTGTTTCTCTATTATTTTTACGTTTAACAGAAATACTGTATATAGAAGGGATTGTGCCTCGTATAATACTTGCACACATTTTTATTTAGCCTTTTTACTTGTTACCAACTGAGAACAAAAAATGCTAGCTAGCAAAAAGCATCATTAAAAATTCCATTTCTCTAAAAGTTAATGCCTACTTCCACTTCTCCATTAAAGCAGCAGTGAAGACTTTTAAATTATCGCTTCTTTTGAATTAGAGCTCTTCATGATATGCAAAGAGCCTTTTAATGCCCCTTTAAAATTCACAATTTCAGTGCAACTTATTGCGACGTAGCTGCGATCGATTTTCTTTTCATTTAAAGGTCGTCTTTTAAATTATTTTTCTTGGATTTCCATTTTAATTAAAAGGAAAGTCATTGAACACAATCGTTTTTTTTATAGGCATTGCATACGTGCTACAGGGAAGACCCTAGAGCGCTATACGAGTGATGCCTGTAAGGAAAAAGCGATTTACTTTGGTCTTGAACCGCTGTAAATTATACCCTGTAAAAAACACAGTCCTGGGGAAATAAATCTACAGGGATGAGATTCCCGGTATAAAAGTTTTTTGAAAATGGCGGTACGAGGACCTCACAAAGATGTGGTATTCTAGAGTGACACATAGTGGGAAATAAGTGGAAAATCCTAAATTTGTGTGTGAATTTAGACGTATGGTATGTTAGACAAATAATATCTAGAATTTTTAGTAGGACTCAAAAATAAAATAATATACAGGGCTTTGCTTGCAAATCTGATAATTCAAAACATTTCACTGTTTATTGTCAACGTCAGCATGTGCGTCGTATAATACCCCATAACTTTTATTTAAACATTTTTCTGATACACTGATTAATAAATGCTGTGGAATCATTATTTCATACATATGAGGCACCCTATATATATATATATATATATATATATATATATATATATATATATATATATATATATATATATATATACATATATATATATATATATATATATATATATATATATATATATATATATATATATATATATATATAATGTAATACTTGCGCTCACTTTTCTTTTTATTATTTTTAAAAAAATCGCTGTCCCCCTACCTTATCTCGAAAAGTACTGATCAAAAGATTTTGAAAAAATTTATATATATACATAAATTTCCAACAAATTATGTTCTATGGGTTTTTTTGTCAGACGGGAGGTTTAGTAGCAAAAGCACTTTGAAATTTAGTAAATTTCGGATATAGCGCTAAGCAAAGAGGACTCCCTCATTTCTCGCTCGAAGCTTTCTTTTTACGATATCCTTATTTAAAACAATTTAATTAGCTGATATTTAGCAAAATTATTAACCTACATTTGTGACCAGCAAATAATGCTTCGAGTGAGAAATGTTGTTCTTGGTTTAGCGCTATGTCCGAAATTTCACTAAATTTCAAAACTCTCTAGCGGCTAAACTATTTGACTGACACAAAAAAAAATCTATGAAATACAATTTGTAGAAAATTTAATGTAGCTTATTTTTATATAGTAATACTTTTCTTTTTTTTTCGGATTATAAGCAAAAAACTGAAAAAATAGCTTTTTAGGTCGTTTCTTCCATTTTACTCAAAACGCACAATATTTACAAGGTGCCAAAGTTAAAATTCGGACTCCACACTCCAAAAAACATAAAGAACAGTCTAGGTTTTCCTAAAATAACCGTTTTTGTCCCCTGTTTACTGGACTATCAACGGAAATTCCATTCGGTCATATTTGGTGGAGTTCTTTGCGTGAAATCGAATCTCATAGCATCTGTTATGTAAGTAAAGAGGTTCTCTGGAGGCGAGTGGAGCTAGTCTTCTAAACCCAAGGCAAACAAAAACTATCCTTATACTTTCATTTTCATGGAAGTAATAAAACCGGTCAAGTGCAAGTTGAACTTGCACAATTAGTGTTCCGTACGTTGATTGTTTTTAAAATAAAAATTTTTTGTTAGGGTGGTATAAAATGATCAGTGACTTCACAAAACACTCCCCAAATGAGTTTTCAACAAAGTTTGTTTCCAATCTTTACTGAAAACTGGTGATCTTGAATTTTTTTTTTTAAAATACGAGTATACCAAATAAATTATTAAAGCTAATGCACTCGTGATAATTTTCTTTCAATCTATATCCCGTGGAGAATATTCCAGAATTTTTTCAAAATTTTTTGATCAGTACTTTTCGAGATAAGGTAGGGGACAGCGATTTTTTAAAATTAATACGAAGAAAAGTGTGCGCAAGTATTACATTATATATATATTTTTTACTGGTGTTTTCACAAGCTTTCATTTGACACCACACTCGATAACGTAGTAAGAAAAATTTTTTTTCACTTCCGATTTCACCCTCAAAACGAAACTCTTAAGTCAAAATTTATGTTACGGTGGTATAAAATGATCAGTGACTTCACAAAACACACCCCAAATGAGTTTTCAACAAAGTTTGTTTCCAACCTTTACTGAAATCTGATGACCTTGAAATTTTTGTTTTTTTTATATACCATATAAATTATTAAAGGTAATGCACTCGTGATAATTTTCGTTCAATTTACACCCCGTGGAGAATATTCTAGAATTTTTTCGAAATTTTTTGATAAGTACTTTTCGAGATAAGGCCCGGGACAGCGATTTTTCGCGAATTTTTAAAAATAATACAAACAAAAAAAAGTGCGCGCAAGTATAATATTATATATATATTTTTTACTCGTGTTTTCACAAGCTTTCATTTGACACCACACTCGATGACCTAGTAAAAAAAAAATTTTTTTCACTTCCGACTTCACCCCCCAAAACTAACCCCTTAAGTCAAAATTTAATTCTCAAAACTACATGGCTCTGATGAGGCCATCAATTCCTATATTATTACCAAATTTCATCTTTCTATGTCAAATAGTTTCGGAGAAAATCAGGTGTGACAGACAGACAGATAGATAGACACCGAAGTGATCTTATAAGTGTTCCGTACGGAACACTAAAAATAGTTAACAATATACGGTAATGTATTCATGTTCGCTGCATGACTGCATAATTTTGACGAGTTTCTTGAAAACTAAAAACCACTGAAAAATGTTATATGCAATTTGGATTTACTATCTCTAAGGAACATTTCCATACAAAAATCGTGGGTAAGCAGTGATCTCTGGTTCCTACCTAAATAAAATGTCTGGTTTTGGTCTGGCTTTCACATTAACACGTAGGCTGAAAAGTTTTTGGTCTGACATAGACGTCGCTCTTTTCAAAAAAAATCCATATGATTTTTAAAAAGTACCAACCTTCTCACGAAACGGCGTCAAAATTTCATGACATTTCGACGATTGATTTACAAGTTATAGAGGTTTTGTGACGAGACTTTTGATATTTTCAAAACAATGGAAAAAATCGAATTTCGTGTGTTGATTAAACACTGTTTTTTGATGGGAAAAAATACCGTTCAAGCAAAGCAATTGCTTGATGAGTGTTACGGGGACTCTGCCCCTGGAAAATTACTCATCATTTACTGGTATGCTAAATTTAAACGCGGTCGTACAGGTACAAATCATGCTGAACGCTTTGGACTCCCAAATGAGGTGGTTACACCTCGTTGAGTTGTTCTTAACCTGTTTGCTGATTTTTTCGTTACCGTCAAAGTTTCCGCTCCATAAGTTTGTACTGGTAGGACGAACTGGTTGTATACTCTTCTTTTTAAGCACATTGGGAGATTGCTTCGCAGAATATAGCTCAGTTTATCAAAAGCTGTCCAGGTCAGACCAGTTCGTCTGCTTATTTCATGTGTTTGGTTGTCTTTTCCCAATTTTAATTTCGTGATCTAGATATTTATATGCTTGTACTTGTTAAAGGATGTTGTTGTCAGTATTTATGTTGTCGCTTATTACTAAGTTTGTCATGATATTTGTCTTTTCAAAATTTATTTTCAATCCTACTTTTGATTTTCATTATGATCTTCAATCATTTATATTATTAGCAAGAAGACTTTTTAATAGAACGACATAGCATCTCATTACATTTTAATGTTTTCATAGATATTTTAATTTCGATGAAGATTTCTTAACTAAGACGATATAGCTTCCTTTTCTGTTTCAATATCTGGACGCTTCACGACACATAGATTTTAGTTGTCGTCGAATAAGGCTGATATAAATAGTCTTAATAGTGAAAGTAACTTTAATATTATCAGCTGATCTCGATGTTGTTGTTAAGATTTCTAATAAAGTCTTCAGAGCTATTTAGTATTCCATGTCATAAACATGATATGGTGGAGGGTCACATATATCACAAAATTGTTTTGGAAGACCATAAAGTGAAATTATGCGAGATAGCTGGCACCCTAAAGATATCAAAAGATCGTGTTGGTCATATTTTGCATAACATTTGGGCATGAGAAAGTTCTGGTCGAAATGGGTACCGTGTTTGCTCACAGTGATGATTCTGAGCGCTTTTTGGACCTGTTTTAAGCGCAATAAAAGGACTTTTTTCATGCCATATGTGACAATTGATGAAACATCGATCCACCACTACACACCGGAATCAAATCGGTAGTCAGCTGAGTGGACAGTAGCCGACGAAAGCCGCCTGAAGCGACTAAAGACACAACAGTCGTCTAGGAAGGTTTTGGCCTCTGTATTTTAAAATGCGCATGGAATAATTTTCATCGACTATGCTGAGAAGGGAAAAACCATCAATAGCGAATATCATATAAAGTTATTGGTGCGTTTGAAGGCAGAAATCGCAAAGAAAGGGCCCCTAATGAACAAGAAGAAAGTACTCTTTCATCAAGACAATACACCGTGTCACAAGTCAATGGTTACGATGGTAAAATTGCATGAATTAAAGTTAGAATTGCTTCCTCGTTCACCGTATTCTACAGATTTGGCCCCCAGCAAATATTATCTATTCGCAGACCTTAAAAAAATACTCGCGGGAAAGAAATTTCGCTCCAATGAAGAAGTTATCGCCGCAAATGAGGCCTGTTTTGAAGGCAAAGACAAATCCTTCTACAAGAAATGTATAGAAATGTTAGAAAAGCGTTGGACTGTTTGTATCGCTCTTGAAGGAAATGATATATATGAATAAAGTCGAATTTTGCAAAAAAAAAAAAAATGTGTTTTAAGTAGCTAGACCAAAACCTTTTTCAGACTAAGTGTTAGTTCATCCTAAAGGCACTAAAATAGTTCGATTAAGGATGAAAATACATGAAAAATTGCACTAATTTTAAAATTATTCAGAAAAACCACGCTTTAAGGGTAATAACATTAAATAAATTGGCATGGCATGCAGGTAGTTGGTCCTATCGACTTGAGAATTGTTCTATTCGATTCAGCACGAAAAAATACACTGGAGTTGGCATCACAAATAAGTCGCTAACATTACTAAATTACTTTAAGAGGTTTTTTTCATTTTTCGGGTGTTTCGCCCTACTACGTGATGTATGTTCCAGAGTAGATTTTACTCTTATTTTTTTAAAATTAATTTATTTCTCTTTTAGAGTTAAAAAGACGATCTCCTCCACACGAAGCTAAGCTACAACAAGCCCCTCCGCCGAGAGCACTGACAAACCAGGAAATTGAATATTTACTATTCTTTACAGACTTTTGTTATTTTACTGACGACCCCAGAGATTATGGCATAGACACTATAGCTGAGAAGACTACTGAGGAACGTCAAATTAAAGACAAAGCAGAAAATCCAATATAAAAATGAATATACGCCTATGTTTTAACGATTTGTATAAATCAAACTCAATATACGAATTATTACATGAAGAATATTGATTCCAGCAACATTTCAAGTAGTTTTACTTGACTGGATATGCGATTTTGTTATTTTCTCTTAATTTATATGAATTGCTTTTTGATTTTATTGTGTAAATATGATTATACCTGAAAGGACGACCCTGCTTGAACTATTATTCTTATTTTAGCCTTAATAAATCAAACTGAAATAAGAGCAGCTGTTCTGCACTCGTTTCATCTGTAAATGTCACTGTTAAACCCAGTCTCGCCCCTACAAAGATTCCTCCTTTACTCCTGTTTTAAAAGTGACATCTATATTTTACTTTAAAATGGGTTTCTTAAAATAGTTTGCGTGATAAATGTAGCTATGCATGTACACGTGTACAAGTGTGTCTTTGTAAGTTATCTACTTCGTCATTAAAATGGCGTTATACGAAAAAAATTGCTTCGTATAGTCGACGGCATTCTAATAAGTCGGACCACACGTCATTTCATTTTCTGAATTAAATCGAACAAAGCAAGAGTTCTTCAAAATGTGTGCGAAGAAAATTTGGAATTTGTCAAATTTAGTTTACCAGTTGTCAAATTTGATATTGGTATATTCAAAATTTAAAGTATTGCCCATAAAGGGTTGCGTTCAGCATTCAATAAAATACAGTTAACAACAGGTTAAGTTTTAAAATTAGCAACACTTCACACCAAGTTTAAAAAACATCAAAACATGATAAATGAGTACAAAGCTTTTTTTTAATCGGAGTTAGATAGGGAGTGAAATTAGAATGAACTAATAATACAGATCATAGAGTTCAATATAAAACAGCTTCATTCTGGATATTGAAGCTAATTACTTCAGAAGAAGTTTCTTGGAAATGTGTTAACATAAAAACTCAATCTCAATCACAAAAAAGACATAGAAGGATTGAGCTCTATTATACCTATTTACTAACACAAAATCACACCAAACCCATAAAAAAGAACGATATTTATGAAAAAAATTTGTTTCCAGTAAAGTTGACGTTTTCCTTCTCTATTATTCCTGCTCTTGAAATATTTCTAATTACTTTATGTGTCTTTTTGTCATATAAAAAAAATATAAATTAAATATGATAAATAATAAATAACTTTCCAATAATGGCATTCATTTTAAATACTTTAAATTACTTTATGAGTCCCTTTGTTATAAAATTAAAGAATGAATATAATAAATAATAAATAGTTTGTCTAATAGTAGCATCCACCAAAATTTACTTTAATGTTTTGGTGTTTTTGTCGACCTGCTGACGACATAGACTACCAACAATATTCCTGTTCAGAGTCAAATATTACCAAAAAGTTGCTAAATACAATGTGAAAAAATATATAATAAAAGACTGTTATTAGTCAATTTCCACTGGTTTATTTAAATTGCGATGACGCGTTTCGCTGTCGATGCAGCTTCTTCAGATCTACATTTTACACTGTCAAGTTAGGTTTAATATTCACAGTTTTATATAATTTCTTAATTATAATATTACACAGTAATTAAATTACATTGATAGTATTGGAAAATCCACACAGATTTGGAGTTAAGAGAATAAATTCAATAATGGTGAAGTGCTTAAATCTACCTGGTCGTTGAGTAAAGTCCCTGTAGTCCTTAATCGATTTATTTGCATAGTCTCTAAAAGGTTTAGTTTTAAACCTTTTTGTTGGGTGTGTAAAATTTTGAAATTCTTGTTAAATGTGTAATTTTCTGTTAATAGATGATTAGCATATGTTGAATTAGATTTTCTATGGATGAAACTTTTTTTCGTGTTCGGTAATTCTTTGTCTAAATGTACGTCCAATTTGTCCGATGTATGTTTTAGGACATGACCCACATGTTAATTGATAAACCCCTGATTTATTGTCTTTATTGAATTGTGGTTTGTAGTTTTTAAGATATTTCCCTATAGTATTGTTAGTCTTGTAAGCTAGCCTTAAAAACTACAAACCACAAATCAATAAAGACAATAAATCAGGGGTTTATCAATTAACATGTGGGTCATGTCCTAAAACATACATCGGACAAACTGGACGTACATTTAGACAAAGAATTACCGAACACGAAAAAAGTTTCATCCATAGAAAATCTAATTCAAAATATGCTAATCATCTATTAACAGAAAATCACACATTTAACAAGAATTTCAAAATTTTACACACCCAACAAAAAGGTTTAAAACTAAACCTTTTAGAGACAATGCAAATAAATCGATTAAGGACTACAAGTACTTTACTCAACGACCAGGTAGATTTAAGCAATTCACCATTATTGAATTTATTCTCTTAACTCCAAATCTGTGTGGATTTTCCAATACTATCAATGTAATTTAATTAGTGTGTAATATTATAATTAAGAAATTATATAAAACTGTGAATATTAAACCTAACTTGACAGTGTAAAATGTAGATCTGAAGAAGCTGCATCGACAGCGAAACGCGTCATCGCAATTTAAATAAACCAGTGGAAATTGACTAATAACAGTCTTTTTATTATATATTTATAATGAATTTCCATCAAGTAGAAGCTACAACAATCCAAAATGTGAAAAAATTTAAAATGGAGTAACATTTCAACATCATGGTCTTTGTTACAGTTATTTTTTTGTCTCAAAGAGTGTTTTTAAATAATGTGTAATTCTCTAACTGTCCTTTTGTCATGTCTTTTGTGATTATATCTGCAACCTAGCCAACAAAATGCAAATTTTATTTTTTTCACCAGAGATGAATTAACTGCTAAATTCTGTAAGTACTCATACAACCTTATAAATTTATAAATCAAATTTCATAACGAGAGTCTTAACTTTATTTTTCTGTACCCTGTTTGCCTTTTAGTATCCAGAAGAAGCTACTATTAGGCAGCGAAAGTTTGATAACAAAAATAAAAAGCAGATACATGAGCCTATAGATCTTCTCCTCATTGTTTATATACATATATATGTTAGCTGTCAGCATTTTCTATATGGAAAAACCCTCGTTCCAGGCCCGGTTGAAAAAAATTAGGATAGGCTGAACGATGCAATATGAGAAGGAGAATATTAATTATTTATAATTGTTTTTAGGCAGACTGGCTTGTTTACGTTATGCAGATTTAACTATACTTAAGTTACTGTTATTGATTTGTCCCAAAACTATTAATTTTAGTTATTACGACAGATATGACCAAAGCTTATAAAAACTGTTTATATAACCCTAATGAGATTTAGGTAACGGGATACTTTTGGTACGCACTATGAATTATATTTTAGAGAGCCGAAGTAGTCGGCCAGCTTTGTTAGATGTCCAAATGCAATTGTTAATAAAAGTTATTGTTGTCGAAATTGCCCAAAAGTGTTTAAATTATTTTTTTTTTTTTAAATAAAAGCTTATATATATATATATATATATATATATATATATATATATATATATATATATATATATATATATATATATATATAAACTCGTGCTTTACAAACTTTCATTTGGCACCCCACTTGATGACCTGGTAAAAAATTTTGTTTTTACTTTCGATTTCACCCCCCAAACGGAGAAAATCGGGTGTGACAGACGGATAGACAGACACCGAAGTGCTCTTATTAGTGTTCTATACGGAACACTAAAAACAAAAGAATATTACTACTAAAACTATATAAAATTTATTAAAATTAATTTTTACTTCCTTACATTAGACTTTGAGTAATATAGCGAAAGCCCGTGAAGATTTTAAATTTTAGAAATCTGACAACACCTACATTGAACGAATTCCATGAGTCCAGTGTTACATCAAAACAGTTGGAACGGAAGTTTTCTGGTTTTGTAGGATATTTCCCTCCTATTCAACATGTAGCTTACGCTTGACTTTTCTTGTGTTTAGGTGGAAAGTATAGACAAATCCAGTTGATTTTTAAAGTATAACTAGTATAAGTTATTTAACAAGAATATATTATTAAGACAAATTCACAATTATCATATAGGTGTACTATTATTACAAAAATATAGCCAATAATACGATATTATTTTTATACTACATATGACAACAATAAAAAGAGAACTTATTAATATTACTAAATTAAAAGTAATTCTAACATTTTTTTAGAATAATACTAAACAACAAAGAGTTAACAGTTAGTCAGACAATATTCTAGACTAGATGAATTATTAGGATTTTATTTTCTACATGTTTTCCAGAAAAAAAGTTTTTTCCACAGCCACATTTTAACCTTACGAAATAATAGTAATTTGCTATTCTGACCACAGTATCCTAACTCAACTATTAGTAACCTCGAAATCCAATTACTTTAAATTGAAATAATTTTTTTAGGAAAATACTAAAAAGTTTACCAAGAATCTTTTTGTTGCTATTTATTTTTTATTATTTCTTGGTCTTTTTTTCTTTGAAATTTTGATAGTATAACCGTCATTTAACAAAAACGGACATTAGAAAACATCTTTTAAAGATGCCCGGAAAGGGTAGCAGAAGCAAGAAGCAGGTAGCAAAAAGTGGAAGAGATAACTACAGATATTGCTGTACAACCGAAGTTTTTTGTATAAATTAGTTTGCACATTCACAATTTTATAATTATTTTATTGTGTTTTACTCGTTGTTCTCGCAAATTATTGACTGTGGAAAAACGTTTCATAATCTATTTTTTTTTTGAATTTCTTTTCGTAGAAATGTTGAAAAGGAAATTATCAGATAATAATATTTTCACGTGTCAAGCAGAAAGTGATGCAGATAGGTTAATTGTTAAAACAACAATTATTCTACAGCCGGCAAATGTTGCTATAGTTTCTGGAGACATTAATGTATTGGTTCTATTATCTGCACTTACTCCAATAGACCGTGAAATTTATTTCACCCAAAAGCTTGGAGAAATCACTACCGAAATGTACAGAGTCTATTCTTTTTTACACGCTTTCACTCGTTGTGACAAGACGTCTGCTTTCTTCAATAAAGGTAAAAACAGGTTTGCTAAAAATTTTGAAAAATTGAACTATTCATATGATGCTGCTGAATTATGAGAAAATGGTAATGAAGATTCTGACAACATTTTTTAAGCTAGTGAAGCACGCATTCTGGCTTCATACGGTGCTCTTAAAAAAACCAGAGATTCAAGTACTTTGAAATTCAATTCGTTTGTGAAAAGTACAGCCTAAAATACCGGTATTCAATTGCCATATTTAGTGCCTACATCAGATGCAGCATTTAAACATCTAAAAAGAGTATACCTACAAGTACAAATAGGGTTAGGTAATGATATTTCTGATGAAAATTGGGAGTGGAAGTATATTTCTAATATGTTTGTGCCAATAACGATGAATCAATCCCCGGCTCCAGATAATTTAGTGAAACTGCTGTTTTGTAATTGTAAAATAGAATTTAGATCTGCCTGCGGATGTTTATATGGTACTGTGACGTGTTCATAGTGCCATGGTGATAGTTGTTTAAATTCATCTTCTATTATAAAAATAAACGAAGTAACAGGAAGTGATGAGACTCAACATATCCGATTGTAGCAATTTTTAATTTTGTGTTATAAACCAAATAAATGAATATTTTTATGTGTTTTTTTTTATTAAAATTAATGTTTTTTACTAGTAGTTTTCAATATTATCTCTACAGAAATATATTCGTAACATAATTTCTGCATAGAACTACTTTATTAAGCCTAGATTGTATTAGATTATACAGTCTGTCTGTAAGAACGTGACCGCTTGTATACTTGAAAAAATGTGTTTCGAGAACATTTTTCTTGTCTTCTTTGGTGTCTAATAAAGGCGCATTTACCTGAGTAAGTTGTCCAATCGCCTCCTGTATCAATAATCGCCTGGCATCAAAGTCCTCAGAATCTTTTCTGTGAACTTTCTCTTTACAAGGGATCAAACGTTTTCAGTAGGGTTGGCATGCTGCTATTGTGACGGCCACTCTAGTATCTTATTGCGAGCCGTTTCGCATAGTGATTTTTGCCCAGCAAAAGTTTCTCCAACGTGTTGCGCAATTTGATATCATGAACACGAAGATGTTGTCGAATGGTCTCATGGGACACATTCAAACCTGATTTTTCTAATTTTGTCGGTTCTTGACGCGGCGTCAATTTCGGGTCCCGTGAAAACAAAAACACGATTCGTTTTTCGACTTTCGGAGTGACTTTGCCTACCGAGCCACGTTTTGGTAAGTAGTCGACATTTTTCGTCTCGTTAAAATGACTTGTTCACAAACGACACCGACTTGTTACGCGCAAACGAGTGACTCATTTTGGATTTTACTTGATTTAAACGAAAGTTCGGAATCGACTGATACTTTTGCTAAAATGCATGGTAGACAAAGGTTTTCTCTACCAATTTTTTTGTTGAATCGCTAGAATCGCATTTACCAAAAATGAAGTATCGCAGACACGTTCTTACTTGACAGACTGTATATATTTTTGATTTTATTTATTTATTTTATCATTAAGTATAAAGCAACATATTTTCACGGGCAAACTTTTTAATATACCTTATGAACAATACAATCCAAAAGGTTTTATGAAAATTCCTCTAAAGTAATTTGATTCCGTAATTCTGGAATTTCAGCCGCTTAAGGCTCTCTTAACATATGGTTTTAAACATTTAAATAAGAATAAGAATTAAGAGAATTGAGATAAAGTTCTATCATCAATAAATAATAAGCAATTTTATTTTAATATTTTGCTAACAAAGCTACTAAACATAAAATCAGCTGCATTTATAAAATTATTGCATTTTTTGTTCTGTGTAAACAAACTGTGTACAAGGTTTTTCTTAAGTTGGAGCATAAGTTTTACTTGGTAACTTAAAAAAGTCAGTCAGATCATAACGGATTACGCTGAGATGTTGCACAGAATCGAACTTAATTTGTTAAAATTAATGATTTGAGTGCAATCTACGACCTGACAAAAACGCTCCAACTTAGCAAATACCATGCATACTTAAGGGCTGGTTTTTGTTGTTTTTCTTTTAAGTACCGTTTACTGTATTGTCTTGTTTAAAGCTTTTCTCTATTCGTCGGGTTCCGGTTCAATTTCAGCGAAATCCCTCCTCGAATCGGATATAATACAAACTGGGTGGTACCTACTGAGTGACAGAGGACAGGGAAGTAACTCCGGCATGACAGAATGATGAGCAATCAAGGAGGCCAGTGTAGAGAATTCTTTGGTAAATCCCTAAAAGTATAAAAATGTCATATATGTGGTGCGATCCAAAAAAGTTTCTGGACTAACACTAGAAAATCTGGTTACTTTCAGGCTTCCTGACTTCTTGTCATCTTCATACTAGTTTTCCTGCACCCGAATTCACCGGTCTTACCAGTTTTTCCACTAGTCGAACATGTTTTTGAAGGTCGATGCTGTTACTACCTTCCGCGCGGATTGCGACTTGCATCCTCTAACATCTTAAAGTGGTGACCCTTTAACTTTATTTTTATATGGGGACGCAGCCCAAAGTCGCAGAGTGCTAAATCAGGTAAATGAAGGGGTGAGCGACAATTTTATGACAGGAGTCACAGGTAAATTACAGGAACTGCTAGCCTTGTCAGTTATTTGTCACACAGCTTTACATTAAGGCTCTTCTGATCAACATCCACTAAGGTTAAAACATCTGGTAACGTGACGTCATTGTCGTCCACTTTTTTTACTTCTTGTACGCACACCTTTTCCCTGTCTCGCACCTTACTTACTTGTCTTCAGATACAATTACCTTTTTTTACCTATGATCACCTTTTCAGGACCTCTTCAGCGGTAAGGCCTTTTTGACACAATTTACGAGGCCTTTTTGATACCTTTTCAACAGCCTCTAGACATGGACGATAACGTTTTAGGACATTTTCAGCACTTCTTGCATAGGTTTCAGGAAGTTTCAGGTTTTCTTCGGGTAATGGTAACGACTGCTGATGGACATGCCATCCGCAGTCACCGGACCCCGCCACCTATACTACTTACATATATATATATACATATATGTAAGTAGTATAGGTGGCGGGGTCCGGTGACTGCGGATGGCATGTCCATCAGCAGTCGTTACCATTACCCGAAGAATATAATAAATATAATATATATATATATATATATATATATATATATATATATATATATATATATATATATATATGTGTGTGTATATATATATATATATATATATATATATATATATATATATATATATATATATATATATATATATATATATATATATATATATATATATATATATATATATATATATATATATATATATATATATATATATATATATATATATATATATATATATATATATATATATATATATATATATATATATACGTATATATGTATATATATATATATATATATATATATATATATATATATATATATATATATATATATATATATATATATATATATATATATATATATATATATATATATATATACATGACAGAAGCCATGGAATAAAGATTCTCCAAAGGACCCCACGACAATCTGCCCGAAGGATTTGTCAAAACTGTGATTTTAGATGTGATTGAAGTCGTTCTTCCAGAATGCACGTTGTTTGGAATGTATCTACCGCCACCTATCGGCGCGTTCTTGCTATACGACGTTAGTCCAGGAATTTTTAGATCGCCCCGCGTACACTTGGGAAGCTGAAGAGACCATAAAGTGGTAAGTAACTATACCGGAATAAAAACGACATTTTTGTGTAGCATTACCTTTTTTAAGCGTAATGATTTTCAACTTACTTTTATTCTATAACCTTTATTCGTATTCATAATCAAATAATGAGCAATTCCACTAGGTTGGAAGGCGCGTGGTACCCTTACACTTAAGGCAAAGCATCCCATTTTTGTAGTACTTCTTCTAACCATGAAAGAACCTATGGGCTCGTGAGAGAGGATCTCAAGCGCTATTTCTCTGGGAATACCTTCTTGGTACCAGGGAGCCATTCTATAAATGAAAAAAAATTATACTAGTTAGCCTCCTCCCTCACAAATATAAATTTGAAAGTAAATGCTAAATATGACCTTTTTTAGCGTCAGTTAAAAGCTGACATTTGACAGTAGTAAACGTACAAGAACTGTTGAAATTTTATCTCGATTAAGGCCCAAATGCTGCGCAGACCTATGAAAAAATTTGTGCTGTTTATGGTTACTATACATTATCAAAAGCAACAGCTAAAACAGGGTTTAGTCGTTTTCGTTCTGGAAATCGCTCATTGGTCGACCAACGGCAGAAAAAGTTGATTAAGTATGCCATGACATCGCTAAGGAAGGAGACCTTCCTTGAAATATTTGCAGAAATAACATTTTTTTTTTTAACTCGGCACGTTTTCTTTCAAAGCTAAAAAGATAACTTAAAATAACTTTCGGATAAGTTGATAAGACATGAAAGAAAATCACACGAGCTTATATTTTGTGATAAACACTACGACTAATCTTACTAACTTGAGTTCACCATCCTTGGTCCGATTAAAAACCGATGAATCTGCAATCGGTAACCTCTGTATAGTTGGAGCGTTCGAAAATTCTTCTGAACTTATACTACTGCCATATTGAAAGTTAAATTCACTGCCTAAATTCTTTGGTAAATTCATGTTTACTGGTCTATTTTCTGTACTATTAGCCATATTGTGTTTAGTCCTCTCATTTTTTGCTGTTTCGCCGTTGATTGATAAATTAGTTTGACTACCTAAAAAAGAGGTTTCTGATAAATATGCCGCCAAATAATACAAACTATCTGTAGATTGAAAGAATATTCATTAAAAAAAAAAAAGAAATGTAAGGAGAAAGTCTTATTAAATTGAATACCATAAGGAAATTTTGCAGGTCCAAAATTAAAAATGTAGAAAGCATCACGCGGTCGTATTTTCTTTGTTATTTAATGTTCGTATGTTAGCCAACTCACAATACGACCAAAACAGGCCAAAGACAGAAATTGTCAGATACTATTACTTTTTAAAAAAATACTCGTTTCGACGAGTACACAAGAATGGTAGAATTGGTCCGTTTTTGGGTTTTTTTAGCGTATTTTTGCTATTTTATCATAAATATATGGAAGAGAAACTAAAAATTATCACAGATTCTGATTCTAGATAAAAAAAAAACGAAAAACTTGAAGGACTATGGATGTCAGGGTCGAGAGAAATTGTCCGTTTTTGTTGTTTTTTTCTTTTGTTATTTTGTATAATTAAATAGGTGTACTTGCAAACTGTGAGTTAATTTTTTTTTAGTTAACTCTGGAAATATGTTCCATGGACATTGTTTTAATTGATCCAAACATAATTTTAGCCATTTTTTACATATTAGATATATTTTTCACTCCTCATAATATTGATAAATGTTATGGATTCATGTTTTTTTCTTCTGACGAATTTTTTTAACAACTTTTTTTCAGTATACTACTATCTTACCTAAAATATTAGAAAATGTTTCTCAGCCCCTAAACTTTCATTTGAAGTAGTAAGGCCTCATTTAAACAAGTTAGGCACGAGAAATTGGCCATTTTTTTCTCAAATCTATTTTTTTTTAATGCAAATTTACCATTTTTTTTTTAAATCATTTCTCCTTGAGTTTTATAATATCTTCAGTAACCAAAGTTATTATTAATTATGATACACAGGTTATTGTACATATTGAGTGGCTGAGGAAGTCATTTGGTCGTTTTAGGCTGAAAAAACTAGACAATATGAATTTTATGTATGTCATATTTTCTATGTAATATTATTTAAGACGATTTTTATACAAATAAAAAATAAAATAAAAAATAATGATGTTGAAAAGATTACTTCTTTATTGATAATTTTATATGAAGATACAATAATTAAATTAATAAAAAATATATAAATAATAATTTTAATAATACAAGTTTAACTAGTTAAATAAAATAATAAATTATTTTTAAATTGTTGTAGCAATGTATTTTTTATTTGATAGAAATATTACTACTTTTCAAAAGAGAAGCCAAATGAAATTAATTTTCTTAAAAAAAAAGTGATAAAACATGAAACGGGGTACTTAATATATCGGTGACAGCTGACTCTCCACCAAGTTTCATCCAAATCGGTGACCCAAATGCTCTGGCCTCTCCTTGTAAGACATATGGTACTCATTTTATAACTAATAAAAATGATTTTTGTTATGGCAAATATGATAAAAGTCAAGAAAAATTAATTTTTTATAAGTAACTGTAAATTTGAAACAAAAATAACATAAAATTTAACAACTCAATATGTACAGGGTGATTTCAAATTGGTCACTTTTGAAGGTAAACCCCTTTATCTAAAGGAGATATATGAAAACTGATGTCGGTGTCTGAGGCTTAATATGATTAACTCATTGGTGAAAACCGCATATCGATATGTAGTACCGTTTCAGATATACAGGGTGTTTTTCAAAAATCTGCATTTTAGAAAAATGTTTGTAATTCTTTCCCTATTGAAAATTTTTGATTTCTGTAAAAACATTCTTTCAGTACTTTTTCACGCGGATTTCAACAGTGTAAGTTACATTTTTTTACAACTATTATTTTAATAGTTATTAACGCAAAAATATATTTTTTAAATGGGAAACCCTGTATATTTTTCCTTATCCGGATAGAGCTTTACATTACCATTCTAAAAATATAGAATACTTTATATTTTGCTTAAATCTACTTCAAAATATAAAGGTTTTCAGTTTTTACGCGAGATTTAAATGTACATTTTGTGAAGCAGGCTTTGGACGGAGCGGCAATATCAATTGTTTACCGATAGCAGTCAAATCGTAAATCAAAATTCCCAGAAGTAACTCTAAGGGTCATAACTACAATGAAATTTACTAAATGCTATTGTACTTTAAACTATGTAGAAAATAAAACAAAACAACAATAAAACAATTTATTCCGAGTAGAGCAAACTAAAACAAAACTTTTCTATAAGAGTTCCATTTACACATAGGCGGCACCTTTTCTGGACACTTCATACCTACTTGATTAGTTCAAGAGGAGTGAGAGCTGCAAAACTTTGTAACACTGCGACTTCTAACTCTTGCCTGGTGTTCGTCGGCAATTTAAAAATTAGGTCTTTTAATCTTCCCCAGAGATAGAAATTCAAGGGTGTTAAATCCGGTGATCTTGCCGGTCAACGGTTCGGATCTTGGTTGGCTATCCAGTTATTGTCGAAATTGACCGATAAAAAATTACTGATAGCTGCAACGTTATGAGGGGGTGCCCCGTCGTGTTGAAAAAATATATTTCTAAGGTCCATTAACGACAGTTCATCAACAAGATGTTCTATTTGCTGCCTTAAAATTTCTAAATATCTCTGAGAGGTGAGTGTTCCTTCGTAAATAAATGAACCTATAACCCTGCCTCTCAAAATTCCTGTCCACACATTAAATCCAAATCTGCCTTGATTTCTCTGCAACTAAATGAGGATTTTCTTGTGCTCACATAAGAGAGTTGTAACGGTTAAAAATACCTGCATTGCTTACGTAAGCTTCGTCTGTCAACATGCAATTTAATGAAAAATTCGGAATATGGTTACAATTCTCCAGAAACCATTGGCAAAAATCCATACGCCGTTGAAAATCTCCGTCTCTAAGGTGATGAACTTTTCTTGTCCTATATGGTCTGAATTTGTGCTTCTTCAAAGTACGACTTACGTTAGTTCTTGGTAGTCCAGTGGATTCTTTTAACTGTCGGGTTGAAGTGTTGGGATTATTTCCGATAGTTCCTAAAACTACTATTTCTTCTAACTCCTTATCCCTGTTTGATGCATAATTTTTGGGTCGTTTCTTTTCAAACTGGCCACTATTAACTAAGGTATGTCGCAATCGAGAGAATATATCCGAATTTTCTCTGGTTTGTATGAAACAGATTATCATATCCTATTTTTCGTAATTTTCAAACTTCATTGCGATTAATTTGACAATTCAATAACTGATCCTGAAGTAAAATTTGACAACTACGATTAAACAATTGAATTAAACCATATGGCCGCTCCGTCCAAAGCCTACTTTACAAAATATGCATTTAATACTCGCGTAAAAACTGAAAACCTTTATATTTTGAAGTAGATTTAAGCAAAATATAAAGTGTGTTATGTTTTTAGAATGGTAATTTAAAGCTCTATTCGAATAAAGAAAAACATACAGGGTATCCCATTTAAAAAATATATTTTTGCGCTAATAACTATTAAAATATTAGTTGTAAAAAAATGTTACTTACACTGTTGAAATCCACGTGAAAAAGTACTTTGAGAATGTTTTTAAAGAAATCAAAAATTTTCAATAGGAAAAAATTACAAACATTTTTCCAAAATGTAGATTTTTGAAAAACACCCTGTATATCTGAAACGGTACTAGATATCGATATGCGGTTTTCACCATTGAGTTTATCATAAAAATTGAGCCTCAGACGCCGACATCAGTTTACGTCTGTGTTCTTTAAATAAAGGGGTTTACCTTTAAAAGTGTCCAATTTGGACCACCCTGTTCAGTAACCTGTGTATAATAATTGAAAATAACTTTGATTATTGAAAATATTGTAAAACTTAAGAAAAAATAATTTTTTAAAAAGAAATCGTAAATTTGCATTAAGAAAAATTAGATTTGAGAAAAAAATAGCCAATTTCTCGGGCCTAAAATGTTTAAATGAGTTCTTAAATATCTCAAATGACGGTTTAGGGACTAAGGAACATTTTCTGATTTTTTTAGGTAAAGTAGTGGTATACTGAAAAAATCGTCGGAAGAAAAAACGTGAATCGGGGAAATTTATCAATATTATGAGGAGTGAAAAATATATCTAATCTATAAAAAATGGTTAAAATTGTGTTTGGATCAATTAAAGTAATGTCCATGGAACATATGTCCAGAGTTAACTAAAAAAAATTAAGTTGGGAATGTGGAATCTTTGGCACAATGATACTACTCAGTATATATCACCACTACACCAAACAATTTATTTTTGCACTCGACGCGCGTTTCGCTAACCATGTTAGCTTCATCAGGAGCGATGATTGACTAAAGCTAAACTACAAATCTACCCTATTTATACTTAGCCTAACCCTTGAATTACTCAAGCGGAACTAATGACATAGGCAAGGCCATCAATTCCTGTCAAGTAACCAGTAGAGGGGACTATAAGGAATAGGTCCTCTGTCTTTATTTAAACTACTTTTACATTTTATGATTTCCATACTTTCGTATGCGTTTAACAATCTCCTATCAGATACATGTTTTATTAGATCATTACAACTAATTTCATAAATTCCACTTTTCTCACAATTAGGAATCTTATCTTTGGGATTTCCTAAGATATTCCTCAGATTGTCTGATGACTTATAGACTAAGGTGAGGCCTACCTTATTAAATACCTTATTGAGTCTCTTGCTATATTTCGGATTATATGGAATGGAGACATATTTAGTGTTATTTTCTTCGCGTGTAAAAAAGGTGGAATTCTGAATATTAAACCTAAACTTATGTTTATTTATTAGCTTATTTACTAAGTCGTCGTCATAACCATTAACTCTAGTTATATTTCTAATACGATTCCTTTCTTTATTAAAGTTTACTCTATTCAGAGAGAAAGTGATTAAACGATGAACTAAAAAATGTAATGAGGCTAATTTATGTTGTTTGCAATGAAATGAATCATTAGGAATATATCTATCTGTTACTGTGTCCTTCCTATAGATATCAAATTCTAATCTATTATTATTTTTAATAATTAATTGAGAAAAGTGGAATGTATGAAATTAGTTGTAATGATTGTGACAAAAAGTATGTTGGGCAAACTAAAAGGTCAATTAAAACACGATTTAAAGAACATTTAGCACACTTAAAATACAATAGAACAGAAAAGTCTAGCATTGCCGAACATGCCCTTGAAGCTTATCATACTGTAACATTAGATAATCTAAGATTAATAAAAAATGTATCTGATAGGGGATTGTTAAACGCATACGAAAGTATGGAAATCATAAAATGTAAAAGTAGTTTAAATAAAGACAGAGGACCTATTCCTTATAGTCCCCTCTACTGGTTACTTGACCGGAATTGATGGCCTTGCCTATGTCATTAGTTCCGCTTGAGTAATTCAAGGGTTAGGCTAAGTATAAATAGGGTAGATTTGTAGTTTAGCTTTAGTCAATCATCGCTCCTGATGAAGCTAACATGGTTAGCGAAACGCGCGTCGAGTGCAAAAATAAATTGTTTGGTGTAGTGGTGATATATACTGAGTAGTAAAAAAATTAGCTTACAGTTTGCAAGTACATCTATTTAATCATAAAAAATGACAAAAGAAAGAAAAAACGTCAAAACCGGCCAATTCTCTCCCGACCAGAAAGTTCAAATGACATTCATTGCCCGTTAAACTTTCGTTTTTTTTTTTATCTAGAATCAAAATCTGTCAGAATTTTAAATTTATCTTCCATAGATTTATAATAAAATTGCAAAAATTCGCGAAAAACACAAAAACGGGTCAATTCTCCCATTTTTGATGGTGTTGCCCCAATTTTTCAGTGGTCGCAATATTTTTCCGTTAATGTATTCGTCGAAATGAGTATTTTTTTTAAAAAATTAGCGGTATCCGACGATTTCACCCCAAAATCGTATGCACTATGTAGCAAGTACTATAGCCTGCTAAAAAAAATAACCCCATCATAAACAACACCTTGATAATATGTATTCTCACCTGGTATACTAGAACTTCCATCACTGACTAGTGGATATCCTTCTTCGTCACTTATACTGACAACAATTCCCTTGCCTATTCGTTTCATCAAAGATGGTTTTTCACTTATTCTTTTGAACGAATTCATTTGAGTAGGGGAATTACTTTCGTCACTGCTGATATTTGGTTGGTTAAGAAGGCCTTTGGTTAAGTGACTATAACATTAAAAGAAAACATGTTAGCGGAGCGTCAAATAAACAGGGATATTTTGAGTAAATAATATAGAGTATTTTGAAGCCATGTGATTGGAAAGACGCAAAATTAACTATAAAAGGCCTATTAAAAGTAGTCCAATCTAAGTTGCGGATGCAGAGGATTAGATAATATATATTTGGAACAACGCAAGGGTAGTGCTTTAGGGATTTTCCTGCAATCCGTCTGTTGTATCCATCAAGAAAATATACCAGGTGTACAAGTATGAAATACGGATTTTTTTCTAAAAAAACATGTTAAATTCGGAAGAATGATGAAAAGTGCTTTATTTAAAGTATGCTCCATCGCTTGTTATACATTTTTCCCATCTTTCGGGCAATTTGTGAATACCACGCCAGTAAAAATCTTCCCCTTTTGCTGCGAACCATTCATCGAGGCATTTTTTCACATCTTCGTAGGAACCAAAGCGCTGCTCAGCAAGTGAGGGATCCATCGATGCAAACAAGTGGTAATTGGAAGGAGCCAAGTCTGGTGAATAGGCGGCATGCGGTAGAACTTCCCAGCTGAGTGCTTCCAACGTGTCGCGAACTAGTTTTGGCGTATGTGATGGAGCATTGTCATGAAGAAAAATGACTTCGTGTTGCCTCTTTCGGTATTCTGGCCTTTTTTCAAGCAGCGAAAGATTTAAATCGATCAATTGTTGTTGGTAACCTTTAGTATTAACCGTTTCTCCAGGTTTTAACAGCTCATAATAGACCACGCCTCTCCGGCCCCACCAAACACAGAGCATCGTCTTTCTGCCAAAGCGATTCGGGCTTGCGGTCGATGTGGATGGTGCGCCTGGGTCTACCCATGATTTTTTGCGCTTGGTATTCTTAAAATAAATCCACTTTTCATCCCCTGTAACTATACGATGCAAAAACGACTTCCTTTTGTACCGAGCGAGCAAAATATCACACGTGTTTTTGCGCTTTTCTATTTGCCTATCGTTCAACTCATGTGGTACTCATCTACCGGTCTTCTGAATCTTTCCCATCTCTCGTAGCCGATTGGAAACAGCTTGTTGACTAACGCCCAATTACTCGGCGAGTTGTTTTTGTGTTTGCGAATCATCTTCGTCCAACAGTGCTTGCAATTCCACATCCTCGTATTTTTTTGGCAGTTTTCCACGTTCCTTGTCTGCAACATCGAAGTCACCACTTTTGAAAGGCCGAAACCATCTTTCACACGTATCTTGCGATGGAGCATGTTCAGCATAAGCTTCTCGAAGTAATCAGTATGATTCAACAGCAGTTTTCTTCAAATGAAAACAAAAAATTAATGCTGTCCGCGAATGCTATTTGTTCGGTATAAATTTCGACATATTGAATACAACAACACAACACTATGCACGCACTTTTCCAATTTATCACTCGTGCGCGTCTGACACTTGTTGATGACACAACAAAATGGCGCAGTGTCAAATCTTTACAGCACAAACTGCATTGGTGCACCATCTGTTGTCTGAAATCTGCATTTTATACTTGTACACCTGATATATGGAAATTAGGAATTGAACAACGACGAAAGTCGTTTTGAATTAGATATCCGAATTTAAATCGCATGTTAATTTCTTATTCTTTCCAGTCTGTTTCCAAATATTACGTAATTTTTCTGTGTTTTTCAGTTCGACGACTTTAAAAGTCTTGGTATTTTTTCAGTACTTTTCAAATTGAAATAAATTAATCAGCCGAAAGCAATGGAATAAGGGTTTCGGTATATTTTTTTTTTGCTTTTATTTACAGGATAGTTTTTACCTTTGAGATGATTTCAAAACATTGTAACTCTGGAACGGTTTAGCTTCTGATATGATTGGAAGAAGAGGTATACCAAGGGAATTACCATCCAATTTATCCTGAAGATGGCTGTACGGTCGCGCCATTCCTGATGTTCCTGATACGTTTTCCTAAAATAATTGGGAGAGTGTTTTTTTAACTTGTCTACCTAGCCACTGTCGCAGTCCTAAATACTTTGGCGAATTTTCGTAAGAATGCGATGCATCGTGCAGTCTTCGCGATTTTTTTTTTTTTTTGAAAAATGAGCGACAGTACATCAACAGAGGTACATACACTCTGTAGCTCGCTAGCGGTAAGCGATTGTGCAAACATTCACCATTCCTGAAGAAAATAAGGAACAAAAAGAAAAGGTAAAATCTTCGTTTCCGCATCGTTATATTTAGGCAAGGCTCGAATCCAAATTAGAAACATTTTATATTGTTGTTTTTGAAAATATCAGCTGGCTGTTTTATGTCACCCAACATTACAGTGTTTAAGCCTCAAGTGTCAGTAGTTAGTTCAATGTTCTGTCCTTTTCGGTTGTAATTTTGTTTTTTAGTCTTCCGTACGGAACACTTCTCGGATCACTTCGGTGTCTAAGAAATTATTTGACATAGAGACTTGAAATTTGGCACTAATATAGGAATTGTTGGCCCCCTTAGTGCCGTGTAGTTTTCAAAGTTAAATTTGGACCGAAGGGGTTAGTTTTGAGGGATAAAATCGGAAGTGAAAAAATTACCAAGTCATCGAGTGGCGTGTCAAATGAGAGCTTGAGAAAACAAGAGTGCAAAAATATATATAATGTAATACTTGTGCACACTTTTCTTTGTGTTTTATTTATTATAAAAATTGAAAGTAGTAAGAAAATAAATAAACTGGTTGAGTCGACCAAAAATTCAAATCAGCAGGTTCAAATACAAATTAGTTTTAATTGGGGGTAGATTCTTACTAGAAAAAGCAAAAATGCCATCCATTTTTCTTTTAAATTCGGAAGTTATTCGGCTCAGCTGATGATAATCAAACTCGGTTACTGAATAACATTCATTACGAAAAAAAAATGAGATCTATTCGTACAGAATGTCAGTCCAAAGGCAGAAAAATTTTCCTCAAATAATGAATTGCTAGCCGCAGATGCCCGAAGAAAATAATTTCTTTTTTGCATTGAATGAAACAACTCTAGAAAGGTTGTACCGACTGTATTATTGTAGACGCTAATTATGTAGAAAAATATATTTTTGAAAAGCTCTGCGAGGTAGATAACGTAAAAAATACGTTCATAATTTAAATTTTTCAAAAATCGTCCTAAATATCGGGTCTTCCATTAAGGACTTGACAACTTTTTTTTGAAATAAAAAGCAACCCATGAGACATTTCGAAAATTTTACTATCGGCTTGAAGTACAATCAAAACATTTATGTATGGAATTCGACTTTGCAGCGGTCGATTCGTTGAACCCAATTTTCGATGACTCGGCCACACATTTCGACGGAAACGGCCGCTATCTCTCTTTCAATATTGGCTCTGAGCTCCTCTAACAACGCGGGCTTGTTAGCATAGACCAATGATTTAACGTACCCCCATAAAAAGAAGTCTAGAGGTGTTAAATCACACGATCTAGGCGGCCATTCGACGGGACCATTTCTCGATATAACACGTTCACCGAATTTAGATTGCAGTAAGTAGATTGTTACACCCGCTGTGTGGCTTGTGGCGCCGTCTTGTTGAAACCACATATCATTAATGTCTAGCCCATGCAATTGATCAAAGAAATAACGTTGCAACATGCTTCTGTAGCGATCTCCATTGACTGTAACGTGACGGTTATTTTCATCAACGAAAAAGAACGGCCCAATGACACCACCGGCATGAAAACCGCACCAAACAGTAATTTTTTGTGGATGAAGTGATGTTTCTTCAAGCACATGAGGGTTTTCACCTGACCAATAATGCATATTCAGTTTGTTGACGAAGCCGTTTATCTAAAAATGCGCTTCATCACTAAAGATGATTTTGCGATGAAATTGGTCATCTTCTTCCAACATTTCTAGAGCCCAATTCGAGAACGTACGTCGCTTCATATGATCGAGTGGCTTTAGTTCTTGAGTTAACTTTAACTTATAAGGGTGCAGGCCAAGATCCTTTCGCAAAATTCGCCATAGTGTGGTCTGAGCGATGCCCAATTCTTGAGAACGCCATGAAATCGACTGTTTTGGTTCGTTTGAGATGGACGCTTGAACGGCAGCAATATTCTGGCCACTTCGACCAACCCGTTGTCTCACTGGCACGGGAACATCCAGCAGCGAATATGTTAACTCAAATTTTTTTACTAGACTATGAATTGCTTGTCTACTGGGACGAGAATTACGACCAAAAATTGGCGTTAACGCTCTTAAAGTTGCAGTCACCGACTCCAAATTTTGGTAGTAAATTTTAATTATTTGTAAACGTTGTTCGTTCGTATACCTCACCATGATGAAAATGTTGACTTTACTGAATGTTTTGACGTTGACAGTTCGGTAATTGACATAAGGGTGCGTTCATGTGAAATTTCAAAGTTGTCAAGTCCCAAATGGAAGACCCTTTATATGACTTTTATTTGTATTAGTGTTAAGATACCATGTATTTGCGCGTGATGTCTCAATAAATTCATTTAATTGGCTATTTATTACTATTACATACCTTAAAAGCAACGTCGTTTGGTTTTTCTTCAAATGATGAAGACGTTACGTTCGGGGAATCTGAAGATTCACTTCTCCTGTTGGATCTGAACATTTTCAATGATTGTCCTAAAATCATTTCTAATTCTGATGCCTAAAAAACAATCAAAATGTTACGCATTACTGTATCAATAAAATCCGGTCAGAATTTAGCATCGTTCTTAATATTTGACTATCAAAATCATCAATATCATTATATTAGTATTTTTTACGAGGGTCTTTCGTTAAAGTTGTCTAACTAACAATAAAAATGACATACAAAAAATGCTTTTTAGAAAAAAATATTAATATTTAGAGGTCGCATCGATCGATTGAAAATATATCTTTTCTTCTCAATCGTTTTTTTTCCCCTTCAACAGCCCCCCGTTAGACATCTGATTTGAATTTAAGGGTTATGAAGATGTTCCCTTGTGCATTTTTTGATACTGAATCCGTTAAGTGCGCATTAAGGGTGAAAAAATACGTTTTCCTTTCAAAAAAGCATGTTACTAGGAAAGTTTACGCTGCATGAGGGGGGGGGGAGACATGGACTCCTGTAAATACATGCTCGGCGGAAGAAAAACAACAAAATATTGGTTTGTCACTCGACTTTTTATCTTAATTATTAACTTTTAACACGGATTTAATTATTTTCAAGTGCTGCGTTTTACTGCAGTTCCCATGAGGCCCAGTCAGGCCCAATCAAAATTCAGTGGTTACTCGGAATTCAAATATGTATTAAAGGTATTGGGCTTTCATTTAAATTTTCAATTTTGGGACTCATAGAGTCCTAATAAAGCGTTGGGCCCAAAATCTAATAGACCCAGTCAATTTCCAGGTAAAAATGCTAAAAACTTTTGTCTGAAACATTTTTTCTGAAGTTGCCTTCTTGTCGAGTGTGTCCATCATTTTTCCAACAAAGCGCTTCGTTTTCGCTGTCTTTGTCCAATATTACACATGCGCCATTATATGTATCATATCTATGATTTTGCATCATAAAACTTGATCTACAATGCTTCCCGTAAATTTTGCTGAACATTTTTAAAAAGAAAACGTATTTTTTCACCCTTAATGCGAACTTAACATGAATATTGCGAAAAATTGAAAGATTTTGTGGGGAAAAGGTCATCGGGAACGGATTCAGCATCAAAAAACGGTCAAAGAAACACCTTCATAATCCTTAAATTCAAATCAGAAGTCTAAAGGAGCTCTGTTGAAGGAAAAAAAAACGATTGAAAAGAAAAAATATATTTTCAATCGATGGATGCGACCTCTAAATATTAATATTATTTTTTAAAAATTTAGAGGTTTCATTTTCCATAGGAAAACATCAAAAAAAATTTTTTTGGCTTGTGACCCTAATATATATATATATATATATATATATATATATAATATATATATATATATATATATATATATATATATATATATATATATATGTACATCCGATGCTACACAAGCAAAAAAAAAGATCAATTCTCAGATACGGTTTTGAGTAATTCATCAATAATGGAATGTTGTCATTTTATTTTAAAAATTATTAATTAATTTGTAATATATATGCGTATATATATATATATATATATATATATATATATATATATATATATATATATATATATCAATAATGGAATGTTGTCATTTTATTTTAAAGATATTAATTAATTTGTAATATATAATTATTGCGTATGAGTGAAGATGATGACAGGCGAGTAGAATACCGACAAACGGCCACCCCATTTACCTAACTTAACGTGTAGGCTGAAAAGTTTTTGGTCTGACATATAGATGTCGCTCTTTTCAAAAAATCCATATGGCTTTTAGAAAGTATCAACCTTCAAATGATACGTGTCAAAATTTACTTAAATCATTGATCTCTTATATATAGCCGATCACCGCAACATCTCTGTAATCTTTCTCTGGATTCCCTCACACACTGGGATAGTGGGCAACGACAAAGCTGATTTATAGCAAAAAAAGCAGTGCATCAAGGCACACTAATAAGAGAGGATAACCATCCAAACGATTACTTCAATCGCATCTAACTCATATATAGGAATCTTTTTCAATTACAGTGGGATTTGGAGGAATCATCCAACAAACTATGGGACCTAAAACCTATAGTCTATCCCCCTTTCCACTCTTTATCTCTCTCAAGAAGACAAAACACTATCTGGAGACGACTAGCTATAGGACACACATTTCTAACTCACTCTTACTTACTAAAAAATTATAATGGTCCCATCTGTTCGATTTGCCAGTCTACTCTTACAGTAAAACATATATTTTAATCCTCACACTCTACTAAATCCAGAGGAAAGCATCACTTACTTCTGAACATGAAGCAAATCTTAAGTTCTGATCAAATTCAATCTCATATAAATCAAATCGATGAATACTTAAAAGAGAATGAATATCACCACTTAATATAAGCAAAAACAACAATTTCATCCACAACATTTCCATTACTAGGTGCTAAATGGCCTTAGTAGTAGATGCACCCACTCCCCATAACATCCATCCATCCATCCAGGAAAATTTCATGACATCTTGACTATTAGTTTACGAGTTACAGTAGTTTTAGTGACGTTACTTTTGATATTTTCAAAATAATAGAAAAAATCGAATTTCGTGTGTTGATTAAACACCATTTTTGATGGGAAACAATATCGTTCAAGCAAAGCAATGGCTTGATAAGTGACACAGGGACTCTATCTTTGAAAAATCACTCATCATTTACTGATATGCTGAATTTAAACGCAGTGGTACAGACACAAATGATGCTGAACGCTCTGGATGCTCAAATGAGGTGGTTAGACCGGAAAACATAGAAAACTCCACAATATTGTTTTGGATAACCGTAAAGTGAAATTGCATGAGATAGCTGACACTCTGAAGGTATCAAAAGAACCTGTTGATCATATTTTAAATGAACATTTGGGTATGAGAAAGCTCTGTTCGAAATGGGCATCGCGTTTGCTCACACTGGATCAAAAACAACAACGTGCTGATGATTCTGAGCGCTATTTGAACCTTTTAAGGGCAATAAAAAGGATTTTTTCATGCGATATGTGACAATGGATGAAACATGGATCCACCACTACACACCGAAATCAAATCGACAGTCAGCTGAGTGGACAGCAGCCGGTGAAAGCCGCCCGAAGCAATTAAAGACACAACAGTCGGCTGGAAAGTTTCTGGCCTCTGTATTTTGGGATGCGCATGGAATAATTTTCATTAACTATGTTGAGAAGGGAAAAACCATCAAGAGCGAATATTATATAAAGTTATTGGTGCGTTTGAAGGCAGAATCGCAAAGAAACGACCCCAAATAAACAAGAAAAAATGCCTTTTCATCAAGACAATACACGGTGTCACAAGTCAATGGTTATGATGGCAAAATTGCATGAATTGTAGTTCTAATTGCTTCCCCATTCACCGTATTCTCCAGATTTAGCCCCCAGCGACTATTATCTATTTGTAGATCACAAAAAAATGCTCGCGGGAAAGAGATTTGGCTCCAATGAAGAAGTTATCGCCGAAACTGAGGCCTATTTTGAAGGCAAAGACAAATCCTTCTACAAGAAAGGTATAGAAATATTAGAAAAGCGTAAAAAAATGTGTTTTAAGTAGCTAGACTAAAAACTTTTCAGCCTGCGTGTTATATATGTTGAAGAAAGTGGCAAGATTTGAGAGAGGCTTTCGTCCAGCAGTGGACAGTATAACCTGATGATGATGATGATGAACTAAATTGTGAGAGATGTTCCCTTTCTGTAGAATAAGTTGAAGTCTACAGAAAATGGGAGTTAGTTCGCTTGCGCATTTTTTTGAATATTATGGCAAGTATTTCATCAGCGCCAGATACTTTTTAATGTATTAGTGTAGAGAAATTTAAAAAATACGTTCATAGCTTTAAGATTTAGCTGTCTAATTGAATATAAGTTAAGTATATATGCTCAATAGATCCCTAACGATAAGAACTCCTTAAAATTTCAGAAATTATAAACTTCGCACATATTTAAGAGACAATTCATACCTGAAAGATCTGCGTATGTCCACAATGTTTGCAACTAAAAGAAAAACACTCAGAAACAGTTGGCATAACTTTAAAACTTTCACAGCTTCCCGACTGTTCGTCCTTCAGTTTGTTGTATTGCACATGCGATTGCACATTATTTGCACCTGCATTCTCCTCGGTCCTATTCAACCTTCCCATTTTTTAGCGCACTTTTTCCACTTTGCACACGTATTTTTAGGTTTCGAGCTGATGCGACGATACATTTGGAATGTTATTAAAGCTCTAATTATTTTATTTTAACACTAAATATTTATTTTAACGGCTACTATACAGTGTATGGTATCCGGTACGTGTGTATTTTTATATTTGCTGATGCGTAACAATTATATCGAACCACGAAAGAACTGCTGCTAATGTTACTGTAACTGACTGAGGAATTTTGCATTAAACTGAAGATTAAAGAAACGATCCGTTCACGAAAAATCTTCACTTAAAACTAAACGAAACAACTCGAATTGTTTATCTTTCTCTTTTCCGAAGGAAAATGTCGCAACGTGCGTCTGGTATATATTAAACGATTGCTCGAGTAAACACTGAAGAGGGTCAATGAACACAGTCGAAGAACTTGAAACGGTGAGTGGCAAGATTCTTTTTCAGTTACACATTCCATGGTAAGAGTCGTACTGGGCTATTCTGTTGGTTCTGGGTTCTTTAATTAAATAAAACCAGTCAAGTGCGAATGGAATGCGTACACCGATTGTTCTTTTGTATATCAATGATAAAGCGTGTCGTAGGGAACTCTAGATATAGAACGTTTATATATATATATATATATATATATATATATATATATATATATATATATATATATATATATATTCGTATATATATATATATATATATATATATATATATAGCAGTATTATGTTCTTGGGGTAAGCGGTCTTTGAAAAAAAAAAAACTAAAAAGTTTTGGACACCTTTTTAGCTACGCCAAGCTTTCGAAAATATTTCATTCTCTTCATCAGGGCTACAATTACAGTAGATTATCAGTATTTTTGAGATTAAAAGTAAAGAACAACCCTATTTTATATGTAACATTAAAGTACTTACTGCTAAGTGGCGTGTTCAAAAATTATTGTTTGTGGGGGCACTTTATTACACTTATTCATCAGAAAAAAACACAAGAAAACTCGACATACTCATCTCTGGGAAATATAATAAATTTTTACTTCATTTTGTTAGGATAGTATAAAGAATTGTGTGGTTCCAAAGTGATTTTAATCTATAAAGGATTTTTTTGTTATGTTTTCTTGTCATTTTGTTAAGGGCAGTGTGTTTCTAACTCTTAGTTAAGTTGTGGTTAATTTATATTTGAAAATAGAATGACGTTGACTTTTTGTTTGATCGTTTTAAAGTTGAGAAGTTAGTGAAAATCAGTGGAATTATTATCAAAGAGATATGTCAGATATATTGTAAGAGTTTTCATTTTGACTGCCTGTTTGTAATAAATTGGAGAAAATTGGACTCAGATCTTCAATGTCAGTTTTTTTATTGATCGAGTTCGGTTGAAGGTGGATTTCCACCATCTCCCTAAAGATTCTCCTGCCAAGATTTCTCTCTTTACATAGGATCTTGGTTTCAGCAAAATTAAATTCATGTGAAAATTGGCTACTATGCTGGGCAAGCGCACAAGAGTTTTTCTTTAATCTGCAATCACTTTTGTGGGAAGTGATTCTGTCTTTTAGGACTCTAGATGTTTGTCCTATATAGATTTTTTAACACTGAGAGCAAGGGATGCTGTAAACTACTTCTGAAACTTTTGTGATTTCATCTTTATTTTTGAGACAAGTAAAAACATTGTTGATAGTTTTTTTGTGTTTAAAAGCAATTTTTAAATCAAGTAATTGGTTGAAAAGTTTAGTTGTTTTTGTGAAGATTTCTTTTATGTATGGAAATGAAAAATGAGATTTGATTCGGTTTTCAGAGAGGAAAGCACTAATATCCGGTATAAGATTGTTGTTTTGTTGTACAGGGGGGTGGTTGAGTTAAATAATAATTTATTTATTAATTAGATTGGATAGGAGTTGGTGCGTAGAGTGTCTCGTAGTTTATTTAGATTTTTCAATCTGAGGGATATATATATATATATATATATATATATATATATATATATATATATATATATATATGTGGGTCTTTCTAAAAATTGTATGTATGTGTACAAAGGCGCTTAAAAAAATATTTCTTTTTATAGTTACTTACTACTTAGGGTAGACAGACTGAAAGACGATTTTTGCTCTAGATTTGTAAGGATTAAACTTTCAGAGTTTGATAGTAAGAAAGAGTTTTTTCTTGAGGGAACCTCTTCAAGGTCATCTGTTCTTTTTGTAAATAAAATGTCATACTAAGAGATTTTTTAAATTAGGGAGTTCATCCCCTGGCTATTAACTTTTTTTTACAGTATTCGGAAGGTCACAAAGCTTTAAGGTTCACCTCTACGAAGGTTTTATTTATGATCTCTTCCACACTCTTCTCGGTTATCAGTTTTTCTGGTGTTTCTCTAAAAAGAGTTGTAATTTTCCAGGTTCGAAAAGTTCAAGGTTTTTTTTTGAGCGAGGTCTGTACTTGCTCTAATTACGTATGTATATATATATATATATATATATATATATATATATATATATATATATATATATATATATATATATATCAGTAGAGGTTTTCACGGATGGTAAACTGTAATACATTAAAATTCCGGGTTTCAATCCGTTCGTTTAACAATGAATTTGCACGACGGTTCGCCAAAATCTCATTTGGCAATTTTAAGTGCTCTTGCTGCCGCTGCTACTCGATACTGTGATCTTGCTGCTGGTGCCGCTCGAAGCTAACTCATTAGTAAGCTCGTAAATTAGCTTCGAGCGACAGCAGCACTTGAAACGTCGTGCAAATTCATTGTTAGACGAACTGGCATATATATATATGTATATATATATATATATATATATATATATATATATATATATATATATATATAAGTTGGATTGAATTCTTTCTTGAACCTTGGAATATTGAATATATATTTTTTCAATTTCTTGGGCTTTATGGTTCTTTTTGTTTTAAGGATAGAGAAATTACATCATGTTCTAGTTAGAATTTATTGAAAACGTTTCGCCCGATTTTCAGGCTTCTTCAGTTCATCTAAAAATTGAAATGTTCTGTTTTGGATATTCAATAGGACGCACATTTTTTTTTTTTTTTTTAATTATGAATATATAAAATTCTTAAACTTATAATACAATGTAGAAGGTGAAAAATAATAAAAATACACACAAAATATATATAAAAACTTACATGTGTGGGTTGAAACGAAGACACACTTAACATTCTTTAAAAGGTGTTACTAAGACGGTCACATTTTTTAAAATAACTTTAAATTTGTATAGGGAACGAAAGTCATCTTTTGGTTTGTTTATGTGTTTTTTATTTATTATCTGCTATTGAGTTACTATGAGAAGAGTCCGAAATAAATATGACTCAGACCCCTAACGTCGCTTTTGTCGTTTATATTGTTTTTCTCTTTATTAATACAGATCATTTCATGCATTGATCTTTTGGTATTGGTACACAAAACCAACAAGTTCTGGAAAATATCTAAACTACCATTCACACCATCCTTTAAATTTCAAGAAAAATACCGTCATAAATTTAATTGACAGAGGCTTAAAACTAACAAGTCCTAAATATAGAGCACAAATAATAGAAAAAATAAAAACTACCCTAACCAATAACAATTATCCGGTTAAGCTAATTAACAAAATTTTAAAAATCAGAATTCACAAATTATATAATACTCTAGATAAACAACCAAAACAAAGAACAGCTACAACATACATATCCATGCCATATATTCAAGGACTTTCAGAAAAAATTAAAGCAGTCCTCAAAAAACATAATTTAACTGTTTGCCACAAAACTCATAACTCATTAAAACACCTTTTTTACCCCTCTAAAATCCAAAACACCCCTACTGAAACAATCAAACCTGATATATTCTATTCCATGTCAAAACTGCAACGGCTGTTATATCGGCATGACTAAACAACATCTAGAAACTAGACTGAATGGCCATAAGTATGATAAGAATAACCCAACAGCTCTCTCAAAACACGTTAAACAAACCAAACACTCGTTTGATTTTAAAAATACAAAAATCTTAAAAAAAGAGTCAAATTATTTTAAAAGATCAATGCATGAAATGATCTGTATTAATAAAGAGAAGAACAATATAAACGACAAAAGCGACGTTAGGGGTCTGAGTCATATTTTTATTTCGGACTCTTCTCATAGTAACTCAATAGCAGATAATAAATAAAAAACACATAAACAAACCAAAAGATGACTTTCGTTCCCTATACAAATCTAAAGTTATTTTAAAAAATGTGACCGTCTTAGTAACACCTTTTAAAGAATGTTAAGTGTGTCTTCGTTTCAACCCACACATGTAAGTTTTTATATATATTTTGTGTGTATTTTTATTATTTTCACCTTCTACATTGTATTATAAGTTTAAGAATTATATATATTCATAATTAAAAAAAAAAAAAAAAATTGTGCGTCCTATTGAATATCCAAAACAGAAAATTTCAATTTTTAGATGAACTGAAGAAGCCTGAAAATCGGGCGAAACGTTTTCAATAAATTCTAACTAGAACATGATGTAATTTCTCTATCCTTAAACCAAAAGAACCATAAAGCCCAAGAAATTGAATATATATATATATATATATATATATATATATATATATATATATATATATATGTATGTATGTATGTATTACCGATCAATAAGCCAGGATGCCAGCGAAATGCATACGACTGCCAAATCACAACAACGTGGACAACGTTCCATTTTGGAAAATGTCGCACACCACTTTCCCCTTCCTCCCACGGGTATCGAGGAAGAGTTTTTTTTGTGGAAATGTTCCTCCACCACTTTGGAAAGTGCCAGTATAATGGACGGTGCCTTTTTGCGGAAATTTCCCCCTCTCCGGTGTTTTTTTTAAATATGAAGCGGCCATTTTTTGTCAAAATCTTCTCATTCTGATTATGGACGGGCAAAGTCGATGAAGTTCAATTATCAGATAATTTTTTTTTGGAAAAACTGGTCACTGTTTTCAAGAAAACATTAATTTGAGGGTAAGTCGTCAATTTAATCCCCCAGGTCTGCATTTTCTTTCCTTGGCTATATATATATATATATATATATATATATATATATATATATATATATATATATATATATATATATATATATATATATATATATATATATATATATATATATATATATATATATATATATATACATATATATATATATATATATATATATATATATATATATATATATATATATATATATATATATATATATATATATAGAACAGAGTAGGCAAAAACTAATCCAATATATGCTAAGTTTTTCCAATTTTTCGATGAAACTCAAGTAAAAAAAAGACAAAATCCCTGATACGGTTCTGAGTAATACCTACCTTCATCAACAATGGAATGTTGTCATTATAAGGAGGTCTGACCAACGCTGCTTCTTGTGTCCCAGTCCGCTGCTGGCTGTACTTTTATTTTAATGATTATTAATTAATTCGTGAATCTAATTATTGCGCAGGAGTGAAAATAAGGAGATAGTACACCGAGAAAAACGCGTTACGGTAAGAAGATGAACAGAATAACGGCCACCCCCATTACGTAACTTACACGATATGTTAAGGCGATTGAAGGATGTAGAAATGTTGATCCGTGAATACACATATAACTACTTCTTCTTCCGACTATAGCTAGGCACTATTGCTTGTTTTTTTTTTTTGTTCTCTGCTCTATAGATCATGGCTCCATTTATGTCTTGGATGTTCGAAGTTGCGTTCCTGTGTAATCGTCCAGAAGGCTCGAAAATGACGCCAACTCATAAGTATATGGGCAAGCCGAGGGCATTGCTTAGCAAGTGGGTGAAACGATACCCTCAGTAAAAAAATGCTAATAATCTACCAGAACGTAATTCGAGAGGAAAAGCGTCAGACAAGGACGAAAAAATGATAATCAACATGTTTTCCCCGAAATATAGACTTCTTGATCTCGTGCTGACAAATAACGATGGCAGTGTTGAGAGAGCCATGGATATTTTGACAACGGAAGATAATCACCATCCTTCTTTAGATATTTTTTTAAAAGTACAGTGTGAATCCAAGAAACATAAGCAAAAGAATTATTCAAAAGAGGGAATTTAGTAAATCTATATATTAACTTTTCATATATTAACTGGGACTTTCTGTCTCAATTTACAGATGTAAATAAAGCCTGCGAAAGATTTTATCAAACAGTTTACACTACTTTAAATATACATGTTCCTAAGACACAAAAGACAAATAAATATTATCCGCCTTGGTTTACTAGTGAAATTATACAAAATATCAGAACTAAATACAGCTCTTGAAAAAAATTTAAGAGAACGGGAAATTTATTCGAACTAGAAAAGTTTAAAAATCTGAGGCGAATCATTAAAAATGACACAAAAGCTTCCTACCAACCATACTCTTTAAATATTGAAAACAACATAAAAAATGATCCTAAAAAATTCTGGCGCTATATTAATGACAAGAAGAACTCTTATGTTATACCAACCACTATGTCTTATAATAACAACATCCTTAATAATCCTAGACATATAGCCGAAAGTTTTGCATCCTTTTTTCAAGACTCTTATGTAATGTCGTCTCAGAAACAAAGAAACGTGGAGAACAATTTATTTCCATCACAGAATCCTATTAACATGGAGAAAATAACGGAACAACTTGTTTTTAAAGTATTAAAAAAGTTAAAACCTACAGCTACTGTTGGTCCAGATAGAATTCCTGCCTTCTTGTTAAAAGACTGCGCCTCTGCTTTTGCTCATCCTCTTACAATATTATTCAATTTATCGCTTGACACATCTATGTTTCCAGACACATGGAAAACATCACGTATTACGCCTGTTTTCAAAAAAGGTGACAAGAGTTGTGTAACAAACTATAGACCAATAAGCATTATTAATAACTTTTCAAAAGTCTTCGAAATCATATTACATGATTATTTATATAATTCAATTGGCACGCAGATATTACTGCAACAGGACGGTTTCGTGAAGGGCCGTTCGACGGTTTCAAATTTATTTTGTTTTACGCAAGACCTTGCCAAATCACTTGATGGGGGTGAGCAGACCGATGTGATTTACACTGATGGCTCTAAGGCCTTTGATCGGCTGGATCATGGGATTCTGTTGGACAAGTTGTTCGCAATTGGCTTTTCGAGTAAGTTATTATCTTTTTTTAAATCATACTTGATAAATAGCTCGCAGTTTGTACAGTGTCTTGGTCAGAATTCTTCTAGCTTTGTTGCCACATCGGGAGTGCCGCAGGGATCACATTTGGGGCCACTCCTTTTTAATATATTTATAAATGATCTTGCTCGGAGAGCGGGTGTTGAATACCTACTTTATGCTGATGACGTGAAGCTATATTGCAGAATCAGAGACCTGAATGACTGCATAAGACTACAGGATGGCTTTAATCTTGTAAACAATTGGTGTAGTAACAACAAACTCCTTTTGAATGTATCGAAGTGCAATGTAATTACATTTACAAAAAAATTGAGTCCCATACAATTCAATTACAGTATGAACGGTCAGGTCCTAGAGCGATGTCAGTCGGTGTCTGATTTGGGTGTTTTGCTGGATACTGCCTTGTCTTTTCGTGGCCATATTGCAAAGATTACGGCGGAGAGTTTTAAACTATTGGGTTTCATCATACGTAATAGTGCCGACTTTGTTGAATATGATACTCTAAAATTGCTTTTTAATAGTTTCGTGAGATCACGGCTTGAATACTCAGTTGTTGTTTGGTGCCCCTTTTATCAAGCGCACATTCAAAATGTTGAAAAAATTCAAAAGCGTTTTTTAAAGTACGCTAGTTTTAAACTCGATGGAGTATATCCTGAAATAGGTTATCCCTATGAAAGTCTCTTGGACAGATTTTCGATGGAAAGTTTAGGGGCACGCCGAAACAAAGCCCAAATTATATTTTTACATAAGATAATATCAAACAAAATTGATGCAAACAAAATCTTGCAGTGTCTGCCTTTTCATGTACTTAGAACCGCGGCACGTAGTGTGCAAACTTTTAATTTACCAATCCCAAGAACAAATGTCCTAAAATTTTCTCCCCTTTTTCAAATTTGCGAGAAATACAATCAAATGCAGAACCAGCTTGATATTTTCAATTGCAGCGTGACAAAAATAAAAAAAATGTAGTTTTAAAATATGTTGTTAATAAGCTATAACATAATTTTAATATATTATATAATATAATTTTAATTAGGTTTAGTACATTTCATTATATTATTTTCCCATTCTGTAATTGGAATACTGTAGAATGTGGTGAATAAATAAATAAATAAATAAATCCTCAATTAACTTTGCGTCAAGGGGCGCACAAACTAAAGCAGAAATGTTTTTTTCCGATGAAGCTTTATTTTGGGGTTTTGTTGTCACCCCACGAGCTTGGTGAATTTCCACTAGCCGTTTCGTTCAGCGCTCCATGAAACATCCTGTAAAGATCCATGTTTTGGGATATTTATCGGAAAGAGGTTTTGCTAGACTCTTCATGTTTACCTACAAATTGAACGCTAAAAATATGATATACAAGAAGGCGTTAGTACCGATTGCTAAACGATGATTCGTCGATAAAAGTAAGGAGTGGATTCTTCAAGAGGGTAACGACACCAAACCTCAGAGTAAAACGTGTGCCGGTGAAAAGGGGAATCCGGCAATGCGATCTTATTCAAGCAGAAGCTTCGTAGTAAAAGGTGTACACAGTGAAGCAGCGATCACGGTAAATTCAGGTAATTTGGAAATCTTCACCCCAAGAAAACGCGGAAAATCTAGTCGAAAGTACGCCTCGAAGATGCGAGGCGATCATTGACGCTGATGAAGACTGGACGTACTACTAAATCATTATATATTTTTTAAAAAAAACAATGCTTAACACGTTTTTTACTTGACCGCCTGTACGTTGCATTCCGGATCGAATTATTCGAACGTCCCGCTAAGGTCTCGCTTGGTATTTTTCAACGCTGGCTCGTCGGAGTTAAGCGTAATGGTGCCGAAGGTCGCAATGACGCTGATTGGTCGTAGGAATAAACCTTCAAAAGATAGTAATTTTTTACAAAATGTTATTTTATTTTTTGTCATAATAATACATAAATTATATACAAATTAGGAACATTCTTAGAATTTATAATAAAAATCTCTTTCAACACGCAGTCATCTACAATCATATATATTTATTATATATATGTATGTATATATATATATATATATATATATATATATATATATATATATATATATATATATATATATATATATATATATATATATATATATATTATATTTATATATATATATATATATATATATATATATATATATATATATATATATATAAACATATATATATATATATATATATATATATATATATATATATATATATATATATATATATAGTCAGTCCAAAAAGTTTAACTAATTAATTGGAACTATGAGAAAACATGTTTAATTTAATATTTGAAACTTAACCAACCAGGATTAGTATTAAAAACAACTACGGAACATTTTATTTAGAAGTTACATCGTTGTTATAAAAATTAATTTGAAAAAAGTCTCCATACACTTAACAATTACCAATAATAGTCTGGCGGAGTTTGACGGAAAGTAACAACTTCGTTTAATCGACTATTTAGTGGGACCGCCGTTGGCCTTGATAATCTCCTATAACCTTCACTTTCAGAGGCAACGTAAATGTCGGAAACCGATCCTTACGACCAACAGACATTCTACCACAAGACTAACATTAGACTCAGACAAAGACCCCCCTTGACTTAGTTTAGCCGTAGGTTTAGTTGAGCTACTCCTTCAGGTTAAAAATGTAACAAAGCACACCAAACATAATTATAACACGACACCCCCCCGGGAATGGGGGGCTTAGGTAAAGGTTAGCGTTAAGTTAGATTAAGTTAGGTTAGATCTACTCACAGAAAATTAACTTAGGGTTAAAACACATCAAAAAGATCTAGTCATTAAGAAGTTCAGAAATTGTAAAAGGAGTAAAGGGTTTTCCCAGCTCACAAGGAGTTTTAGTGGGTATGCCAACCCTTTTGGTTGGAGAGCCCCACATATCTGAAGCATTTTGGGGCACCCTTATGGTGACGCAAACTGCTTCAGAATCCATAAGGCGGATCTCTCCCTGTAAAAAAAAAAAAAAAAAAAAAAAAAAACTATAACCTTTTTCTCATGCTTGCAACCAGCTTTCTAGTAACTTCTGCTGGTACGTTCTCCCATTCGTTCAATATTCTGTTTTTTAATTCTTCTCTATTTAAAACATTATGTTTGCGTTTAAGGTTCTCCCATAAATGCTCGATGGGGTTAACATCGGGCGATTGCGGAGGTGTATGAAGCTGCTGTCGCACATTATGGATGATCCATTCTAGCACCAAGTTTGCGGTCTGTTTCGGATCATTGTCCTGTTGGAAAATGTATCTTTTTTCGAGTGCTAATCCATGGTACTATTAATAAAATGTAAATTTCCAACCCCTCCAACGGACATGCATCCCAAAGTAGAACACTACCACTCCCTTGTCTCATCGTGGAACCAATCTTTTTAATATCGAATGCGGTATTCTTTTTTCTCCAAACTTTAGTTCTGCCATCAGACCCAAAAAGGTTAATTTTAGTTTCATCACTAAAGATTACCGATTCCCAAAATTCAGGAAGTTTAGTAACGTATTCCCTAGTAAAAGCTAACTGCTTTTTGCGATTAGCTTCCGAAATTAACGGATTTTTCCTTTGCTGCACATCCCTTATAACCTGCCCTGTGTAAACAATTTCTCACTGTTTGTGAATAAACATTTTTCGAATATAGCTCCCGTACTTCTTCTTTTTAATTTTGGTACACTTTTCTTGGGATCTACGAGGTTGGTTTGAAAAGTCCGTGCAAAAATAAAAACTACTTATGTGTTTGGGGTAAACTTTTTTTATTTTTCGACATAGTCTCCTTTTAGGCTTATACACTTCGTCCAACGATGTTCTAGTTTGTTGATCCCTTCCGAATAATAGGATTTGTCCAAGTCTGCAAAAATATCCATGTGTGTCTGCAATCACCTCCTCGTTTGAATAAAATCTTTGTCCCGCCAGCCATTTCTTCAAATTGGGGAACAAATAGTAGTCCGAGGGAGCCAAGTCTGGAGAATAGGGGGGATGTGAAACGAGTTGGAATCTTATTTCCATTAATTTTGCGACCACAACTGCTGAGATGTGTGCTGGTGCGTTGTCGTGATGGAAAAGGACTTTCTTGTGGGCCAATCGCGGGCGTTTTTCTTGCAGCTCGGTTTTCAAACGGTCCAATAACGATGAATAATATTCACCTGTAATAGTTTTACCCTTTTCCGGATAGTCGATGAGGATTATCCCTTGCGAATCCCAAAAGACAGTCGCCATAACCTTTCCGGCCGAAGAAACGGTCTTCGCCTTTTTTGGTGCAGATTCCCCCTTGGTAACCCATTGTTTAGATTGTTGTTTGGTCTCAGGAGTATAGTAATGTATCCATGTTTCATCCACAGTGACGAAACGACGCTTAAAGTCCTCCGGATTCTTCTGGAACAGCTGCGAACCATCCTTGCAACACTTCACACGATTCCGTTTTTGGTCAAGCGTGAGCAATCGCGGCACCCATCTTGCGGATAGCTTTCTCATGTCCAAATGTTTATGCAAAATATTATGTACCCGTTCAGTCGAGATGCCCCCAGCACTAATAATCTCACGCACCTTAACTCTTCTGTCATCCATCACCATATCATGGATTTGATCAATGATTTCTGGAGTCGTAACCTCCACAGGCCGTCCAGAAGGTTCAGCGTCACTTGTGCCCATATGGCCGGTCCGAAAATTATGAAACCACTTATAAACTGTTCTAATCGAAGGTGCAGAGTCACCATAATGTTTATCAAGCTTCTCTTTAGTCTCCTGAGGCGTTTTGCCTTTCATAAAGTAATGTTTAATCACCACACGAAATTCTTTTTCGTCCATTTCTTGAAAATCACTCGACTCCCTTGATTCACACGAATGCCAAACACAAAGAAATAGACCAATATGGCTGAAACTTGGTGTGCGTCCATTCAAAAGATGCTACTAACTAAACATGACCTCGATACGCGCCGGTGGCGCCATCTCTCGGACTTTGCACGGACTTTTCAAACCAGCCTCGTATAATTATTTGTCTAACAATATTGGCTTCTTCACGTGGAGTCAGTTTCTTGGGACGAGCGAGCGAACTGAAAAGTAGCATGCGGCTTTTTAACAATTTTTCCTATATTTCTGTACGATTTTCCGTCTTTTCACAAATCAATTATGATCTTTCGAACTGGAAATGGAATTTCCCAATTTCTTTCGTTCATTTTTAATACTACTTTGAAAACCCACTGCAAAATTACTAGCAACAAGTGATAGATTATAAAGTATGGCCGAAATTTATTCATTTGTTTTCAGTTTAGCGAGCAAAAGATAGCTTGATAAAATGCGGCTGATTATAACGTGTTTTTTTCAGTGCAGTTCTTGAGTGTATGGAGGCTTTTTTGACATTAATTTTGTTTACATTTTTATAATAGTGATGCAAATTCTAAATAAAATGTTCCGTAGTTGTTTTTAGTACTAATCCTCCTTGATTAAGTTTCAAATATTAATTTAAACATGTTTTCTCATAGTTCCAATTAATTGGTTAAACATAATAGAAAAATAGTTTAGAAAGCGGGTGATGTATGGAGACTTTTTGACTGACATTAAATTTGTGATGCCTTCGTGGATTAACTATTTTTAATTACTTCATTTTGTGTAACTGTGTGTAATGGATCAACAATTCCATTACTTGAAATAGAATTACTACAATAACAATTTTCTTGATTTAATTCTCTCGAAGGCAACTGTATTGTGACATCTTCATTCAATTTGCCCATACTACCATAAAACATAATATCGGATATCAGTTTATCCGCTATTAATCTTTGACGTTCATCCATTTTCTTCAGTTGAAACGCAAACTTCTTTCCCGTTACGCTGAACTCGTCATCGTCTAGAGCCGCGGATGTACCTTTTGGTGATAAATCTACGAAACCAATTTTTCTCTGTTTCGAAAAGTTATTTTTATTTTTAATGAGTTTCCGTTTGCGCCATCTATTGGGATAAGACGAATTAGATGGTTCGTAACTATTTTGATACACTTCTTCTTCGTCGTGATTGTCATTTTCTGTTACTGCGACTTTGTTTATGATATCGGGGACTACGATCAGATCTTCCTCCTTGTTTTCTATATCTGGTGTGTATATCTAAAAAAGAAAACATGGAACAATGACCAAACTAACTTGAGGTGAAAAATCTAGGGACTTTTGCAGAAAAAGCAATGTTTTTGCCAAAACTGTATTTTATTTTTAAATATTTTTTTAAGAGCTATACACGTATACCAGGGATCTTCCAATATTTAGATATCTTTCGTACAGCACGATGTGAACTTTTTAAATATGGAAAGGGGTAATAATCGCTAGGGACCAGATCTGGTGAATCCGTCGGATGAGGGAGCAATCCATGGCCCAAGTGGGCCCATTTCACCATCGATTTTATGGACTTGTAAGCTGCCGCATTACCTTGGTGAAGCAATACTTTCTTCTTCAGTAAATGCGGCCTTTCTTGCTTTATTTCATCATTCAAACGGTTCAATAAACCCACCTAATAGTCGCTGGTGATTGTTCCATGTGAATTCCAAAAGTACTTGCCAAAATCTTTTCGACTAATGTCTTGGATGCTTCGGTCGGCTTTTATGCGGTTTCAGCCACTCTGAGGACTGCATGTTGGACTCAGGCGTGTAGTGGTGGATCAATGTCGCGTCCATTTTTACGAATTGACGCAAAAACTCCTTTGAATTACGCCGAAGTAGTATGCAAATATTCAAGCAAAATATGCCTCACGCGTTCTGTTGATATCTTCACGATGTCAGCTATCTCCCTTTTACTTTGGGGAGACTTTCAATAAAGTGGATTTTGTTTGTGTTTTTCGGAGTGGCTGCCTCATTTGCAAAAATTAAAAGTACTGTCACTCAAACAGCTGCAACTTGTAAACTAATAGACAAAATGTGATGAAAATTTCACACAAATCTTCTGAGAGTTGACACTAACTGAAAATCATATGGTTTTTTGTTTGTACTGCCATCTCTAGGAAAATCTCGGAACTTTTCGCTCCCTATTTACATAAAACCTGCTGAACAGTAGAAAGCTCGGTCCGTTTTTTGGGAGGTCAGGTTACTAGCTTTATATCATTGTTTAGCATAACCGAAGCTCCGTATATTTACATCTAAGCACGATCAAACATCAACAGTGGACTCAATGAAATGCTAATAGAAACGAAGAGATCAGATTTGGTTGAATGTGAGTGTTGTCAGATTTCTAAAATTTAAAATATTCAATGATTCACCGACTTCCGATGTATTATTAAAAGTTTAATTTAATGAAGTAGAATTATCATTTATAGTTTTAGCAAATGAAGACGACAGTAAATAACATGATACTTATAAGAAACAGCTGAATATTTTTTAAATTTGTATTTTAATAAGACACATATGAGGCGTTGCGGATAGTAACATAAGGGCGAACTCAACATTGGGTCAAATTTTTTTTTTTATATAATTCTATTTTATAGTACTTTTCCTACATCACATACCGGTCTAATTGTTGAGTTCGCCCTTGCTTCGCCTTCAAATTTCAGTATCAAATAAATGAAAAATTTCGAACAGGCGATAGCCGGGCGGGTAGTAAGGGCGAACTCAACAATTTCGCGCGGAGCAACCGCCGGTATTGCATCACTAAATGAGGTTTACTTGAAATTTTTTACGCTTTCTGCGTGTTAGTTCAAGTTAATTTTGAAGTTAATACGTTTATGTTTTGTTTGGTTTTGTTGCTTCTTTTTTTAAGAAAAGTATGGCGCAACCTGGACCTTCTAGTAGTGAAGTAAGTGTACAACATTTAGATGGTAGTGCTGTGTCGGGTTATTCGCGAAAGAGACCTGCTAAGATGAATGATTGGCAAAAAAACGAGTGTAAGTTGAAACGAAATTCAGGAAGTGCTTACATTTCAAGACATAACAAAAGGCACGTTGTTGCCCGTAAAATTGGACCTCCTTGCAAGTGTGGATGTTTTGAGAAAATAGGCGCTGAACTGGTCACCAATATTTTTGACTCTTTTTGGCAAATTGGAAACTATGATCTACAGAATGCTTAAAATTGTTGATCTGCAATGATGTAAAAAGATCTTACGTAAAGGGGCGTCCAAGTCGTACCCTGAGACGCATTCAATATAATGTGACTGTTGATCACGCTAATCGTGAAGTTTGTCGTACTGCGTTTTATAACATTCATGGCATCTCTGAAAAGCGCGTTCGAGTCGTACTTGACAAAACCAGCAGAACTGGAACTGTTACAACGGATCAAAGGGGGAGGTGTGAACCCGCGAAGAAAATAGGAAATGACGATCTTTCTAAAGTAAAAGAACACATCATGTCACTACCTACTCTCACCAGTCATTACAGTCGCGCCAAAAGCCCTCATCGAAAATACTTACCTGTTGGACTTAATATTAAAAAGCTCTATTCTCTTTACAATGAATGGCTTACGGAAAATTACCCTGGTTACAGCCCGGTAAATCAGCACTATTATCGTGATACGTTTAATATGCAGTTCAATATTGGTTGTGAGCCCCCAAAAAGTGACACCTGTAATTATTGCGATAAAGTAGACATAAAAATTAAAAGTAGTCAAATGCACGATTCCGAAAATGTTGCTGAAATCGAGAATCTTAAACAAGAGAAGGAGTTACATCTGACCCGTGCAAAAGCTGCTCAGTCTCTTCTTAAGGGATTAAGGAGTAATGCCGATGACTCTTTTCTGGTCATAGCTTTTGATCTGCAGCAGGCTTTGCCAACCCCAAAGCTGACTACTGGGATTCAGTATTACAAAAGGAAGCTATGGACCTATAACTTTTGTATCCATAATGTAAAAACTGGTTCTTCAACGATGTACCTTTGGGATGAAAGTACAGGGAGGCGTGGATCATGTGAGATTGCAAGTTGCTTGTACGATTATTTGTGTAAAGTTGATGTTAATGTTAAAAAAGTTATTATGTTCAGTGATAACTGTTCTGGACAGAATAAGAATTTAAATCTTGTTTTGGCAAATCTATACTTTATACACAAAGACCAGTTTACTGAAATTAAACACTATTTTATGATACCTGGGCACTCATACCTTCCCTGTGATAGGGATTTTGGGAACATTGAGAGAGAAATACGGAATAGCACTGTGTATACCATGGATCACTATAAGTTAATGATTGAAAGCTGTCGCCGAAAAAACCATTTTTGCGTTGTCCAACTTAGACAGGACATGATTTTCAATTTCTCTAATTTTCAAAAGAAAATTACTAAAATGCAGATGGCTGGTGCTAAGTTTAAAGATGGAAAGATCTTTGAATTTACAAATAACTTTAAGCAAGGTTTCTACATTCATTCTGCTTACAATTTGGATGTCAAAACGGCAGTCAAACTACAAAAAGGCAAGGTGAAAAACTATGATCCTGATCATTTTCATTTGGCCAGTGAAACACTGACGAGACTTTACAGTGCTCCCATTAAAATACCAGCCCCCAAATTAAAGGACATTCAGGACTTGTTACCGTATGTTCCCCTACCTTGGAGTCGGTACTTTACTAACATTATAGCCTCTCAAGACGCAGCAACGAATAAGAGCACCGAAAATGAAGATGTTATGGACGATGACCAAATAGATTACAACTGAACTTGGCTAATTATTTGTTTCTTTTCTTTAGTTTTTTTTATGTTAGTTTCAATACCATATTTCCACTGTTTTGTATGTTGTATCAAGTAACTATTTTGTAATAACAAAACCTTTAATTAAAACAATAACCTTAAAATTAAATAAAATGTGTTCAAAATTTTTAATACCGGTCTAATTTTTTCCCAGGTATTGCCAATTTCAGGTGATAGTGTAGCATCAGAAACGAACAGTAAAATATGAAAAAAAAAAAATACACAAATAAATATTTAAAAAACATTTAAAAATTCACGGAATACACTATTCTACTTAAGTAAATAATAAAAAGCTAATAAATTATAAATAAATAATAAAAACCTAATTTTGCCAATATTTTGTTGAGTTCGCCATTTAGATTTTTCTATAAATTCAATTTTTTCGAAACTTCATTTTGTTGAGTTCGCCCTTACTATCCGCAACGCCTCATATAGCCACATATAACCTGCTAGTAAAATTAACTAATAATCGACAACACTGGTAAACATCGACACCGACCATTTGGATTTTGAGCAGCGCTGCACGTGTGCGGGATATGCTATTTTTTAGCACAAGACCGCGTTGAAATTCTGTCCAGTTATTTCTACTTGCCCTTACTGAGTTCATTGCAGTTTCTAATAGATCACTGATTTGACAGGAATGTTATGAATGATATACTCTTTCTATTCCTTTTAGTGTTCCGTACTAAAATTGAAAAACCGGTCAAGTGCAAGTTGAACTTGCGCAATTAATGCTTAATCAACGTACGTTGATTGCTTTTAACCCTTTGAGGACAAGTGGTTACCACTGATAACCACCTTTTAAAAATTATATTGTAGCTTTCCTACCGGTTTCTCCAGTAAACCACGATGTTAAATTGTTTGCCTAACGTATCAAGAAGTCTAATCTAGCATGCTTAGGGTTTGAAATGTCCACCAGCGTTTAGTTGACATTTGTAATTGCACGTCGTAGGTAGTTGTGAGTTTTGCAGTACCAATTAGGCTGTTATTTTTCTTATAGCTGGTTATTCTTTAAAAAAATGTCCGGTAAGTACTTAAGATATATCTATTTACTACATATGAATATATATCAAGTGCAATTTTTGTTTTGCTAAGTTTTTATAAATAGATTTATTTGTGGTGGTTACAAATGCTAACCACTAGGACTATATGTTTTTTTTTTAGTGAAAGTGTTTTTTTTTAAGTGACGCGTATTGCTATTACTATTATGCATAATTTTTCTAATTTTTGTTTGTTCATTTTTTACAGGTTCCAAAAAAAAATGTTGGTCTTTTGGCGAACTTGAAGCAATGAATAGCACAGATGTTTTCGCGATTTTGAATGAAATTCCCAGTGACTGTGAGTCCATTGCATCAGATGTGGAGAGTACTATGGACAACGAAGCCCCCATAGATTATTTACTTTATGATGGAAGGGATGAACTTTTCGATATAGAAGATAATCCATTCATTTTCGAAGATAATGAGCAAGCGAAAGTCACTAAAGAATGGGACAGTGAGGATGAGTTACCGTTAGAAGTAATTCGTCAAGAAGAACTTAGAAAAAATCAGTTGTTTGGACAAATGATGTCACTCATGCAACACGCGTAAACCAATTTGTGTCTCAGGCAGGGCCTAATGTTCCTGACAACGTTGAAACTCCTACCGATATGTTTTTGTATTTGTTTCCGGATTGTTTCATATCTGAAATTGTTTTTCGGACAAATTTGTATGCCTTACAAAAAAATGGTGGCAGCAACTACTTTATTCCAACCACCAACAAAGAAATAAAATCATTTTTGGGTGTAAACATGCTAATGAGCTTGAAAAAAATGCCAAGTTATAGAGACTACTGGTCCTCGAGAGAAGAAATTAGGGATTATTTTATAAGTTCTGTTTTATCTCGTGACAGATTCACCTGGCTTCTAAGTAATCTTCACGTAAATGATAACTCAGTACAGCCAAAAAAAGGTGAGGCCAATTATGATAAATTGTACAAAATCAGGCCATTACTTTCTAAATTGACACAAACTCTTGGCTCTGCTTTGAATCCTGGTAAATTTCAATCAATCGATGAATCTATGATCAAATTCAAGGGGAGAAGTAGTCTTCGCCAGTATATGCCAATGAAGCCCACGAAACGAGGCTACAAGGTATGGATTCGGGCTGATTCTACTGAATTTGTATCTGAGTTCCAAATTTATACGGGGAAAGTTGATCAGTCAGTTGAGAAAAAATTGGGACATCGCGTAGTAAAAGATCTAACAAGGGCTTTAGTTGGCAAGCACCACAAAGTATTCTTCGACAATTTTTTCAACTCTGTAGAATTGCAAAGAGACTTGTTAGCTGATGGCATCTATGCATGTGTAACTGTGCGTAAAGGAAGGAAATATTATCCAGAGCTCAAAGTGGATAAACACATGAAAAGGGGCGACATAGATTGGAGAGTTTCTACAGATGGATTAGCAGCACTGAAGTGGATGGATCGAAGAACCGTTTTGTTTTTAGGAAACTATCATGACCCATCCATCATGGAAGTTGTCTCTAGAAAACAGAAAAATGGCAATACAGAAGAAATCCCATGTCCTGTTATGGTCAAACATTATAATAAACATATGGGATACGTAGATCGATTTGACATGCTGAAAAGTATCTATGAAATCGATCGAAAAGCCCACAAGTGGTGGCACCGCATTTTTGTTTACTTTGTAGATGTTTGTGTTGTGAACGCGTTCATTTTATTTCAAAATAGAAGTGACTCACGATGTATTACATTGAAACAATTTCGTGTATCGGTTGCTCGAGGATTAATTGGTGCCGTTAATTCGATTTCAAAAAAAAGAAGATTAGCAGAACAAGCACCTAACAAATACAAAAAAATCATTCCCACTGAGGTACGTCATGATTGTGCTGCACATGTGCCTCTTAGATGTGGATCTCTCAGATGTGCTCATTGTAGCACAGCGAAGCATGTGCATCGAACGACCTGGAAATGTTCAACCTGTGATGTTGGTCTCTGCCTCAATAAGGAGAGAAATTGCTTCTTTAAATTTCACGAAAATTAGTTTTGAGTGTCTTAATTCCTAGTGGTTAGTGCTAGAAACCACATCCTGCAGGATAATCCAGGATATTTTTTTACGTGAAATGAACTTTTACTTTGTTTTTGATGTTGTTGGTTGAATACATTTTTTCAAAAAAATTCTTCATATCTTTTATTTTTTTTTCTCCGGCCTCAAAGGGTTAAAATAAAAAATGTGGTAACGGAAGTATAAAATGATCAGTGACTTCACAAAACACACCCCAAATGAGTTTTCAACAAAGATTATTTCCAATCTTTACTGAAAATTGATGACCTTGAAATTTCTGTTTTTTTTTTTATATACCAGATAAATTATTACAGGTGATGCACTCGTGATAATTTTTGTTCAATCTACACCCCGTGGAGAATATTCCAGAATTTTTTCAAAATTTTTTGATAAGTACTTTTCGAGATAAGGCGGGTGGACAGCGATTTTTCGCGATTTTTAAAAAATGATACAAAGAAAAGTGCGTGCAAGTATTACATTATATATATGTTTTTTACTCGTGTTTTCACAAGCTTTCATTTGACACCACACTCGATTACCTAGTAAAAAAATTTTTCACCCCCCAATACTAATCCCTTAAGTCAAAATTTAACTTTCAAAACTACATGGCTCTGATGAGGCCATCAATTCCTATATTATCACCAAATTTCAACTTTCTATGACAAATAGTTTCGGAGAAAATCGGGTGTGACAGACGGACAGACAGACCGACAGACAGACAGGCAGACACGAAGTGATCTTATAAGTGTTCCGTACGGAACACTAAAAAGTTCTCTCTCTCTCTCTCTCTTTTATTGAGATATATATTTGGATAATTTACTCAGCTTTGAATCCGTCTCGTGCTTAGGCAGAGTACCGGCGACCCTTCGGTGATCTTATAAGTGTTCCGTACGGAACACTAAAAACGGAGCACTTCTGGAATTACTTCGGTGTCAGCCTATCCCAGCCGATTTTCACCGAAACTATTTGACGTAGAAAGTTTAAATTTGTCACTAATATAGGAATTAATGGCCTCATCAGAGCCGTGTAATTTTGAAAGTTACATTTTGACTTAAGGGTTAAGTTAAATTTTGAATTATTAATAGTAATTGTGGGGTAAAATCGGAAGTCATCTAGTGGGGTGTCAAGAGAGAGTTTAAAAATATATATGAGGTGATACTCTTACTTACTTATTTTTAAAAAATTGGCAAAAATTATCCCTATCACAAAAAGTTTGTGTCCGAATCTTGGATATTGCTTTTTAAAAACTCATTTGGGCGTGTTTTGTGAAGTCGTTGATCATTATATACGAGGCTGGTTTGAAAAGTCCGTGCAAAAATAAAAACTACTTATGTGTTTGGGGTATCCCTTGCGAATCCCAAAAGACAGTCGCCATAACCTTTCCGGCGGAAGGAACGGTCTTCGCCTTTTTTGGTGCAGATTCCCCCTTGGTAACCCATTGTTTAGATTGTTGCTTGGTCTCAGGAGTATAGTAATGTATCCATGTTTCATCTACAGTGACGAAACGACGCTTAAAGTCCTCCGGATTCTTCTGGAACAGCTGCAAACCATCCTTGCAACACTTCACACGATTCCGTTTTTAGTCAAGCGTGAGCAATCGCGGCACCCATCTTGCGGATAGCTTTCTCATGTCCAAATGTTTATGCAAAATATTATGTACCCGTTCAGTCGAGATGCCCACAGCACTAGCAATCTCACGCACCTTAACTCTTCTGTCATCCATTACCATATCATGGATTTGATCAATGATTTCTGGAGTCGTAACCACCACAGGCCGTCCAGAACGTTCAGCGTCACTTGTGCCCATATGGCCAGTCCGAAAATTTTGAAACCACTTATAAACTGTTCTAATCGAAGGTGCAGAGTCACCATAATGTTTATCAAGCTTCTCTTTAGTCTCCTGAGGCGTTTTGCCTTTCATAAAGTAATGTTTAATCACCACACGAAATTCTTTTTCGTCCATTTTTTGAAAATCACTCGACTTCCTTGATTCACACGAATGCCAAACACAAAGAAATAGACCAATATGGCTGAAACTTGGTGTGCGTTCATTCAAGAGATGCTACTAACTAAACATGATCTCGATACGCGCCGGTGGTGTCATCTCTCGGACTCGTACCTCCGTAACAACAATTTTTATTTTAAAAGCAATCATAGTACGGAAGACTAATTGCGCAAGTCCGAGTTGTACTCGGGACAGTTTTTGCGCGCACAACACTAGTTTGACCGAGATTGTCTGGAAGTGTCATAGTACTTACTATTTGCCAACTTCCATTTAATCCGGCCCGAACAATGCTAACACAAATACAAATTATATACTCACCTCATCAGGTTCAATTTTTAAAATCGAAAAATACTCATTATCTTCATTAAATCTGTCATTACTTTCTAACTCACTCTGTGCTATAAAAGATAACGCCTCATAGTACCACAATCCCGATTGGTAAACTTCACATGTGGCTTTTGAATCCAATACCTAAAAACAGATTCACTGCGGTATAATTTAAAAATGATAACACAACGCTACAAAAAAAATTTTGTTTTTGTCCTAAAATTTATTTTATGATTTTTCTATTCATTATGCTCCAAAATAAAGGAAAAGTACCCATATTCCATATAAAGTTTGCTTTTGTGATAGTTATGATAATATTACATTTTTTTGAGTTATCCTAGAAATATTAAATAGTTCTGGTACATTTAAAAATACCGCGAAAAAAATAAACGGGTCGTAACTTTCACACAGTGTCTACAGATGTCACTTAAGTAATAAACAACAATTGACTGTTTTGTAGAAGACCTAAATAGGTTAAAATGTCGTCCAGAAAGTGTAAATATGATGCTGATGCATTTTGTTATATATGTGGTATATTTATTAAAGTACGAGATATAAAATTTTATTTAAACGCATGTGAAAAGCTTTGTGAAGCCTACAAAGCCTATTTCAACTGCCCTGTTCGGAATCTAGACAAGCCCTGGGCTCCACATGTTGCTTGTAATAATTGCAAAAGATGTTTAGAAGGTAAACAATTTTTAGTAAAAAAAAATATAAATATGTTTATTTATTTCAGGTTAGTATCGAGGTGAGAAACGGAGTATGAAATTCGCAGAACTGAAAATTTGACGAGAGCCAAGAGACCACGGTAATGACTGTTATTTTTGCGTAGTAAATCCAGCTAAAAGACGTAGAGGCAAAAATGCGAAACCCATCGAATATTCTGACCTTTTTTCATCTTCTGCTCCAATCTCACATAGCCCACAACTTCCAGTACCTGAACCTCCTAAAAAATTCTCTCAGTCAAGCTCATCTCAGAGTTCAAATATAAATACTGAAGATGAAGAATTTGTACTGTCACAGGAACCACCGAAACCCCATTTTCTTACCTCAGAAGACTTTAATGACTTAATAAGGGATTTGAATTTGCCGAAGAGTAAGGCAGAGCTTTTGGGCTCTCGTTTGAAGCAATGGAATTTGCTTATTGATGTCAAAATAACAGATCAACGAAGTCGGCATGAGACATTTCTTCACCAAGGAAGATGGACTTTGTTATTGTAACGATATAAGAGGTTTGTTTGAAGCAATTGGGATGCCCTGTGTTCCCAGTGAATGGCGTTGATTTATTGACAGCTCGACGAAAAGCTTGAAAGCCGTTTTATTACATAACGGAAATAAATTTCCATCTCTTCCAGTCGCTCATTCTGTACATCTAAAAGAAAACTATGAAAGTGTTAAAATTTTACTCGAAGCTTTAAAATATCAAGAGTATAAGTGGCAGTTCATTGGAGATTTTAAGATGGTAGGATTTTTAATGGGAGTATAGGGTGGATATACAAAATATCCGTGTTATCTCTGTTTGTGGGATAGTAGAGCGGATGTTCAACACTATGTTCAACGATTATGGCCACTAAGAACGAAATTTTGTGTTGGAAAACAAAACGTTAAATGTGAACCTACTGCTGAACCTGAAAATGTATTAATGCCGCCTTTACACATCAAGTTAGGGCTTATGAAACAATTCGTAAAAAAGCTAGATGAAAAATCTAAAGCTTTAACATTGTAACATTCATTTTTTCCTAGATTTTAAGACCATGTAATGTTACTGATTTTTCACTTTAAATTGTACTTATTTTCATTTTTGTATCGAACGGTATATTAAACAGAGATTCCAAGACGTTCGGTATAGTGTGTTGTGCGGGTTCCTGACCGAACCTACCGCCACGCCGCGATTGGTGAAAAGTGTGTATCCGCTGTTTTGGTTCCGGCGTCGCCATATTACCGGCAGAGTTTGGATGGTTTATTTAAGGGCCTGAAGACCGACTGTCGAGGCTGTTTTCCATCTAGCCGCAGCCGGGCTATTTTCCATCTAGCCGCCGAGTAGGCTTAGTACCATCTAGCCGACAGGCTAATTTTCATCAGAGCCGCCAAGTAGGCTTCCTTCGACTGAGCTACAAAAAAAAAAGCTCAGAACAACCATCATGCGAGCTAAGTAAAAGTACCAGTTTCTTAACTAAAAGCCGTAGTGGGCTTTCAAAGTGTTAGCTAGAAAAGTGTGAAATCGGTCGAATGCCATCAAAGCAGGAATAAGAACAGTAAGTTACCAAAACTTCCTTCAATAGACTTATTCCAGAGTAGTGCCTTAACAGCAATTTAAAACAGACTAAAAAGTGAAGTGTAAAGCACTATTTTTCGTCTTCGGGGGTTATCATAGTTCAGGATTTAAATGTAATAACTACTAGTTAGGCTAGAATTTTTTTTGTAGAACTGCAAAGGTTGGAACTTTTTATTTTAAAAAACATGAATAAATTCTCTTTTTTTTGTTGATTAAAGCTAGTGTCTCACTGAATACCTATCCTACTTTTCAGGACAAGAACGGCTGTACCAAACTGATTTTTTTATTTACCAACAATACATTCTTTCAGTATTTTTCCATTTTTTTAGCTG
>CM032451.1:6537722-6787124 GCA_019049505.1 Pachyrhynchus sulphureomaculatus
TAGGAATGAAGTCGGAAAAAAGTTTGCCGCTAGCGCGCTCTCTTGCAATACACAGCCTAAATCATTAAATATGGAAATGCAATGTTTCTCTGTCTGTCTGTCTGTCCATTAGTGCGTTTATCACGCGAGAACCACTTATCCGATTTACGTGTCTTTTTTTAAATTCATACATATATTCTTTGGCCAGGTTATATATATAATAATAATCTATATCTATAATATATGAAATGCAGCGTCTCTCTATCTGTCTGTCTGTCCGTTAGTGCGCTTACCACTGGAGAACCACTTATCCGATTTACATGCTTTCTTTTTAAACATACCTATGTTCTCTGGGCAGGTTATAGGATATATTTTATTGCGTTAGGTAACATAAAGAATAAGCAGTGACGATAATAGTGATTCAAGTCGGAAAAAAGGTTACCGTTAGCGCGTTCTCTTGCAATACACTACCTAAACCATTAAATATGGAACAATGTCATATTGCAAAGAATATAATGTATATTAAATGCAACGTTTCTCTGTCTATCTGTCGGTCCGTTAGTGCGCTTATCACTTGAGAACCACTTATCCGATTTACGTGTTTTTATAAATTTATACATATGTTCTATATAATTCGATATAAACCTAGATAATGGGAGATAAGGTGAGATAATGAGAGATAAGCAGAAATAAGTCTAGATAATGGGAGATAAGGAGAAATAATGGGAGATAAGGAGAAATAATGGGAGATAAGGAGAAATAATGACAGATATTTTATTACGTTAAGTAACATAAGGAATAAGCAGTGACGATAGTAGTGAATCAAGTCGACGCGAGCGGATATATATATATATATATATATATATATATATATATATATATATATATATATATATATATATATATATATATATATATATATATATGTACATATATATATGTACATATATATATATATATATATATATATATATATATATATATATATATATATATATATATATATATATATATATATATATATATATATATATATATATATATATATATATATATATATATATATACATATACATATACATATACATATACATATACATATATATATATATATATATATATATATATATATATATATATATATGTATATATATATATATATATATATATGACTCCCTAAAAATATCAAAACAACATGTTGATCATATTTTGCATGAACATTTAGGTATGAGGAAGCTCTGTTCGAAATGGGAACCGCGTTTGCTCACAGTGGACAAAAAACAACAACTTGTTGATGATTCTGAGCGCTGTTTGGACCTGTTTAAACGCAATAAAAAGGATTTCTTCATGCGATATGTGACAATGGATGAAACATGGATGCACCACTACACACCGAAATCAAATCGGCAGTCAGCTGAGTGGATAGCAGCCGGTGAAAGCCGCTCGAAGCGACCAAAAACACAACAGTCGGCTGGGACGGTTTTGGTCTCTGTATTTTGGGATGTGCGGAATAATTTCATTGATGAGAAGGGAAAAACCATCAATAGCGAATATTATATAAAGTTATTGGTGCCTTAGAAGGCAGAAATCGCAAAGAAGTGTCCCCAAATGTACAAGAAAAAAGGCTCTTTCATCATATATATATATATATATATATATATATATATATATATATATATATATATATATATATATAACACATGGGCTGAAAAGTCCCGGGCCTAACACATAGATGGCGCTAGTTTTATTGCAGTCACCTTTTTTTTCAGTTAATACTAACCTTCAAAAGACAGCTGTTAAAATTTCATGATATTCTATTCATTAGTTTGTGAGTTATTGTGCTAAGAGTGACGCTACTTTTGTTATTTTCAAAACAATGGATCAAAAACAATTTCGTGTTTTAATTTTACACTGCTTCTTGATGGGAAAAAATACCGTTCAAGCGAAGCAATGGCTTGAAAAGTGTTATGGGGACTCCGCTCCATCAGAAACAACAATAAAACGTAGGTTTGCTGACTTCAAACGTGGTCGTAGAGACACCGATGATGCAGAACGCAGTGGACGTCCAAATGAGGCGGTAACACCAGAAAACATCAAAAAAATCCATAAAATCGTTTTGAATGATCGAAAAGTGAAGTTGCGTGAGTTAGCTGACATCGTAAAGATATCAAAAGAACGTGTTGGCTTTATATTGCATGAGCATTTGACTATGAGAAAGCTCTGTTCAAAGTGGGTGCCGCGTTTGCTCACTGTTGATTAAAAACAAGAACGTGTTGATGATTCTGAGCAGTGTTTGGCCATGTTTAAACGTAACAAACCGGAATTTTTGCGTCGATATGTGACAATGGATGACACATGGATCCATCACTTCACTCCGGAATCAAAACGATCGTCATCTGAGTGGACAGCAACTGGTGAACCTCGTCCAAAGCGCCCGAAAGCACAACAATCGGCTGGAAAGGTTATGGCCTCGGTATTTTGGGATGTGCGTGGTGTAATATTCATCGACTATCTTGAGAAAGGAAATACCATCAACAGTGAATATTATATAGCGTTATTGGAGCGTTTGAAGGCCGAAATTGCAAAGAAACGAACGCTTATGGCAAAGAAAAAAATTTTGTTTCATCAAGACAACGCACCGTGTCACAAGTCAATCAAAACAATGGCAAAACTACATGAATTGAACTTCGAATTGCTCCCACATCCACCGTATTCGCCAGATTTGGCTCCCAGCGACTACTGGCTGTTCGCAGACCTGAAAAAAAAATGCTCGCCGGTAAGAAATTTCGCACGAATGAAGAGGTTATCGCTGAAACTGAGGCCTATTTTGAGGCAAAAGATAAATCGTTCTACAAAAGTGGTATTGAAATGTTAGAGCGGCGCTGGAATGATTGCGTTGCTCTTGATGGAGATTACGTTGATGAATAAAGCTAATTTTGAACCAAAAAAAACCGTGTTTTCTTTGTTAGGCCCGGGACTTTTCAGCCCATGTGTTATATATATATATATATATATATATATATATATATATATATATATATATACATATATATATATATATATATATATATATATATATATATATATATATATATATATATATATATATATACATATATATTTAAGTTTTTGAGAGCTTCTTCCACCTGATTATCATCTATTTCTGATGCTTCGTTGATTATTATTTCTGGTGTTTCGGGTGCCAAATTTTCTGTTGAATTATACAATTGCTTTATATAATTTTTCGATGTATCTTACTTCTATTAATTCTTTCATTTCCTTTCGCTGTCCACGTATGATTCTCCAAATCTCCATTGGCATACCATAAAAGTCATATTCCTTTTTTCCCAGTTTTCCATTTTCTGTTTTGTCACACACATGGCTCACAGAACTAATGTAATGTAAAAATATATGAACACTAAATTCTAGGATCCATGTTAAATGAAGCCAAATAGTTTTAGTCGATTTTTTTGCTCACCAGTATATTATGAAAAGTCGAAAAAATTCACTGGCATTATCTTTAAACCAGTCTAAACACTCCTAACAAATGTTCATTCGAATCTAGTAAATAACACTTAAGAAATATCATATTAATTTGGTTATCTTGGCGCTTTAACTGTGTCAGGCTGCGAACACTTGAAACGACCTTCGTGGATGTTTGGCAATCGTCCCTTCTGAAGTATTTGGTCAAGTAGTAATAACTGGTGTGTAGTGTCATTGTACCGAAGATTCCATCAGGTCATTATCTCATAAGAAGCAAATAAAAAGGTGTACCGTAATGACGAGTCGTCAGTAAGATACAACTCAGTTATCACATAACAATCTCCAAGCACTCGGTGATACCACAGTAAACATACTACAGTAGCGGAACTGAGCTCCAATTTGGTGACGAGATTTTGACGGCGCGTGCGTCGACGGGTCCTGTTTCAAAATGGCCGCTCAGTGTTTACATCCGATCTAGGAATGTGTCTTTGGAAATGTATTGTCCATCGTTTCTTGATGTGACTGCAGTTTATATGAATATAAAGACAGAAGGAAAAGAGAGTTTGTAGAAAAAGAAAATTAAAAACGTTTGTAAGTGAAGATAATCGAAAAGGTTGAGAAACAATTTATATAATCATGGGGAAAGGAGGTTATTGTTGTGCCGTTGAGAATTGCAATATTCCATATAATTATTTTCGCAAATTATTTGGTCGAGTCACACTTTTTTATGCTCTAAAATTTGCAAATGAGAAATTTCTAACTCAATCAGGGCCCGCTAAGACTATTATTCTAAATCATAACTAAATTTAATTATGCTTTATTTACATCACATGTAATCATCAACAGTATTATCCGTCAAAGTTTAAGTTGCTGCATTAATGATTTTTTTTGCAGTTCCTCTGTTTTTAGTTGAAACAATGATTTTATAGAAATCATGGTATGCGATTAAAGTTGTTGGAGTTGTTGATTATTTTAATAAATCTCTATTGCTTGCTTTCACAAGACAACTTTTCACTATCTCAAATGCATTTTTAAAAAAAAAACATGTATGAAACAATATTATCGTTACTAATGTACATTTTGTTTAGGCGTATTTGCTCAAGAGACGGCCTTCCAGGGAACCTTGATTGATTTAATACAACGTTCATATTGGTAGAGTGATTTGGTCATTAAAGCTTGAAATTTATTTCTAAACTTAGTTCGGCTGGTTATTTAAAAATCCTGACGTGATTGCTCAATTCTGACCTGGGATTCGGTTTCAGCGCCCAAAAATACATTTAGGTATAGCGATCTGTTCGGTAGTGAAAAACTTTTTTTGTGTGCCTGTGTAATTTTTTTATGATTAATAAATAATCCTCCAAATTCTGGTTTTTAAAAAGATTTATTTTTGTGTAAACTAGTATTTAGTTATTTAAAACTATTTATATTTGATAAATTATAAATAAAACATATTATTTTTTTCTAAAAGGTGTATTCTCAAGAGGCTTCTAGTTTTCAATAACTTCATCGCAATTAATTGTTTGACACACCTTTTCTAATAATAAACCTGATAAATTTAACACTGTTTAATTGCAAGTACAATTAATACTCTGAAAGTGACTTTTTTTTCTATTTTTCTCTATAAATTACATTGCTCCTTTTTCATGCCAATCTTTCAAAAGTTTCTGTGAATATATTGTAAGGAATACAGAACCTATAACAACATATTTATTATTTTCAAATTTTAGACAGTATATTTTATTTTCTTATAAGCTGGGTTTGAAAGTTTAAATATTAAGTGTCGTGTTGAGATCACAAAACCACTAGGGAATGGGATTATTGAAATAATTGATATAAATGGATTGTTGAATCAAATATGCTATTAAAATAAGAAAAATTTTAATGTGATTCCAAAGAAATTTTTGTAATATGATTTTGTCAGACGTTGTGTGCCAGAGGGTAAAATATTCTGAAAATAAGTTCGTTAAATGGACAGTACACCTAATCGAAGTCCATTTTGATGGTAATTATGGTTACTATTAAATTTTTGAAGATTTAGTTACCTGTTATTAATATTCCTCCTATAAAGAACTTATTTCTATTGATGTATACCTATACTATAAATTAAATATAGTTATTTTTCCTTTTAAACTGTAATTGACAATACTGAGTATATATGAGTCAATCATTTCTCCTAATGAAGCTAATATGGTTAGCGAAACGCGCGTCGAGTGCAAAAATAAAGTGTTTGGTGTAGTGGTGATATATACTGAGTAGTGTCATTGTGCCAAAGATTCCACATTCCCAATATAGTTGTAACTGACAAGTCAGCTTGGTCATAACTAAGTATTGTATATAACTATAATTAGGAAATTACTGTATTGACTCTTTGATCTAAATATTAATTCATTGTAAATAAAAGCAAGCGTTAATTACATTATCAAAAAGCAATACAGATAACAGAACACAAAAAGGTATAGAACCTCTAAAAATCATTCACATAGAAAATAGAGATCTATACATATACGTTCATAATTCATTAATAATATTATATTAACCTTTCTCGAAGTTACACAATATAGTTTTGTAGTTTAAGAAAAAATAAGTACCAAAAAAGTAGATACAGTGTTTTTTAATTAACGAGAGATCTATCACACCAAACAACACAACAGAAACACACACGCTTAGAAAAAAATGCTCTTATTTTATAAGATGTTGACATCTTAGTAATGACAATTAAAATTAAATTAATTTAGTCCTTAAAAAACATCTCTAATCACAAATTTACTTGAAAAATGATGTAAATAAAACATTAACCTCAAACAGTGACGTTTAACTTTGATAGACTTTTGAATTTTTGGATAAGGTTATTAAAAACTGAAGTTGAATATGAAGAATTCCATCAAATACCTTCCTATCAAGTTTTTCACCTGTATTAATTTCTTTTCCAACCATTCTTTTTGTTTTTTTTTATATTACTCATGCTGCATTAACTTTTATATGACTCATGCTGTATTAAATAACAAATCAAAAATTTTCAAACATTTCTATATCTATGATTTTGAATGATAAAACTTTGCACAACTTTATTTGTATTTCAAATCTCGCGCTGGTCCACTTTTAACATGGCAGATTGCCACGTGACCTTCTGAAAACGAACCTGATTTTCCTATGCGATTATCCTTGAGTTTCGCTACTGTATAGTGTGTTTACTGTGGTGATACTCTACGTGATTTTGAAGTACTCGGATATACAAATCAGTAAAGATGTGGGTTAATTTTGAATAAAAAAATAATTACGTTGTTAAATTTCAAAATTTAAATTCTGGCCAACAATAAATTATTTTCGCGGTTATTAATTTTAATATACATATGTTATAAAAGAATTAAAAACCATGAAAACTGTATAATTTTTCATAAAATTAATTAAACAAAAACCTCAAAGAGACATTCACAACGTTATATATACAGTACTTAGCGTTTTAAAATTTCAATTTTGTCTGTTAATTACACAGGCCACAAAAAAATTTATTTGTAAAAACTTTTTAAACCAATACATCTAAGTGTTATGCATTTTTGGGTGCTGAAACCGTATCTGGTATCAGTTTTTTGTATCACCCAGAGTTCTCTCACAATATGACATCGATTAAATTTCAAAATAGGAAAAATTTGATACATAAAAAATAAAAACTTAAACCGTACTTTTATTTGATTAGGCTACAATTTTTACTCACGATAACATATTTCCCTTCAATACGAATATTTTAGGTGTTTATTTTTTTGTATTTCCTTTCCCTTTTCTCTGTGAAGTTTCTTGTATAGCTTTTTCTCCGATGTGATGCATTTTGTTGTTCTCTATGAAGTAACTAACACTAATCACCCATCATGTTGATATTCCACCGTCCCTGGTACCGTTTCTCCATCTCCTTTATGTCCTGATGGAACCGTTACCCCTGCTCTTCACTCACATCGCCTAAGTTTTTAGGAATAAAGTCAAGATGGTTGTGCAAGAAGTTGACTTTAAGGCTCATCAGACAACTCAGATTTTTGAACTTGTCTATCAAATTAGCTACGATAAGTTCATAATTAGGGTCCCCAAAACTTCTTTAAATGATATCCAAGTCTTCTTTTCCTTTGTAATCATCCTTGCTTGAAAGTTGGAATCGAACATCATTTTACGAATATCAGGCCCAACGAGAACCCCCTCTTTCAGTTTGACTTTCACAGATTGTTTCATTAAGCTTAACTTGATGTGTAGTGGTGGTAGAAAAATCTTTTTTGGGTCTACTAAAGTTTTATGCAAAATATTCTTCTCGCCAGGTGTTAAAGTTTTTTTTTCGGGCCATTGTTTTTTAGACCAGTGTGCTCTGCTGTCCCACTCACATATAAAACATGGAAACTTTGTATATCCCTTTTATTGACTAAGGATCATGGAGACAATTTTTAAATCTCCACATAGCAACCAATCGGGAGCTGGATAGTTAATTTTCTGTAAAATCATGTTAAGATTTTCGTAAGTTTCCTTCATATGGACTGAATGAGCAACAGGCAGTGAAGCATAAATATTTCCGTTGTGTAACAGAACACCTTTTAAACTAGTTTTTGATGAGTCAATAAAAAGCCTCCAATCTTCCTTCGTGTACTCAATGCCAAATTCGTTCATTGGACTACCAATATCATGGCAGTAAACTAAATCCTCTTCCTGCTTGAAAAACTGAGTAAACTGTTGACCTCTTGTTCTATTATGGTAAATAAATGTTCCAGATTCCAATAAATGTTTTTCTTTCAGCCTAGAACTGAGCAATTCTACTTTTTCCTTAGTCAAACCCAAATCTCTCACTAAAGCATTTAACTCAGCTTATGTAAACAACTGTGGTTTTAAATTTTCTAGAGAACATTGAAACTCATCATCATTTGGTCGACTTTCATTAAAGTCGGGACTGGACTGTAAAACGTCATCAATAGCCTGAGGTGGCTCAGGGACAGGAAGTCCCAGTCCATATCCTACCGGCCGATTAGCTGAAGTAAAGTTAGGATAGACAATTACTCTATTATTTTTGAAGTTATATCCATCAACATCAACGTTGCAAAAATAACAATCATTTGAATGATGTTCTTGCTCTTTCCATACCATGGGTACTGCAAATCTAAAAGCTTTATTTTCTTTCTTATACCATTTCCTAAGGTCCTCGACACAAACATAACATACTTTGTCAGGAACCCAACATTTTTCTTGATTACCGATTTCTAGACCAAAATATGCAAAGTATACTTTTTTTACAAAGTCAGTAATGTTTCTTTGATGTTTTTTTAACTACAAACTCACCATATATATATATATATATATATATATATATATATATATATATATATATATATATATATATATATATATAACAAAAAAAGTGTTGGGAGAGTTTTTACAACCACGATTAGCCATACTTTGAGTGTGAATTAAAGCACATGGGTTAAACACTGCAATGCCAGGTTATGTAAACTGGAAGAAAACAAACAGCTGTGACATTTATCGGAACTGCCAACCTAATAACATTTGATTTTACTGCCAACCTCATAAAATTCTGATTTTACAAAGTTTTTTACTTTACGTCTTCAACAATGTATACTTGCTGGCGACTGTGGTAAGCACCTTGTTTGTGTTGGCACTATTTTAAAACACTAAAAGAAACAATCCCTGCAGATGATATTCTCCGTCATTGCGATTTTGCTGAAAATTACAGTTTTGTAGTACAAAAAGCTGCAAAGTCTTTTCATTGGAATAATGAACAAGCAACCCTCCTAACGTCAGTGAAAGAGAGGATATAAAACACGGAAGTGTAATTATGATATCGGATGATCTAAAACATGATACTGCCTCATTCTACGCATTTCAGAAACTACTGCACCAATATCTCCTGAGTAAAAATAAATAGTATAAAAAATTAATAATTACAGGTGGAGCCTCACAGCATTTTAAAAATAGATTCAATTCGTGAACCTTTTTCATCACGAGGAAGATTTTGGTACCGATGCTGAAGTTCATTTTCACGCCACGCTTCACGGAAAAGGTCCAGGCGATGGTCTTGGCGGGAACCTCAAACGGTTAGCGACTCGTGCAAGTTTACAGTTACCTGAAAATAGAGCCATCATTACTCTTAGGTGTCTATACGAATGGGCAATATCGTCTTTGCCTCAAACTGCAATTATCTATTGCAGCGACAAAGACTTTTTTTGAATCATCGCGTTGATTCTACTGTAACAATTTCAGGAACTAAAAACCAGTACCAGCAGTTTAAATAGCAAACTTGTAAAAATAACAAAATAAATAGAATTGCAAATGTAGAGTGTGGTTTGTATTTCCCCTTAGTAAACATTGAAAAACTATCTATGGGTCTTTAAAAAATTACATTTATTTCAAAGAGTAGTATTGAAATTATAACCTAATAACATTCGAATGTGAAAAATTAGTGAGTGATACGTCTTTTTTATTATTATTTTCGGACTCAGCACACCAAAAATATAGAAATCAGGTAAAATTATTAAAAAAGTTTTTTCATCGTTGGCCTGTATTATCAAAAAACGGGAAAAACTGTAAATTACCCGTATATCAGCGGTAATTTTGCAAAATTTTCTTCGATCTGTTTTTACATCGCTAGCTACGGGTACAATTGTATTCCTGATTGTTGCGTTTCTGGATCTACAGTCTGTCAAGTAAGAACGTGCCCGCGATAATTGATTTTTGGTAGATGCGAGTCTAGCGATTCAACAAAAAATTGGTAGAGGGAATCTTTGTCTACGACGCATTTTAGCAAAATTATCAGTCGATTCCGAACTTTCGTCAAAATCACGTAAAATCCAAAATGAGTCACTTGTTTGCGCGTCGGTTCGAGGCAGTCTTTTTTTGTTCTGATTCAAAGAAACCTAAAATGACACATTCCGCGGCCGCTATATATACACATTATTGATGCCGGAGGCGATTGGACAACTTACTAAGTTAATTGCGCAATTGTTAGCACACCAAACCATCAGGTTTTTTGAGGATTTCCTGCTAGAAGATCGACACGAATTCTTCTCAGACAAGAATAAAAGGATGTCCTGGACATTGCTACTGCAGCAGGATCTTTGCTTTATGGGGCTAGAATCGACGATTCTATGTAAGTTAAAAAAAAAATGTTCTCCGTTTTATTTCTACTTGAAACGTTAATCGCCTTTTTCTCAAAACTCTTTTTTTGATGTCGGTAGGCATGATTTCTCAAAAACTAATGCACCGATTTTATTGAAATTTTGCACACTTCTTCTAGACAGGATTGACTAGTGATTAGAAGAAGGTTTTTTTTTTCTTTGATCACAACTTATTTTACAAGGCAATAAGTGGCGTAAATTTTACCGAAAAATGTTCCTTTTTGTATACAACTCTACCAAAAATTCAAATTATGATTTTTTTTTAAATCCTTCGTTCAATCACGAGCTATACTCGCCTGCTAACAGAAAATATTTGGTTTTTTGATTTCAAGTAAAGCTATCATCAATTATCCTGCCTACCACAAGGATATTTTTTTCCAAGAGGTCTCCGAAAATCAGGTCCGAAAAGCTGAATTTTCAAATTTTTAAATGGAAATTTCAGAAAATATTATTTAAATGTTGTTCTTTTATATGCTTAAAAGGTTGAATAAAATAAATCTTTTATTATATTAAAAATAAATTAGAGAAAATATGCTTTTTTAGCCTTCGAAACCCATGTAATCTAAGTTCAGTAAATTTCAATATTTCGTCGAAAAAACATTGTGTATATTTGTAAACAACTAATAAATATATACCCAGCATTTTAAAACATTTGATGCAGTAGTTTTCTTTAAAAATATTCTAGAAAATATCCTTATTTTTAACTAGCTACACTGGTATAACCTCTTAAAAACGTCAGTATATTCCTTGCACTTGCACTATATCATTCTACATTTTAAAAAAATAAATATCCCATAATTTTCCATAAATCGGGGCCGGGCGTCTAAGAACAATCACCCTGTACCAAATTAAAATATATTCGTAAACTGGCGGAAAGGTGTAACTATATTGGTCGTGAAACAGGTACTATAAAACGTAAAAAAAATACAAAAAATAAGAATGTGATTCTCCCACAAACCCATCATTAAAGATCTCTTTCTGAAGTAACAACCTAATATAGTACAATTTTTGTCATATTTATAATGTTTTATTCAGATTTCAGGTTCGATACCAATGGACTCATTTAAACTTTACCTGGGACTCTCCAGAACATTACCAATGGGCCATTCAGACAAAATACTATGTACCAGAAAACAATGTCCCGGTGGGCATGAAATTTTATAAAAATAGAATGTTCTTGTCAGTACCAAGATTTCGAGGTGGTGTTCCTGCAACACTAGTTTATTTGGGTAAGATTTTTTTATTCAATATTTTTTAAAAAACATACTACAAACAGTCGACCACAAGAATTTTATGAAAAAGTAAAATACCTCTTGAAAGAATTTAAACCTAAAACACAAATAATCAGAAATATGGTCGATTCTAATCAGCATGGGACCACCTATACATCTTGTAAACCTTATCCGATCCCTGTATGAGAATACAAATAGCAGAATTATGTAAACTGAATGATTCTTTTTCCGATCCCTTCAACGTAGATGCCGGCGTCAGACTGGGCTGTATTCTGCCCCCCTTATTTTTTAACATATATAGTGAACATATAATGAGATCTGTTTTAGATGGCTGGAGTGGGGGTGGGGACAATTGGTGAAAAAAAGCTAAATAACCTGAGATATGCGGATGATAATCTCTCTAATTTACCCCTCCATTAATGACAAAAAAGGAAAATTTAACACCCTCACGTACATAGGGAAAATAACTAGAACAATTTCAAAACATTTAACAAAAAGGAACAATAAAATAGCATTTAAAACCAGTAATACCTTAGAGAATATAATTTTGAATAACAAAACCAAATCTAATAAATCCAAAAATCAGGAGTTTATTTATTAAATTGTGGATCTTGTACTAAAATCTACGTAGAACAAACTGGTAGATCTTTAAAACTCGCATTAAAGAACATAAACAGAGTTATTTAAAAAAAACATCCCATAATTTTGAAGATACATTCAAAATCCTGCATGTAGAAAACAAATCTAAAAAATTAAATATGATTGAATGTCTTGAAATTAACAAACGGAAAAAACTCCAATCTATTATGAAACGAAAAGGTAGACTTTAGATCTTTAAAATTACTTTGTCAGTAAATAATATAATAAAATGATTAACATAATCTTATGTAATTAAGGATAGTTTTAAGCACTATATAACCAGTATTATTACGAAACATTTTTCTTTCTAAGTCATTTCTGAAGAAGCCATTGTATGGTGAAACAATTGTCAAGTCATTTTAAATATATTGGAAATTAAAACATAGGGTCGTTTTTTATATAATTTTATTATGAATTTTCAACAAGTATCGGCTAACACAATCAAAAATTAGAATTAACTGACAGTACCTGAAATATTTTGGTCACATTATGAGGAAAGTAGATGCCATGGAAAAGCTTGTAGTAACGGGGAAGGTAGAAGATCAAGCGGACGGTCTCCAACAAGATGGTCCGACCAAGTAAGATCTCTTCTTGGTTTGATTATGCACAAATCAAGTCAGATTGCTCAGGATGGCGATACCTGGAGAATGACTGTTGAGGCAGCAACTGCGTAGCTTCATCGATACTCCTACTGGAGTGAAAAGCTTGAGAGAGAGAGAGAGAGAGAGTTTTTAAATATTCATTGTTATCCTACAGGTAAGGAGACGACCTTCGCTCATTTTTACCATTATTTGCTTGGCAATGGTACTTATTTATAAGAATAGACAAATTCAATGGCATATTAGTCAGACAAATTGTAACTTTTTCTAACGCTATATAATTTTAGTTAATGTTATAGCACATACAAGATATTATAAAATGGATACATGCACCCTTGATCTTAATTTCTTTGTAACAGGAGGATATTTACCTTGATACGAAACGCGAGTGTTTGTGATTAAGACGAAGTTATTGTGGCTGAACGACTACCTACCTGAAAAAATAATAATTTCATTTTATCATGTATCTCTGCAATTATGTCGAGAACATATTTGAATTACTCGGATAGTTTTTATTATATATGTGGAGAACTAACTTTTCAAATTTAACGTTGAAATTTTACACAATTAGGGGATCGTGACATACGAGGATCGTTCCAAAAGTTGGATATCGTAATACCCGTCAACGTTGTGCAAGTGCTGAAACATACATTTTTGTATTTCACTCCACCTTTTAGACAAATCGGTAGTGCTACCACGGATGCCATTGCATTTCTGCAAACAACTGCTACCTGTGAACGTAGCCAGGCCATATATCCTTAAATAAAAGTATACCGACCTGCCGGGATTGAAACCGAGACCCTTTGCACCGCCAACAAGTACGAGGCTGGTTTGAAAAGTCCGTGCAAAGTCCGAGAGATGGCACCACCGGCGCGTATCGAGATCATGTTTAGTTAGTAGCATCTCTTGAATGAATGCACACCAAGTTTCAGCCATATTGGTCTATTTCTTTGTGTTTGGCATTCGTGTGAATCAAGGAAGTCGAGCTGATGATTTTTAAGAAATGGACGAAAAAGAATTTCGTGTGGTGATTAAACATTACTTTATGAAAGGCTAAACACCTCAGGAGACTAAAGAGAAGCTTGATAAACATTATGGTGATTCTGCACCTTCGATTAAAACAGTTTATAAGTGGTTTCAAAATTTTCGGACTGGCCATATGGGCACAAGTGACGCTGAACGTTCTGGACGGCCTGTGGAGGTTACGACTCCAGAAATCATTGATCAAATCCATTATATGGTGATGGATGACAGAAGAGTTAAGGTGCGTGAGATTGCTAGTGCTGTGGGCATCTCGACTGAACGAGTACATAATATTTTGCATAAACATTTGGACATGAGAAAGCTATCCGCAAGATGGGTGTAGCGATTGCTCACGCTTGACCAAAAACGGAATCGTGTGAAGTGTTACAAGGATGGTTTGCAGCTGTTCCAGAAGAATCCGGAGGACTTTAAGCGTCGTTTCGTTACTGTGGATGAAACATGGATACATTACTATACTCCTGAGACCAAACAACAATCTAAACAATGGGTTACCAAGGGGAAATCTGCACCAAAAAAGGCGAAGACCGTTCCTTCGGCCGGAAAGGTTCTGGCGACTGTCTTTTGGGATTCGCAAGGGATAATCCTCATCGACTATCTGGAAAAGGGTAAAACTATTACAGGTGAATATTATTCATCGTTATTGGACCGTTTGAAAACCGAGCTGCAAGAAAAACGCCCGCGATTGGCCCACAAGAAAATCCTTTTCCATCACGACAACGCACCAGCACACACCTCAGCAGTTGTGGTCGCAAAATTAATGGAAATAGGATTCCAACTCGTTTCACATCCCCCCTATTCTCCAGACTTGGCTCCCTCGGACTACTACGGCGGGACAAAGATTTTATTCAAACGAGGAGGTGATTGCAGACACTAATGGATATTTTGTAGACTTGGACAAATCCTATTATTCGGAAGGGATCAACAAACTAGAACATCGTTGGACGAAGTGTATAAGCCTAAAAGGAGACTATGTCGAAAAATAAAAAAGGTTTACCCCAAACACATAAGTAGTTTTTATTTTTGCACGGACTTTTCAAACCAGCCTCGTACTATGCCACAGAGCCTTTGGCCGCGTCCTAACAAAGAAAATTTGCACCTTGCAAATCATTACATATTGTCCAACGGCTTTCCAATTTTTAATATCCTCGGTATAATAAAATTTATCCTTTGTGAAACAAGCGTTTGCCTGAGTTTTCATCATTCGAAGTCAATCTTTATATGAACCTTACCAGCTGACGTTCGTGTTTTGGAACGCGTCGGTCGGCTTTCATGCGATTTCAAACACTCTGCGGACTGCTTATTCGACTCAGATGTATAGTTGTAGATCCATATTTCGTCTATTGTTACGAATCGATGCAAAAACTCCTTTAGGTTACGCCGAGACGGTACCAAACAGTGTTCTGAATCTTCGACACGTTGCTGTTTTTGATCAACGGAGAGAGTGTGCGGCACCCATCGGGTACATACCTTTTTCATATGTAAATATTCATGCAAAATATGCCTCACACGCTCGATTGGTATTTTCGCGATATCAGGTATCTCTCTCACTTTCACTTTGCGGTTATGCAGAACAAGATGGTGAATGTTTTTTGGCGTGTCAGCCTCATTTGGACGTCGGGAACGTGGTGTATCATCGGTGCTTTTACAACCGCATTTCAGTTTACTAAAGCATCAACATATCGCTTTCGACGGACCAGATGTCCCATAACACTTCTCAAGCCATTCTTGGGTTCTGGCTGTATTTTGTCCAGTGGCGGCTCGTGATGGAATTTGGTGGAGGTTCACATACCTCACAAGGCTATGTTGTATGTCGCATTATGAGCCAATAAGATCGTGAAAAACACGTTTTCCGGATACCTACTTAATTTTAAAATTTATGTATCTATTCATACCTCGAATACATTTTAAAATTTTCTAAGGTCATGGTCACAAATGAAAATAACTTACCTAATATTAACCGAAAATACTAAATATCAATAGGTTAAACATAATATCAAATATAAAGTCGCTTACCAATACAGAAGGTCCAACTATAACAGGTAAGTGGGCGCGGTGTATTGACACGTATGTATAAACGCGAACATAAATAATATACAACACTTGAAAGAAAATGCACTCCTTATTAGAAATATAGCAAAATTCAATGTTTTATTTAAAACATCTAACTATAAGCTGAACATTCTAAACACAATGTTTAAACGAAAAGTCCTTACGGCGATTTTTTAAATTTGCAAATTTGTCAATCACTAATTGATTAAAATCATTACTATCTTCTATCATTTTCTTTTCTATTGACAACAATCCCAATGCTGAAAGTTTTTCTTCATTCATGGTACTTCTCAAAAACAACTTAATTCTTTTTAAAGAGAAGAAATTTCTTTCAGCTTCAGCAGTTGTCATCGGAATGGTAATAATTAACTGCAGTAAAGTATACTTTGCGGAAAATATATTTTGTAAATTATTTTCGGTTATAAATCGCAAACAATGCACCCCTCCTGGCAAATTTCTAAAATGTGGCCGTTTATAAATAAGTTCAAGTTCAGTTTGTAATCTAATTTGGTCCAAAAAGGGATATGCCTCATGTAAATAGTGCGATGGTAATTTATTTTCAAACTCCGAGAACTCAGAACACATAAACAGAAGCGAACCACTTAGATTTCTATTAAATGAAAACCTTTCCTTAATTTGAATTAATATATAATCACATACTTCTTTTGCTGCAACTACTTTCTTTAAATAAGGATCTTCCTTATGTCTTTTATTCTGAAAATGAAGTATATCTTCAATTAAAGTAGGAATTTCTTCAGCATTTTGTCTTTCAGTCGCTATATAGTACATTTTTCAAATATATTAATTGCCATGACTACCTGTGCAGGATCAGAAGTCGATTTTTGCAAACTGTTATATAGGATATCGGCGTGTGGCATAATTTTATGAAAAAAATGTTAGCCAGAATACAAATTGTGCATCGTATAACATTCTACGCATTGCAGAGGCTTGATTAATTGTGGTAGATTGTTTCGAAGTATTTTCTACCTTCTCCATACATTCGATAAGTGCTTCTCTGTTCTCAAAAATAATATTTACAGCTCTACTTTTAAAAAGCCACCGTGTCGTAGAAGTTCTTGGAATATGGCAGCGTACAACTTTATTTAAAATTCAAGGAGACTTTGAAAAAAAATTGTAATATCTGTTACGTTAGAAAAGAAAATACGTACTTCTGCATTCTGGCTAGTTTCATGAGCTAAAATTAAATTTAACTGATGAGCATAACAGTGAACATAATAGCCATATTTATAATCATCTTGTATAATTCTACTCCACCATGGCAGCCACTCATAACATTTGCTCCATCATAACTTTGTAAAATTCATTTATTTGGTGTATCTGTAACTTTTAGCAAAACCGTCTTTTAAAATGTATCTGAAAACTACTACCATTTGAAACTTACAAGAAATATCTGTGGTCCCATCTGCTATAACAGAGATGACTTGGGCGTCTGCTATTTTATTCTTTATATATTCGTTGCAAACTTGTAGCATGCAATCTAATAATTCGTTCTGAATTATTTTTGAAATACCAGATCCAACTCTGCACTAAAATTGATTAGACCTTTGAAATTGCCCGGATTTTGCCAACCATCCCTTTCAACTTTTCCCAAAAGTCTTAGTTCTAACTGCGAATTTCTATGAACCTGCGAACTTTCATGCTTTTTAATTTTTTGTGATAAGTGTGACAGATCGATTACCTCACTTTTCACCTAACTCGCTTCAGCATTTTCAAATGCAAATAGCAAACGTGCAAAACAAAACAAGCTGTTTTTAACACTGCACCCGCATAGCCGTTCATGTCTTTCATATAATTCACTTCTTTTGAACTCGCGTTTTTGTCCCTTACTTACTTGAGTAATACTAAGATTCGGAATTGGTTTTCCGGCAGCATTCACTTTTAGTGTCTTCTAAAGGCAACTTCGAAAAATTTTGTTTTAAATAATTCACTGTATATTCAAAGTTTCTTTTAACTCCTAACAATTTACTACACCCCGGCTGTGCATCCATTTTTACGTTCGTTACATCAATTACACAGGGCAACAAAAAAATATTTTTGTTTTGGTGCCTGGGATTTTAGAGCTGATTTTAACTATATTTGGGACGCTAAATCTATACATACAATCCGTTTTTCTCTATCAGCTCTACTTTTTTAGATACATCAACTTATCTACCAATGTGGTTTTTATTCAGTATATTCATTTATGAGAGTTCTAAAATTATTATATATTCATTAATGTAGGTACAATGGTTTTATTGTCAGTCTGTAATTGAGTAAATTCCAGGTAAATCTATAAATAGTGGAACCATTGCCTATCAGGTACCTGAACTGACCCTTTTAATCACCTAACTCGGGTAAGTCTCGTCAGTTTGTGCGTTCTTACTAATGAGAGTAGATCGAATTCGGCGTTTTAGTTTATGTTAAGAAAAGAGTGTTTTTGTGTTATTGAACAGAATTAAAATGAGTTCAGGTTCCAGTTCAAGAAGAAGTTGTGTAAATCAACCTGATGTGTTTTGCTATATATGCGGAGAATACATGTTTCAACAAAACAGACAAACTATTACTGACTTTGTAAAGCGAGCGTATCTTGGATACTTTGGAGTTAAGCTTGGTGATCAGGACAAAACGTGGGCCCCGCATCTCGTATGTAAAACTTGTACAGAGCATTTACGGCAGTGGACTACCGGGAAAAGAAAATGTCTAAAATTCGGCGTACCAATGGTTTGGAGAGAACCAAAAAAACCACTTCAATGATTGTTATTTCTGTTTAGTAAATACTAATGGAATCAATCGAAATAACCGCAGTAAGTGGACTTATCCCAATTTAGACTCGGCAGATGAAATACCGATTCCAACATTTCATCAGCTACCACATATCTCTGATGACGAATATTTTCCCTCTGATCGCTCTTCTGATGCTAATGAAACTAACAGTGACTATGAGGGGACGTCATCAGTTCCTCAACGCTTCAATCAAAATGAATTAAATGATCTCACCAGGGATCTCAATTTATCGAAAAAAGCTTCTGAAGTACTGGCTTCTAGGTTGAACGACAAAAATTTACTGGAACAAGGAACCAAAATTACCTTTTACCGTACAAGAGAAAAAGATCTGCTACCATTCTTTTCTCAAGAAGACAATCTTGTATTTTGTCACGAAATTAGGGGATTCATGAAAGAAATGGGACTTTCTGAATATATTCCAGATGATTGGCGCCTATTTATTGACAGTTCAAAGCGAAGTTTAAAATGTGTCCTTCTACATAATGGGAATAAATATGGTTCAGTACCACTAGCTCACTCAACGAAACTGAAAGAAGAATATAATACCATAGCTTTGGTCTTGCAGAAGATAAAGTATTACGAACATCAATGGATGATTTGTGTAGACTTAAAAATGGTAAACTTTCTTCTTGGGCAGCAAAGTGGTTACACGAAATATCCGTGTTTCTTGTGCCTCTGGGATAGTAGGGACAAAACACACCACTGGGTTAGAAAAGATTGGCCTCAGAGAGAAAACATGGACGTTGGGGAAAAGAATGTCATTAACGACGCTTTGGTTGAAAGAGAAAAAATCATACTTCCTCCGTTACATATAAAGTTGGGCTTAATGAAGCAATTTGTAAAGGCTCTTGATAAGAATGGGTCTTGTTTTGCATATATATGGGTAAAAATGCAACAGTTGAGCACAGAAAAACTCAAAGCAGGGATATTTGACGGCCCACAAATAAGACAATTAATTAAGGATCCTGCCTTCATAAATTCAATGAATCAAGTTGAACGAGAAGCTTGGACATCATTTGTTGCAGTTGTAGAAAACTTTCTAGGCAAACATAAAGCTCAAAACTATGTTGAAATGGTTAACAAGATGCTTAATAGTTTCAAATCCTTAGGGTGCAATATGAGTATTAAAATACACTATTTACACAGCCACTTAGACCGTTTTCCAGAAAATTTAGGAGACATGAGTGAGGAACACGGTGAAAGATTTCACCAAGATATTAAAGTTATGGAGGACCGCTACCAAGGAAGATGGGACATGCACATGATGGCAGATTACTGCTGGAGTTTAAAAAGGGACTGTTTAAAAAAAACATTCAAGAATGTCGCGGAAAAGAAGCTTTCCAAGTGTTGAGTGACTATTTCATTTCTTCAATGTTTTTTTTTTGTTTGTAAGTACGACATAATATTGTATTTTGTATAACTAAAATAAAAATTTCGTATCTACTTTTGTTTACTACACTTACGGATTTGAGTTACAATAATGTAACTTATATTTCTCTAAAATTGTATATTTTAAAAATTTGGGCTCCTAGGTACAAATGAATACGTTATTTGAATTCAGGACATCAAATTGATATAAAATCAGCTCAAAAAACCTCGACACCAAAACAGCTGTTCCCCTGTGTTATCATTTATTTATTTTATATTTATGTCTGTATGTAATTGCATTCACGACTTAATACTAACAATACACCCTTTGTTGCAAAATATTGAGCGCCAAAACCAAATTTAACGACTCTGACTGAAACCGCTTAGATTAGATATAAAATATAAACGAATCAACACGACGCTTCTATCCCAGTCCAAAGAGAGAAAAAAACGACGAATTTACATCTTCGTATTAGAGAAAGACACACAGTTTGCCAGAACGCAAAAACGTATACCGCCTTGTTTTACATCCAGTTCTTGTAGTTTGTGCCCTTAGGAAGCTTCAGTGACAACACGAGGTTTAACGGTACGTAAAGTATTAGGGTTGTTATAAATTGTTCTTGTCCATTTGTAGAGAAGGTTCACTTCTTTAAACGGCGTTTGTGTGACTAAGGTATAATACAAAATAGTTTACATTTTGCCTTGTTGTTGAAAGGGTATTCACGTTCTCATGTGCTCCTATAGAGGAGCCGCCATTGATTTTGTCCCATCAAAAAGTAATGTTTAATCAACACACGAGATTATTTATGTTTTAACGTTTTGCAAAAATCAAATTAATAGTAATAACATACATGAATTGAATCTAAAATTTATAGAATTCATATTAGCAAAATCATTAAAAATCAACCGCGAGGCTTATCACCTTAGACACGGTGAATATTATTCAAAAAATATGTGAATAACATTACTTAAAGCTAAGATTTATATAGATAAGTATATATAGTTTCACACCTATATAGATAAGTATAATTAATATAAATAATTATGTATGTACGTAGATAAGAAAATAGGGCAAAGTTTTATGCAGGAAAACAAAGTTTATAGTAAAAATTTGATTCTAAAATAATTATAGTGAAATTAACAGTTTATATATATATATATATATATATATATATATATATATATATATATATATATATATATATATATATATATATATATATATATATAAAGGGTGATTCATTTAGAGGTACAATTTTATTTTATAATCTTTATTATCATATAAAAGAACCATTCTTTACAATTATTTCTTAAAGATAACTTCTTTCAAATGTCAACGGTTAACAACGTCCATTCTGAAGTTTCAATTTTCAATGACGCGTGTGAGTATTTCGAGTGGTATTTGGCCAATGACTCGAGTAATATTGGCCTCCAATGCCTCAATTGTAGCTGGCTTATCCATGTAGACTTTGGACTTTACATAGCCCCAAAGGAAAAAGTCAAGAGATGTGATGTCACATGATCTAGCCGGCCAATTCACTGGTCCAAAGCGTGAAATGATCTGTTCGCCGAATTGCTCTCGCAGTAAAGCCATGGTTTCACGGGCTGTATGGTAAGTGGCGCCATCTTGTTGGAACCAAATTTCGTCGAAACCACGGGCTTCAATTTCTGGCATCAAATAATCTGTTATCATGGCGCGATAACGGTCACCATTCACAGTAACATTCCGGCCGGCCTCTGTTTTGAAGAAATATGGACCGATTATTCCACCGGCCCATAAACCACACCAAACAGTTTTTTTTTTTCTGGATTTAATGGCAGCTCTTGAACCTCTTCAGGTTGTTCATCACCCCAAATACGGGCATTTTGTTTATTCACGAACCCATTAAGCCAAAAATGGGCCTCATCGGTAAACAAAATTTTTCTCGAAAACAGTGCTCGTCAAGAGCCCAACGACTAAAACGATTCGGAAGGTCGGTCGGCTTCAGTTGTTGCACTAGTTGAATTTTGTATGCTTTTAAAGAAAGATCCTTACGTAAAATACGCCAAGTTGTTGAATATGACAGGCCAAGCTGTTGAAAACGGCGACGAATCGACACTTCACGGTTTTCGCGTACACTCTCCGCTACCGCCCCTATATTTTCTTCACTACGTGCTGGATGTGGTCTATTCGGTCGAGCATTATCCAATAATGAAAATTGGGTCTCAACCTTATTGATGGTAGAGCGAATTGTGCGTTCGGTAGGCCGATTATGTGGACCATAAGTTGCTCTAAGCGCCCGATACACATTCCTCGTAGAACGCCCATTTTCGTAATAAAGTTGAACAATTTGTAGACGCTGTGCCGGGCTAAGTCTTTCCATTATGAATTGTCAAACACTACTGAACAGGAATGCCACTTCAGTTGACACGACGCATGCGCAATCTGCAATTAAATCCCCATCACAAAAAGTACCTCTAAATGAATCACCGTTTATATATATATATATATATATATATATATATATATATATATATATATATATATATATATATATATATATATATATATATATACATATATATATATATATATATATATATATATATATATATATATATATATATATATATATATATATATATATAACCTGGTTCTATATTCAGCTCAACATTTTTTTAGGTTACTCTGTAATCTAATCTCAGTCTCTTCTTTTTACTGATTTTATTCATGTGGGAAATAGTGGAAAAACAAGAACAATGAAATAGAAGTATATTACTATTAAACCAAGAAGGCGACCCGAAATTTTGACGTGTCGGCTAACCATCTGCCTAGTTGTTCCTTCTACCGGGCGAGTCGAATAAAAAGCTTTAACGTTGTTCTTGTGGCCCCCGTGGCTGGAATGTTCAAATAAAGCCCAAAAGAAGAATTGAAATTGAAGATTTCAATCTCTGAAATGAACGAGGGGCTCTCGAGGTTGGATTACAGAAAAGGGTCTGGTCCTGATGGTTTACCTCCTGGATTACTAAAGGCATGTAACTTTGTATTATCGCGACCATAATGCATGTTGTTTAACCGGTCTTTAGAGGAAGATTACTTTCCTGAGTATTGGAAGACCAGTTTTGTCACCTCGGTATTCAAGTCAGGGGACAGGGCAGATATCGCAAACTATAGGCCAATAAGTATTTTGAGTACTGTTCCTAAATTATTTGAAAACCTAGTAACTAAAGTATTGGCATCTAACTTGGGACCATCTATAATAGATGAACAGTTTGGTTTTCAGAGAGGCAAGTCTGCTGAATTGAACTTGATTTCCTATACGGACTACCTGTCCAGGATCTTACAGAGTGGATCTGAGGTACGTTCCATCTATACCGATTTCTCTAAGGCCTTTGATAAGGTCAACCATGGTGTCCTTAAGAAGCTCAATAACCGTGGCATATCGGGTCCACTATTGGGCTGGATTAGGAGTTATTTGTGTGGCAGAGTTCAGGTGGTTCGAGCTAATAATTTTAAGTCTGTCAACATTACTGTGCCCTCGGGAGTGCCTCAAGGCTCCCATATGAGGCATCTGCTGTTTAACCTGTTCTTGAATGATGTGGCCAAGTGCTTTCAGTCTTCCAGGTTCTTGCTTTTTGCTAATGATTTGAAGTTGTATACGACGGTTGGATCGATTGAGGATTGTCTAGGATTGCAGGGTGATTTGGATAGACTTAGTGACTGGTGTCAGTTAAACGGTATGGTTTTAAATACTTCTATGTGCTTCTCTATGTCTTTCTCGAGATCGAGCAATCCATTGTTTTTTGATTACAGTATAAATGGGACTTCCCTCGTGTACGTATGTTAGGTATCTGGGAGTTAAGTTTGATTCGGCACTGAGTTTTATTCCTCATATAACCGAGGTAACGTCTAGGTTTTCGTCCATTACCTCTATAAAAATGCTATACTGCTTGTTGGTTAGGCCTCTCTTGGAACATTGCTCATGTGTGTGGAACCCAACTTTTGCTTGCCATGCTAGGAGCATGGAGCTTGTTCAGAGTAAATTTCTAAGTCATATTAATTTTAAGTTCTTTAACAATAATTCTTTTAGTTATTCAAAACTGACATCTATTTTAAACTTGAATACCCTGTCTAACCGGAGAGTTCAGAGCGATCTTGTAATGTTCTTTAAAATTTTAAATTCCATTGTAAATTGTCCTGAACTTCTATCTCAGATTAATTTGTATGCACCCACTAGACATACTAGATCTACGTTGTCCTTCTTCAAACCTTATCATAAGACAACCTACGGAGTTAAAATCTTCATGACAAGATCTATGGGCATTGTAAATAACTGCCCATCACTGGACTTGTTCTCCAGCTCCTTGTCTCTTTTTAAGAGGCAGATCGGGGTTCTTTTCTGAATTTCTTAATTTTAGCCTTTAGTTTTAGGTAGTTTTAAGTGTCATTTATATATGTAAACTTTTGTATTTTGTCTTTATAAGTTAATGGGCCTGTCCCGTAAATAAATAAATAAATAAATAAATAAAATGCTACATCCAAAATTGGACTGTCGTTTAACCACTTAAATCAAGTACCATAACATGTTGACACTAAAAAAGACGAGCGCCCCAAAGGACAGACGCGTCACAGTGGGACGAAACCGCACTGTGCAACTCAAATTACCCTACACGTCTTAATTTTGAAGTAATTGGAAACATATATTTTTTTTTTCAGTTATTCATTTTTTCATGACCAATCGATCTGTTAAGCAAGATTTTTTAAGGTTTGCAGGTTCCCTCTTATTTTATCAAGAAAAAAGTAAATAATGATAAATATTATCGTTTAATGGCCATTTTTGGATCGACTTTTTTCGACCCTAAAGCTGGGTCCGGAATGAACAACTAGGCCAGGGGTCGGCAACCTATGGCACACGTGCCATCTCTGGCACGCCAAGCAATTTTGAATGGCACGCGTACCTATTCAAAGTTTACACATTAATTCTGTAATCTGTGACATGTTTCGAAATTAAGTAAATAATCGAAGACAGTATTACTTTAACGATACAAACAAAAACGATATATTATATAGGTCACTAGGTATTATTACCAAAAACTACAAAAATATATATTTTGTAATTTATAATTTTACTGAATGCATTGGTTTGGCTTTAATTTCGGCAAGTATTAAAGACGGTAAGCCTCAAAATATAAGCCTAGGCAAAAACACAAAATAAACGTCCTCAATTCAGATCAAAAGAGCCGTTATAAGGCGGTTTTTGTTTGATTTGACTTCAATCATTCCGAGGCGCGCCGCAACTCTTTTTATATTGCCGAACTTTAGTTTCTGTTAGATTTAACTTCTAGGCGGCCCTTCGATTGCAATAGGCGCGTTGTAGATAATAATTTTTGTTCTAAGAAATTTAATAAAGGTAATTATTGGAATTTTCTGGAAACATTATTTTTGTATATATAGCAAGCGGCTACACGTTTGGATCATTTAGTATAGAAGTAACATCCGTTCCAGTCAATAGTTGTCGAAAAGTTTAAAAATTAAAACTACTTTGCGTTATGGCCGCGAAAAACAGAAGGTAGACGTTCGATCATTTCAAACTTCATGGACAACAGATTACGGTTTTGTACAGCAAAACGATCGGGCCATTTGTGTCCTATGTCAGGTAAGCGTAGTTTTCCGGACATCTAGTGTTCAACGACATTTGCAGATAAAACATGAACCGTCACTTAAAGATAACGCTGATAAAAGGGAGGCAACACAAAGAGCAAGTAAACAATACGAGAAAACAGTCAACATTCTTTAGCAAAGTTTTCCAAGGAAAAAATCAGGTAACTGAATGCAGTTTCAAAATTGCACAATCGTTGGCACAAAAGGGTAGGCCGTTCACTGACGGAGAATTTATAAAGCAAACGTTTTTGAGTACTGGAGAGATTTTATTCGACGACTTGCCCAATAAGGATACAATATTGGCCAGGATTAGGGATATACCGGCATCACCGCGGACCATCGAGAGACGAATTACCGAAATGACACAAAATGTCCAAAAACAGCAGAGACGCTATCAAACGGAGTTTTGTATTTAGTGTGGCAATGGATCAAAGTGTCGATATTAATGACATTGCCCGTCTGGCAATCGTTGCGCGATACTTCGATGATGGCAGTGTATATGAAGAGCTGATTTGTCTGCTCCCATTGCAGGGAACTACAAGAGGAGAGGATATATTTTCAGAATTTGTTAAACATTTTAAAAAGCGGAACATTGATTTAAATAAAAAATTTTGCGTAACGACAGATGGCGCTCCTGCTATGATTGGGAGACACAAAGGATTTGTTTCCCTTCTTATTGAACGCATGGGTCGATCAGTTTTGAATTTTCATTGGATAATTCACCAAGAGAGTTTGTGCGCTAAAATCTCCGCTGGAAGTTTAAAATCCGTGATGGATAGGGTGGTTAAAATAGTTAACTACATTGTCGGTCGTTCTTCACTGTTCCATAGACAATTTAAGGCGTTTCTGCAGCAATTAGAAAGTGCATATTTAGATATACCATTGCACCATAATGTGCGCTGACTCAGCCGTGGTAAAGTGCTCTCTAGATTTGTGCAATGTCTGGGCGAAATTAAATCGTTCTTGTTGGAAAAAAATCAAGTGGATGCTTATCCTGAACTAGAAGATAAGAACTGGATCTGTACGTTAATGTTTCTTACTGATATTACAAACCATCACAGAGAACTCAGCTTAAAGTTACAAGGTTCAGGTAAAACAGTTCTGGATTTATACGAATCCTGGAAATCATTCAAATTAAAAATAGATTTATTTATCAGCGATGTTACTAGAAACACATATAAAATATTTTCCAAATTTAAAAAACTTATATATCCAGTGTCGACGATGGTGCACTAATAGACGAAATTCTTAAATATATGACTAATTTAAAAGAGGAGTTTATCGAGAGGGTCAGGATTTTGATAAACATGGTCCTATGTTCGCTTGTTTAATCAAACCAGATTTAATGGATTTTTCCAGCAGTTGCTTTGACATATCTCTTTTCTCATGGATGGACAATAATAATTTTGATCTTCAATACATTGAATTTAAAAGCTCCGAGTTATGGAACACGAAATTTGTAGAATTAAGAAGGGTATTAGAAGGTGACTGCCCGAACCATTCAAACGAGATACTCAGTTGTTGGATGAATTTACCAGAGAAATTTATCTGTCTTAAGAAAGTAGCGTTTGCCATGCTTACAGTTTTCGGATCATCCTATATCTGTGAACAACTTTTTTCCCATATGAGAGTGATTTTAAACCCGTACCGAAGCAGGCTGACAACAAACAACTCGGAAGCATGTGTGACACTGAAAATAACCATACATGAACCGGATATAAGAAAACTCTCTAAAGAACATCAAGCACAGGGTTCACACTGGGTCCTAGGACTAGTATAATAAAATTATTTGTTAAATGTTAAAATTTTTTGTAATTAAACCTTCTAAAAGCAATATTTTAAGTTAATTTAAGTTAATTTTTGTTAATTTTAGTTGTAGTAAGTACCTATGTCGGCACGCAAAATGTATGAATAAAAACTGGCACCCCTTAGTTAAAAGGTTACCGACCCCTGAACTAGGCAGGCGGTTAGTCGACAGGTCAAACTTTCGGGTCGCCCTCTTGGTCTATAACACTTCTCAAGCCATTCTCGGGTTCTGACGGTATTTTTTCTCATCAAAATTAATGTTTGATCAACGCACGAAATTCTTTTTAATCCATCGTTTAGCAGAAATCAAAAGTAGGATCACCCAAACAGCCGTAACTCGCAAAATAATAGACACAATAGCATGAAAATGTTACGCGAATCTTCTGAGAGTTGACACTAACTGAAAAATAAATAGATTTTGTATCTCGAAAAGTCTTGGGACTTGTTACCCCATGCAAGTAACTCATGAAATGAATCTGAAATTTACAAAATTCGTATTAGCAAAACCATTAACATCATGAACGAGTCAAAAACCGTGAATAATATTCAGAAAACATGTAAACAACATTACCTATACCTGTACTGTCTAAGACTTATATAAGTGTACATGGTTTAAGATCTGTATAGATAAGTAAAATTAGTATACGTAGTTATGTACGTACGTAGATTAAGAAATGTTTTATGCAGAAAAACAAGGTTTATAACAAAAATTTGATTCTAATAAACAAGTCAAAATAGACATTTAACTTTGCAAAAATTCGCATAGAGCTGGAAGTTGGTATAGGTCTTAAATACAAATAAAATATCAAAAGTCCCCACCGATCCTACATCTGCTAAAAATTTTATTCAAGGTCAAAAGTCAAAAATATCAGTTTTTCGCATTTCTCTCGTAAACGGTAAGTGTTATAGTAGAATCGGTTATATAAGAGCTGTAGATCATGCAATTCTCTATAAAAATTGTTCTTATACTTTTTCTCCTACGAATCACCATTCCTGAGATATCAAGAAAAGAAACTTTAGTTGTAAAAAGTAAAAAAAAATCTACATATGACCAAGTCGATGAACATGTTCCTACCATATTACCGGCTATACTTTACAAGAGAAAGCTAGTGAATTGTGAAGGAAAATAGAGAACACCGAGTTTAACTGTTCTGGCAGTTGGATTGAATGATTTAAAAAGCGACAAAATATTAGTGGGGAGTAAGTAAACTTCAGGAGTAGATGCGACTGTTGTTGATCAGTGGTTGGCCAATGTATGCCCGGAAATTCGAGAAAGCTATGAATATATGGACATTTTTAATGTAGATAAAACGGGTTTGTTTTAGAAGATGGCGCCTGATAAGACATTAAAGTTTGTCGGAGAGAATTGTGCTGATGGAAAATTATCAAAAGTAAGGATTACTGTGTTGGTAACTGCGAATATGTCTGGAACAGAGAAAAGAAAATTGTTGGTGATAGGAAAGTCCGTCAATTCCATGTGTTTTAAAAATAAACATTTACCAGTAAAGTACAAATTAAACAGTAAAGCCTGGATGACATGAAAAATTTTTAAAAACGAACAGAACGAATGGGAAAAAGAATTAAAATTCACAAATATAAAAATATTACTTTTAATTGACAACTGTCCAGCGCACCCTGAAGTGGATCTACAACAAACAAAATTGGGTTTTATGCCTCCAAACACAAGTGTAAAGCTTCAGCCTGTGGATCAAGGTGTGATACATTTTTTAAAATGTCATTATAGAAAGATTTTACTTATGAAAATGTTAGAGACGATAGATAAAGGTAACATTTTTTTCTGCAACTCTCTTGGACGCTATAAACTTTACCCATATGGCTTGGCAAAGAGTCAGTAGAGAAACCGTTGCAAACTGTTTTAAGCAAGTCGGATTTTTAAGGAAGGAATGTAGATATGACTTAGATGATAAGCTACCCTTTGACTCAGTGGATTGAAAAAACTCGAGAAGATCCTACTGATTGTCTAGAATTTGTTTACGATGCTGACATTTAACAAAGCACAGTGGAAATCGAGATTAAAAGGATGTTTAATCACATTAATTTGGAAGAACATGTATGTGCTGATAATGAATTAATGACGAGAGAAATATTAACTGATGATTAACAAATTGTGACATCAGTGATTTCTGAAAAGATTTTAAGCGATAAGGACGACGAAGAGCTTGGAGAAGGAGATAATATTTATGTTCCATCCATTTCAGAAATGACTAAGAAAATGACTGAAATTTTTTGAAATCTCGTGAAGTTCCTAAACATACAGTCCCTGGCCAAATTATTAGACGCACTGCAAGATTTCATGTAAAATATTAATTACCGAGTGATATTGTACCGTTTTATTATTTTAAATTGATTTGATTTTTATTTCTATATTATCCAATCAATTACCTATTTATTTGACATAAATAAAACAGCATTAATTTAGAAAAGCATAAGTTTATTAAGTTTTAAAGAAAAGTGAAATTAATGTTAGTAAAAGTCAATATTTAGTTGAGCCACCTTTAGCCGCTATCAAAGCTTTAATTCTGCGCGGCATGCTATCAATGCAAGATTGTACTGTCTCCTGCATTTGAGGATGATGATTCCACACATGAATAATCTTTTCTAGGAGCTGGGTTTTGTTGATAATCACATCTTTAGCCACTTCTCTTTTCATCAGCTCCCACACATTTTCAATGGGGTTCATAGCAGGGCTATTACCCGGCCAATCCAACAGAGGGATTTTTTTTTCTGCGAAAAAAGCTTTTACAGACCGAGCAGTGTGCCAGGGAGCTCCATCTTGCCTGAAAGTGAATGGTTCCCCATTTGGAAACCATTCTCTGAGCTGCGGAATCAACCGATTTTGTAATACTTCTTTGTACTGATCTTGCCTCAATATTCCTTTGACGACGTACAGACGTCCAGTGCCCTTGCCGCTGATGACTGACCAAATCATCACTTTGGTGGGATGTTTAACCGTCGGGACGACACAATCAGGATGAAACTTTTCTCCATGACGACGACGCACATACTGAGCTTTATTCTGCAAAATTTCAAATGTGCTTTCGTCACTGAAGCAGACCTGTCAAAAATAGGAAAAATATATAAACTTCCATGTTTATTTGCTTTATTTAACTGAAAATGATAATAATGTATCAATTATTGATTAAATTGCTGTATCTTACCGATCTCCAGAAGTCCACATCTTTGTCTTGCCATTGTTTGGCCCACTTCAGGCGCTTTGCTTTCATTGCAGCTGTTAACTTGGGCTTCCTGGCGGGGCGACAGGCCTTAAAATCTAATTCTTTCAATTTTCTTCGAATAGTGCGCTCAGAAGCATTAACGCTAGCATCCTGGAGTTGTGATTTTATTACCTTTGTGGTAGCAAATCTGTTTTCTACACAAATTTTCTTCAAACATCTCTCTGACCGTGGAGTGAAAATTGGTTTTCTACCGCATCTTTTCTTTCTTTTCGGGCTTAATTCCTTCCCTGACTGAATTTTCTTTTTTATGCGTCGTACACTAGCTTCAGAAACCTCCAATCTTCGTGATATTTCTCGGTTTGTAAATGTTTTCGCAATCACAAGGGCCTTCACTTCAGCTTTTTTACGTGGTGAAAGAATGCCTTTTCTACCCATAATGAAAATAGTCCAATTACTTTTTTAAAACACTGCATACAAAATAAACTAATAACTGAGTAGTATAAAACTGTTAAACAAACAATCACAGTCCATAAAGCCACAGAAACACGTCCGTACCTGACTCGATTCCGATCGCGACTGATACAGGTTTGTACTTGTTTACGTTCATGTATCACTTTGTCAACACAGTGTTGCCATATGTTAAAAATAAATACAAATATGTAGTCTACAACAATTCTTTTAAATAAAAATCAATAATATTGTAGTTTAAATATACCATTATTGCATAAAAACTCTTAAGAAACATAAAATTACTAAAAAAAATACAGTGCGTCTAATAATTTGGCCAGGGACTGTATATGGGGTAGTTTTTGTGATCTTGACAATTATATTTTTGCAGGTAAAATTGTATAATCAAAAATTCCTAATTTTATTGTATAAACTACGTATTTTAATGTTTATACTCGTATATGTACCACCATAACTTTAGTATGACTTGTTTTCTTTTCCTTTGAACGTTTTCTTTTAATTTAATATTTATTATTATTCATTTTTCTAAGTATTAGCGCCTAATCTAAATAAAAAAATAGTGAAAAAAGATATTAGATTTTGTTTATTGTTTGTAACAAACTTCGGATATAGCGAACCATTTTTAGTGATTCTTTGGCGTTCGTTATAAACGGACTTCACTGTATAGAAAAACAGCTTTTATATTAACAAAAAAGTATTCCAAATTTTATTAAAAAATATTAAGAGGACTGGTCAAAATTTGTTTTTTAGTCCAAACCTTATCAAGGATGTTTTTGTGGGCCTTTTTTTGAAATATTCGAAATTTTAAGCTCTTTTAGATGGTTAGAAGGAAAAATCAAGAATATACAAAAAACTTCGTTTTTTTTCGTGCAAAAAAAGCTACACTAGTGCTGTTTATGTAAACATTGCACTTTGTGAAAAATGTTTCAAAATTTTTTATGGAGAATATTCCAGAACTTTCTCAAAATTTTTTTGATCAATACTTTCCGAGATAGGGGGGCACAGTAATTTTTGGCCATTTTTAGTGTTCCGTACGGAACACTTATAAGATCACTTCGGTGTCTGTCTGTCTGTCCGTCTGTCTGTCTGTCCGTCTGTCACACCCGAGTTTCTCCGAAACTATTGGTCATAGAAAGTAGAAATTTGGTAATAATATAGGAATTGATGGCCTCATCAGAGCCATTTAGTTTTAAAAGTTAAATTTTGACTTAAGAGGTTAGTTTTGGAGGGTGAAATCGGAAGTTAAAAAAAAATTTTTTTACTAGGTAATCGAGTGTGATGTCAAATGAAAGCTTGTGAAAACACGAGTAAAAAAAAAAATATATATAATGTAATACTTTCGCGCACTTTCCTTTGTATTATTTTTAAAAAATCGCGAAAAATCGCTGTCCACCCGCCTTATCTCGAAAAGTACTTATCAAAAAATTTTGAAAAAATTCTGGAATATTCTCCACGGGGTGTAGATTGAACGAAAAATTATCACGAGTGCATTACCTGTAATAATTTATCTGGTATATAAAAAAAAACAGAAATTTCAAGGTCATCAATTTTCAGTAAAGATTGGAAATTAACTTTGTTGAAAACTCATTTGGGGTGTGTTTTGTAAAGTCACTGATCATTTTATACTTCCGTTACACCATTTTTTATTTTAAAAGCAATCAACGTACGGAACACTAATTGCGCAAGTTCAACTTGCACTTGACCAGTTTTTTAAAAATACTTCAGAGAAAAGTATGCGTAAGTATTACACATATATATTTTTGAACTTGTGTTTTCAGAAGCCTTCACTTGACACGAGATAAATTCAGTCAAATATAATGCCCTCGTGATAATTTCCTCTCAATCTTCACGTTTTGAGGAATATTCCAGAACTTTTTCAAAATTGTTTGATCTGCACTTTTCGAGATAGGGTGGGGGGACAGTTAAAAAACTCATTTAACATGCTTATTGACCTTGCAACCCTGTATAGAGTCCGAAGGGGACTACTTTAAAAATATTACATGAATTTTGCCAAATTAATAAGTTTTTGTTTCCATTTTGAAAAAGTTCTGTTTACTAAGAGACACACCGTGTATATTATAAACGACAAAATATTAAGCAAAAATTATTCTTTCGTGCGTTCATCCCTAAAAAAGTCATTACTTCTTGCAAAACTGTTTATTCTAAAATTAGTAGTTACTTAATGTGAAAAATATATGATTGTTGCAAAAACCAATAATAATACTGGTGGTTTTAGGGTCCTGTACATGATTTGATTGATTAAGAAAGCATAAATATTTTACTCTGGCGTGAAAATCCTAACACTATAAATCGTAACACCTTTGTTCATGTCAGGAACAGATGCAAAGAAATTATCGACGAAACCAAAGAGGCACACAATCAACGGATTAGAAACAAACTTCTCGCTTGTCCCAACAATTCCAGGTCCTTTTGGTCAGTCGCTAAGGCAGTTAGTCAAAATTTCACCAAATCCACCATACCACCACTCGCACGGCCAGATAATTCTATTGCAACGACACCTGTTGAGAAAGCGAACTTATTGGCTGAATTCTTTGCTTCACATTCTACTGTCGATTTCCAAGGAAAAACACCACCTACTATTCCCATAGTGCAGTCAAGTATGCCCGATATTGTAGACATTGTATCCGAAAAAAACGTATTTTGATGAAGCTAAACACCAAAAAGGCTTCTGGCGCTGACGGAATACCTGCCATAGTCCTCAAAAACTGTGCGAGGGAACTAACACCAGTCTGTAGACTTTTCAACCTATCCTACAGAAAGGGAATATTTCCTTCCTGCTGGAAATGTGCCACAGTTCAGCCGATACCTAAAAAGGCAAGAAGACCTTGCCAAATAACTACCGACCAATCGCACTGCTCTCAAATATTATCGAAAGTCATGGAAAAGGATATCAATCAGCATCTTCTAAAATATCTTGAAGGCTTCAACATTATTAGCGATCACCAATATGGCTTTCGTAAAAATAAATCAACAAGAGATCTTCTGACTTATGTAACACGCAATTGAACACTTTGGAGAATTTCGGGCGGTTGCTCTTGACATATCCAAGGCATTCGACCGTGTTTGGCACGATGGGCTGTTGGCTAAGCTACATTCTTATGATATGTCTAAAAAGTTCTGTTTGTGGCTCTCATGTTTCCTCAGAGAGCGTTCTTTACGAGTGACAGTCGACGGATTTCTTTCTGACACCTTCACTATCAACGCCGGTGTACCCCAAGGCTCCATACTGTCTCCTACTCTCTTTCTCATTTATATATACGATCTGCTGGAAAAGACCGAGAATCCAATCTACAGTTTTGCAGATGACAGTCCACTTATCTCTTCATTCACTTTGAACGCTCGGACATCGGCTACTCAGACGAATATCCGCAGACAGCAGGAAGTCATTCAACTTAACAAAGACCTGGAAGAAATTCTATCTTGGGGTGACAGTAATCAAGTGGAATTTAACGCTACAAAAACCCAGGCGGCAGTTTTCTCTAAAAAAGTTAACTTTGCTGAACTCGACATAGTTATGTCGAGGTACTCCATTCCTCTAACATCATCACTCAATTTGTTGGGTGTTAATTTGGGAGCAAATATGTCCTGGCATGAGCATGTTGCAGGCATAGCAAGGAGAGCTTCTCAAAAGTTGGGAATATTATTTCGAACCAGAAAGCTTTACACTCCACAACAACTGTTAATTCTTTACAAAGCTCAAATTCGACCAACTATGGAATACTGCTCCCATGTTTGGAGCTCCGCTCCCAAACATACACAGCATTTGTTGGATTCTATTCAGAGAAGAGCTGTTCGTCTGATTGGAGACCCGGAACTGACCGGCGGCCTTGATTCGCTGGAACATCGAAGAACGGTTGGCGACTTGAGTCTATTCTACAAGTATTTTCATGAAAAGTGTTCGAAGGATGTGGCCCGCTTAATTCCTCCCAGAGCGGTGCATATTAGAAGTACACATCGCGCTAATACTTCACATCCCTATGAGGTTCAGCTTGTTACTCCTCGTACAACGCTTTTCAGGCAGTCTTTTATATGGAGAACATCATCCCTTTGGAATAATTTGCCCAGGACTGTGTTTCCCACCGAATAGAATTTACAGAATTCAAGAACAACGTGAATCGCTTTCTCCGCACACGTGTCGCTCCTGTAGCGCTTTAGGGATTGTGCTAGACCCATAAAAAAAAAACTCGAAATTCTTTTATTTTAAATAAATGAAAAAATCGCTGTTTTTTTTACTTATTTCAGATTACAATTCAGAAATAAAATCACAAAATCCACCGTTATCTCCTTTTCCCGATTGGTCCACCAACAGCGACGTAAATTGTTCAAATCTACAGAGTGTTCAAAGCATGGAAATCGATACCAAAGGTATTTTATGGGTAATCGATGGTGTTAGAATCAATAACTATACACGATGTCCAACAAAATTGGTACTTTTTGATTTACATAGTGTGGGAACTGTTATGCATACGTATACTTTCCCAAAAGAGATTTGTTTACAAGATGGTGGGTTTCTGAACGATCTGGTAGTGGACGAAAGTGATGGTAAGCAGTTCTGGAAAATTCTATCAAAACTTGCCGAGTTTATGGAAATTTTTATACATTTCAGGTGATTTTGCTTACATAACTGACAACTCAGCTATAGACCCAGGAATAATTGTATATTCGCGATTGAAAGGCCATTCTTGGAAGCTTAGAGATGTATCCATGTTTCCAGAACCAAATGGTAACAATTTTTTAGTTGAAGATGTGGTATTTGATGCGATGGTCCCAGTAGGTAAGGTCTTTCCTCTAGAATTCTAAATTGTACAATCTGTCAAGTAAGAACATGTTCGCGTTAATTAATTTTTGGTAGATGCTATTCTAGCGATTCAACAAACACTCAGTAGAGGAAACCTTTGTCTACGACTCATTTCAGTATGAGTATCAGCTAATTCCGTACTTACGTCGAAATCACGTAAAATCCAAAATGAGTTACTTCTTTGCACGTCGGTCTTTCTATGTTCCCATCTGAAGGGGCTTAAAAATGATACATTCCGCGGCCGCTAAATATATTAAAAAGTCGGTACCGTTTGAGAAGAAGTGGGTAAATCATTTTAACGAGACGAAAAATGTCGATGACTTGCCAAAAGGTAGCTCGGTAGACAAAGTCAATCCGAAAGTTGAAAAGCGAATCGAATCTGTTTTTCACGGGACCCGAAATTGACGCTGCATCAAGGAGCGACAAAATTAAGAAAATCGGGTTTGATTGTGTCCCATGAGACCATTCGACAACATCTTCATGCTCATGATATCAAATTACGAAGCACGTTGAACTTTTGCTGGGCGAAAATCAAGTCGCGAAGCGGCTCGCTTGGGCCCACGATAAGATACAAGGGTGGCCCTCACAATCACCGGACGCCAACCCTATTGGGAACGTCTGGTCCCCAGTAAAAAGAAAGCTCAGAGGACTTTGACTCAGCGAGATTCGAAAAATTCGGAGAGCATTGCCGCACGAGTATGCAGAAAATCTCGTCGCCAGCAGGCCTCAAAAATGTCAGGCGATTATTAATGCAGGAGGCGTTTGGACAACTCACTTAGGTAATTGCGCCGTTGTTAGCACATAGTTAGCATATATTAGGGATATCATCTCTTTGGAATAATTTGCCCAGCGCTGTGTTTCCCACCGAGTACAATTTACAGCGATTCAAGAACATCGTAAATCGCTTTTTCCTTACACATGCCGCTCCTGAAGCACTTTAGAGACTTCCCTGTAGCACCTGTGCTAAATCCATAAAAAAAAACCAAAGAATACATTGATGTGAAAAAATGGTCTCAAAACACATTTTTTCAAGAATTCGAGCTGTCACGTTCTAACTTGATAGACTGTAGATCATAGAACATAATAATCTTATCTCCTGTTCTTTTAGATGGTATAGCATTGTCTCCAAAAAGAAAAAATGACGAGAAAAAACACTATTTTTCTGTGCACTAACAGCTTATACACTGTATTCCATAAATACTAGTGTTGTAAAAAATGAAGAGTTAGTAAAAACTGATAAATGGAGAGCAAATGTACGAAACGAAGGAAAAAAAATTTCACAGTCTGACGGTAACTCCATTAGAGTATCATATACTACGTGAGGTGAAAAGTCTCGAGATTTCTGAATAAAAAACAATGTTTTTGCCAAAAATCGATTCATATAGTACGATTTGTTGACCTCTCTAAAATAAGCCTCAATTTCCCATTCGACGTCTTCATTTGAACCAGATCTCTTTTCTTGGAGCCACCATTTCAAATTTGGATCGAGGCATTAATCGCTGGAGGCCAAATCTGGTGAATCCTGCGGATGAAGAAGCAACTCATAACACAATTCGTCTATTTTCATGATCGATTTTATGGAGTTGTAAGCTGGTGCATTATCCTGGTGCCTTGCCTTCGCTAAATGCGGCCTTTTTTTTCTTGATTTCACCATTCAAACGGTCCAGTAAACCACACTCACTTTAACTTTGCGGTCACTCAGAACAATATGGTGGATTTTTTCGTGTTTTTTTGGAGTGACTGCCTCAGTTGGAAGGTCGGAACGTGGTGTATCTTCGGTGCTTGTACGAACAAAGAATACCTGTACAGGGTGAGTGAACGATAGAGTAAAGTTCATTATCTCATTTGTTTCGAGAATGACGAAAAAATGTTAAATAAAATAGTTTTAGGGAATGTTAAAGTGCACACTTTAAAATTATTTTTCTGTATACAGGGTACTTCAAAGTAGCGCCATTGTTTCTGAAGGTGGAATACTCATAATTGGTACGAGCGTTCTATAGAGATGAAAAAAAGATATATGTAAAGAAATTTGAGTTAGATGCTACAGGGTGTTCAAAATAAATTTATGTATTTCGACTATTTTAAAATGAAAAATCTCAAATTTTTTAAATGGCCCACCCTGTATATTATTATTTTTTCTGATAAATTTTACAAAACCTTCCAACTTTTACTAGGTGTGTCATACCTATTTCTAATAGTTTTCGATTTATTTTGAATTTTTTCAATTTTTACCCTTGTTTTTAATACACTTACGCGATTGTGAAAACATAAACAAATAGCTAATAATAATTTTAATATAGTTTAACTTATCTAATGATTAATTATTGTAACGTATTAAATGTTCAAAAAATACGCTCATCTACTTGAATATACACAGCACTGAAAAGATTTTCTAGATAGTATACGTCTATTAGGGTAGTTAGCTCCGTAAAGCCTTACTGCCAAAAGACAATTTTTTCCCACCTCGCTCAGTATATAAACCATATCAATTAATTCATTTTTAGGAAAATCCATAACTATTACCTTTATACAGCACTTACTACAACAAATTAACCTATTTTTATTTGCTTAAAAGACATGTCAAAATTTGATAATGCCTACATTTTTTGTTGTGTCTTGGCAACTATGATGTTACAGCGTAAGTGTATTAAAAACAAGGGTAAAATTTAAAAAATTCAAAATAAATCGAAAATTATTAGAAATAGGTAAATGACATACTTAATAACAGTTGGATGGTTTTATAAAATCTATCAGAAAAAATAATAATATATAGGGTGTGCATTTAAGAAATTTGAGATTTTTCAATTTAAAATAGTCGAAATGTATAAATTTATTTTTGAACACCCTGTACCATCTAACTCAAATTTCTTTGCGTATATCTTTTTTTCATCTCTATAGAACGCTCGTACCAATTATGAGTATTCCACCTTCAGAAACAATGGCGCTACTGGCAATTTTTCACACTATTGAAATATTAGGAAAACTACTAGGTTTAGGTATATAACATTATTAATAAAAAAGTTTTACGCAGAATTTAAAAACAAATTAGAAAATAGGATATTCCATTTAAAAAAACATATGTTATATCGGCCACACTTTTTTGAAGTACCCTGTAAACTCAAAAATAATTTTAAACTGTGCACCTTAGCATTCCCTAAAATTATTGTATTGAACATTTTTTCGTCATTCTCGAAACAAATGAGATAATGAACTTTACTCTGTAGTTGACTCACCCTGTACATTGGCAAAAAGTGAGATCATACTTTTATTCAAGAGAGGCGATCACGAGAACCTTGAGGACTATCGCTCTATCAGCTTGTTATCGAGTTTGTACAAGCTTCTTAATAAAATTGTCACAAACCGTCTAACAAATAAGTTGATGACTACCAACCAGTCAAACAGGCGAGCTTTCGCAAGGAATTTGGAACAACAGATCATATCCAGACGGTCCGCGTTTTATTAAAAAACGCGACCTAATATAATATTAACCTGCACCTAGCTCGACTCCCTGAAACACTGGGAAATTATGCAGTCCTTAGCTCTATATACCGAACTCCTAAAATTCATATATGAAAATGCGAGGAGGATGTATTTAAAAGTCTTGAGTGGGAGGAGAAGGGAATTAAAATCGATGGCATATGTTTACATCACTTGCGATTCGCAAATGATACAGTACTGATTAGCGAAGATCTAGAAGAACTAACAATCATGATATAACAACTTAATCAAGCTTCACGGAAAGTTGGACTCGAAATGAACATCAACAAAACAAAACTTCTAAGCCCACACAACATAAAAATTAAAATCGGCAAGGAAGTGATCGAGAGAGTGGCAGAGTTTATATACTTACATTGGATATGGACAATTAAACAGCAGAAATACCGAGGCGAATTGGTCTCAGCTGTACTTCATTTCAAAAATTGAGATTCATTCTAAAAAACAGTCATATCCCCATAACTTTAAAAAGAAAACTGTACGAGATCTGCATATTTCCAATAAGTACTAATGGTTTGGAAACCATGATCCTTACAAAAAATAGTCCTTGTCTACTCCAACTTATTCAATGAGCCATGGAAAGACAGAGGTTAGGTGTTAGTTTACGAGAACACATTCATCATCATCAACATCAATCAGCCCTTTGCGTCCACTGCTGAACATAGGCCTCCCCCATCTCAGTTCACTCGCTCCTTTCCTGGGCTTTCCACATCCAGTTACCACACAGTCTCTTAATATCGTCGGTCCAGCGTGTGGGAGGTCTACCCCTACTACGCATCTCGCTCCTCGGTGTCCACTCAAGCAGCCGACTCGGGCTATACGTCCCGTCCAGTTCCATTTAAGTTTCGCGATGTATGCAATTACATCGGTAACGCCAAGTCTTTGATGGATAACTTCGTTTCTAATACAATCCCGCAGTGACACTCCCATCATTGATCTTTTCATCTTGCTCTGTGTTATTCTAACTTTTGCAGTTGCGACAGTTAAGGTTACAGTTTCCGCTCCATAAGTCATCACTGGATGTACACACTCATCAAAGACCTTCCTTTTTAGGCAGATCAGAAGATCACTCCTAAATACATCTTCAAGTCTCCCATAGGCAGCCCAAGCGAACATTATTCTTCTCTTCAATTCGCATGTTTGGTTGTCCCTTATGATGCAAATCTCATGACCAAGATCGGTGTATTTGTCCACTAGTTCCATCTCTTTATTGCCGACATTAATCTGTTCACTTGGAACCAAATTCGTCATATATTTTGTTTTAGAAGCATTCATTTCCAACCCCACGTCTGCACATACTTCTCGAAGTTCTTGAAGCCTTACTGCAAGTTCTTCAATACTGTCAGATATCATCTGCAGAACGCAGATTTCTCAGACTATGCCCATCTATGTTAAGGCCTTTTCCTTCCCAGTTGCGTTTCTTGATAGCGTATTCTAAAACTACGGTGAATAGTTTAGGCGACATCGTGTCGCCTTGTCTTACTCCACTACCAATTGTAGATGTTGTAAATCAACTTTGTATAACGATAGTCAACACGGCTTGTAACGCTTTTAATACTGGGTCCAGCTCGACCCTATCAAAAGCCTTATGGAAATCTATGAAGGTCAAAGCAAGTGGTCTGCACAGGATAGAAACAATTCGAAGAAACTTGAAGATGCTATCTCCTGCAGTGAAGAAACAGTGGCTTATAAAGAAGGAGAATAACAGAATCAAGACACGAAATTCTTTTTGTTTCATCGTTTTGCAAAAATCAAAAGTAACGTCACTCAAACAGCGGTAACTCGCAAACTAATAGAAATAATCATGAAAATTTTTCACGAATCCTCTGAGAGTTGACCCTAACTTGTTTGTGCTGCCCTATCTCAGAAAGTCTAGGCACTTTTCACTCTATGTTAGTATAAAGCAACCCACTTAATTCCAATATTTTTAGGCATAATCATCGACGAGAAATCTAATATGTACCTTACGATGTTGCCACTTTATGGTGTTGCCAAATGGAATATAAACCAACCACTTTGGATGTCCAAAATGGTCGATAAAAAACCGTAATACTTTGATTTGGCCCGATGGTTTTGCTTTTGATCAAAATGGGTATTTGTACGTGATCAATAATAAAGTCTACAATTATATCAATCCCACGAGGACGCCAGTGATCAATGGGGAATATCAGTTTAGAGTGTTGAGGGCTTATACTGGAACGAGAAGTTATCTGTACGGATGAATTAGGATCAAATTTGTTGTATCAAAACTACTGGGTCTTTCAAATTGAGCGGTTTTGTTTAATTCTTGAATAAGACACAGATGGTGTTGCGAAGTCTTGTGGACGTTCGAAAAGTGTAATATATGAGATTTATAAAAATGAAGTCGTATAATATACAACAACGTGTTCAAATTGTTGAATTAATTTATGAAAATGGACGTTCAGTGAAAAATGTTTTTAGAAAATTACGTAATATTTACGGTTTGCATAATCGTCCATCTGAAAGCACTATCAATCGAATTGTTCAAAAATTTCAAGGGACTGGTTCGGTGGAAGATAAAAGAAGAGAAAGATATAGTCGTAACGGTCGTTCACAAGAGCGTATTCATTTGTTTCGTGAAAGTGTTGCTGAAGACCAGAAATATCCATTAGTCGACGTTCACAACAAGTATTTTACTGAAGGATTTAGCTCTGAAGGCGTATAATGTTCAAATGAATTGGAACGTCGTGTGGATTCAAGAACAACTAGATGATTTTTCTCAAAAAATCATCTTTGCCCCTGTCTAAAAAAGCTCTCTTGGTAAATATTGCCCCGAGCAACAGTTTGATAATGGGATGTTTGTTTCCATTTTTTAATTCCATTCGCAAATGCGATTCAAGTCCAAAAGAATAGTCTTTGAAATCTGGAGCATGCTTAGAGGCAAACAGGCTAACAACAATAATAAATGTAAAAACGAACTGGCTAAGGGCATAAAAGATTACCTACAAATTGATAAATTCGAAAAAAGTTTGATCGCTCATCTGAAAAGGTATTGGTTTTACAATAAATGTTCAATATGGCCGCCACCTTCGTTAATGCATAAATTAATACGTAGCAGGAAATTTAAATGTACTCTTCTTAAAATGTCTTCATCTCGTAAAGCGTTAGCAGCGTTTTGAATCCTATTCCACAATTGCTCAATGTTGTCGATTTTAACTTGATAAACTTTCGATTTCAATGCACCCCAAAAGAAAAAATCGCAGGATTTAAGTATGGGGAACGAGGTGGCCAGTGAATAGGAGCATCTTCACCTCTTCCGATCTATTTATCTGTGTAACTTTGGTTCAAAAAGATTCTCACATTACGTACAAAATGGGGTGGTGTACCATTGTGCATGAAAAACATGTCGCGATGTACATTATTGGCTAAGTTTTTCAATATTTTAGGACTAGTTTCACGGATGAAATTTAAGTAAATATCCTCATCAAGTCGATCTGGTAATTTAAACGGCCCGATTAAATAATTCGCGATAAATCCCATCCAGACATTAATACTGAATTCGCGTTGAAACTGTCTTTGTTGCACAGCATGTGAGTTTTCTTCAGCGTAAACATGATTATTATGCATATTTATTATACCACGTCTAGTGAAGCGTGCTTCGTCTGTAAACAGGATTTTAGTGTAAAAAGCCGGAACAGTCGCTATGCGTGCTCGAATAATTTGTGAAAAATGCAAACGGGATCCCAGATATGGAGGTAAGAGTTCCGGACTGAATGTATATAAAAGGAGTGCATAATTTGTTGTCTAATGATCCGGTTAGTTGTACTTTTTGATATTTCCGTTTGACGTTCAATTAAACGAGAGCTGATTCAGGAATATCATGTACAATTTCAAGGATTTCCTCGTGAACATTGGGTGCTCTAGCTTGTGAAGACAGCCAAGCATTATTCCGGATCGGCACAAATTGTCCAATTTCTCGAAGCCACCTCTCAATATTGGCAAAAGTCTGATGGTTAGGAGTCCGACGATGCGGAAATCTTTCGTGATATACGCGAGCACTTTTGCGACTGTTGCTGTTACAAAAACTAAACACTAAAATCATATTAGTTTGCTCACCAAAAGTGTACTCCATAATAATCTAGATTTAAAACCCTGCTGATCTTGAGAAGGGATTAATTCTCGTTAATACTCGTAAAACTTGTTTGGTATCTGACAAAAATTACTTTCTGTCAGTATTACTACAAGCCAGTTACGTCATAGAACATATGATATCTTACATCATTGCCAGAGTGATTTTTGAGCATTGCCAAGTAACTATACAATGTGAAGAAACGTGTGAAGGAACGCATTTGCGAATTTGACAATAGAATTAAAAAACTTGGAAATAAACATCCCACTATCTCAGAAAACTGTTGCTCGAAGCAACATTTACCAAGAGAGCTTTTTTAGACAGAAGAAGACACAGTGCAATAAGTGGCGCCCCTACAATTTGCAACAAAACTGTGAGCTGAATTCGATTTCTCATCTCAGAAAACCTCTTAGTACCAAATCTTGTACAAATAGTATAATTATTAAGACAGCTACTTAAGAAAAGTATAAGTTTGACACCCGGTATCTCAAAAATTACGAATTTTTGGGCTAAGGTAAGTTGGGTTAAATGGTCATATTTTCATCCCAGAAATCCACAGTACCTCTATGTACACGGAATACTTGGACACGCTGTAAATGTATGTTAATAAACAAAATTGCCGTATTTGGGGTGAGAAAAAATCCACGATTGAATCTTCAGAAAAGTTTACATCCTAAACGAGTCACTGTTTAGTGTACATTATGGAGGTGCCATTGGTCCATACTTCTTCGAAAATGATGCTGGTGAAGCTGTAACTGTGAATGGTCCTCGATATCGTGAGATGGTAACTGAATTTTTGTGTGGCCTGAATTGAATAACAATACCCCGGAGGACATTTGTTTTCAGCAGGACGGCGCATCCTGTCACACTGCTCGTGAACCATTGAGTTGTTGCAGTGAAAATTTCCTGGACTTGTAATCTCCAGAAACGGTGATGTTAATTGGCCACCAAAATCATGTGATCTAGCTCCGTTGTCCTATTTTCTCTGGGGTTACCTGAAAAGCCATGTCTATAAGAATAGCTCACAATCGATTCCTGAACTGAAGGACGAAATTATTCGTGTTATTGGTGAGCTAGAACCGCAATTATGCCAAAATGTTATCGAAAATTTTGACAAAAGAGTGGACATCTGTGAAGCCGCAAGAGGTGGACATTTGGCGAATATTGTTTTTTGTGTTTAAATTTTATAAAGTTTTTGTGAAGTCAACGCCATCTGTATTTTATTCAAGAATTTTGAAAAAAAAAAACGCTCAATTTGAAAGATCCTTTATTAACAGAATAAATAGAATATTATTAATATGGTGTTTTTTTAGAAAATTATAATGTTCAATAGAATAAATTATTTCGTTATACCTGGAAAGTAAAGGAGATACAATGTTTCAAAATTGAGCCTAGCTCAACAAGATTCTGAATTGTGTTTCACTAATCAATCTGTCAACAACAAATCCTCGGATTATTCTGAATCATCCTGTCTTGCTGATCTGGACACATCTTGAATTGAGTCTCAGCCCTATCGAAACTGTATAGAACAAAATTTTACTTAAGAGGCCATTCTACTCCAAACCACAGATATTTCGCTTTTTTGGGATTTTTTTTTTGAAAAAAGTATAATATATAATTTAAAAAAACTTTTTAAATATTATTTATTAAACTTTTGAGTACATTCATAAATTTTTTTGAGTCGGTCTGATTCTTATAAATATATAGATATACACATCTGCATACGGGCGTATTAGAAACAGGTACCTCGTTAGACTACCTAATTGCGACTTCCAGCAACGTCTGAAACGGAAAAGACAAAAAGATTCTTAAAATATATGAGTGTAATTCTCGGTTGAACTACAGAAAAATTTTTGCCTTGCAAAATAACAAAATGACGGCTACTCGAAATTTCAGATTCGATTTTCGCCAAATTTTCGGTTCAAGAATCATTGAAAAGAAAATTTCATGACAGAGACAGACACACAGATCTCTAAATACTGTGTCAAAATTTCAAAGAGATTAGATAAGTGGTAATGACGGAATCATGGAGCCGACATTGAAAGAAGTAGTTTGGAGCCATAAGCGTTTAAGGATTTTGATCACGTTTCATTCATACCTACAGCTAATCCCTTTCCCCCTTCCAACTTTTCATAAAACTTATTTTGTTCAGTATACAGCATTACCGTAGCTAGTCCTGCTTCTTTTGACTGAGCTTGAGATCTTTACTCTGCATGCGTATGCCTGAAATAAGGCATTGCTCGTGCCCTCCTAAGGGACGTATTATCTTCAAAAATAAATAAGATATCGAAAAATCCTCTCGCACACATGTTCTTGAAGGTTCAAACTATACGAAAATGCAAAAAAATCGTTTTTTGAAAATTCTGGAGTAGTATGGCCCCATAAAAGTATGATGGACGGTCCTTACCGTACGCTTGAAGCATTCTTTTATGAATAACCTTCGGCCCATCTCTTTTTTGTGTGAGAAAATACTTCGCGATGCCGAAAAATCTTTTTACTCATTTTTTGGAAGAACAAGATCGGAAAAACTGCAAAATGAAACGAACTCATACGATGGTCGCATTATCGTGATGAAAAAGCATTTTCTTTTTTGCGAAATTTGGACGTTTCGCCTAAATAGCACTTTTGAATTGATGCACTAGTAAAGCATAATACTCCCCAGTGATTGTTCTACCTTTCTCCAAGTAGTGTATGGGCACAACACCATGAGAATCCTAAAAAACCGTAGCCTTGACTTTTCCTGCAAATGGAACCGTTTTTGCTTTCTTGGGCGTACTTTTACCTGCTCTCACTCACTGTCTCGACTGCTCCTTCGTCTCTGGCGTGTAATGATGAATCCATGTTTTATCTACTGTTACGAAACGTCAATAACTTCTGGAAGGTCCCCCGTGTGTACTTAAGTAACAGCAACAATAATTTGACAGGTGAATATTTTTTTTTTATGATAGATAACTTTAAAAATCATCCTCGTACATTTTCCGGTAGCTTACGGGGTAGTGCTGCAACGGGCGTTATTGTATTTCTATAATAACTACTATTTATGTTTGTGGCCAAGTCAAATAACTAAATTAATTAAGAGGTATGTATATTGTCCTGCCGGGATTGAACCCGTAAGTCGAAACGCTTCATAGCAACTCATACCCATTGCATTTGCACATCTTCATCCTCACCTTATACTGTCCACTGCAGGACAAGAGCTTCCCTTGAGTCTTGCCACCTTTTTCTGTTCTGAGCTACTCGTACTCAATTTCCAGCCGTTCTCTTCAAATCGTCAGTCCACCATTGATATTTTTCTTCGTCAATGTGAAAGTATCAGCTTTATATGTAAGGACAGGTGATATACATCTGTCAAAAACTTTTCTTTTTAAACACATCGAAAGATTAAATTTAAATATGTAGCCCGTTTGCCATATGCCGTCCAGGAGAAACCTATTTTCCGCTGAATTTCATGTGTTTGATTGTCTCGTCCTATGCTGACTTCATGTCCTAGGTATTTATATCGGTGTACTTGCTCGATTTTCACGTTATTCAGTTTTATGGGGTCGTTTAATACAAGATTTGTTATAAACTGAGTCTTGGATAGATTGATTTTCAAATTAACCTTTCTTGAAGCTTCTTGAAGCATGTGGAGCATAGTTTGTCCTGCTTCCATATTGTCTGTTATTAAGACAATGTCGTCGTTAAGCCCCATTTTTTCCCAGTTTATTGATTGTGGAAGTGTTACGAAATACTTGAGAGAGAGCCTATCATCCTGGCGCACTCCTCTTTCGATTTGAAATTTGCTGGTGGATTGGTTAGTTTGTGTTTTGACATAAGCGGTTTGCGCAATAGAGGGAATAAATTTGAGCTTATTTACGAAATACCTTGTATTTATTTGTTTTACCCCTTTGGTATACACATTAACCTGTGGACCAGTTTTTTAGTCAGCAAAAACAATGCAGAAAACTTTGTGACATTGAATTTTAGTGTACAAGGTTAGCTTTATATTATTTTTTTATTTACCAAAGTTATTACATTATTAAAAAGCAAACAGACCACTTTTTATATACGGAAAAATAATAGTTTTTGTAACAATATATAGATAATTACCGAAGAAAGGGAATAAATGCATAAAATCGATTCGTTCCCTAAACTGGTATGAAGGTAACATTTTTGACATATTTCTTCTGTCAGTTTTACTAATTTTAGAAATTTTTCAGAACAGGCAAAAATTTACAGTTTCGGAGAAAAGTCTTCTCAATAAAATCGAACTATTCGACAGAGAGGTGGACAAGAAATTTTTGGAACTTAGAGCCAAGAAAAAGATCGCCAGCAACCCGTTGATACAAAAGAACATACATTTTCTTCAAGCTTATAATAATTTGTTTAAAAAATTTTCGTGTCATTCCGGAGATGCTGATACTGTTTTCAGAAAATCTTTGAGAAATTTTAATTCGTTGGATATTATTAGAGATCTTCATTTGGAGAATAGTCCTCTGTTAAAAACCAAAAAAGATGTAAGTTTTATACTTTTACCTATGCACACTGATTTTTTTCACTAGTACTGTCGATCCTAGGTCAGCTGATAAGTGACAATGATATGGATTTTGTTCAATTTCAGTAGTGTATATTGGTGTTTAATTTACTTAGCTCCATTTTAAAAACCATAAACACGTATTGGTGACTGTGTGGCGGTCACATACTTGTCTTACTTTCTCTTGGTCTTGTCTTGGTGTCGCAAAAGAGCTTTATACTATAATAATTTATTAGTATGCATTAAAATATATTTTCATTTATTTATAGAAAAAACAAAGATCTGCCTTAACAAAACATCACTGTGAAAATTTTCCCCCTTTTTTCAAAAAGTCTGAAGATTTAGCACAAAAAAAGTGTGTTGGTGAAGTCAGTACTGTTGAGGGTACATCTTCTCTAAAAGAATTATTTTCCAAACCCATTGCTGAAGAACAGTTTGAAAGCAGCAGTGAGAGTGACGATAGGGACGATTACTTTTCTCCGCTAGCAGCACCATTTCAAGCAGGTATAACATCATATACCTACATTCAATCATTCATTCTGTCTTGTAGTCCTCCAATTTAATCAACAAACTTTTTTTGTATAATAATACAGGCTCTAAAACTTATCAAGAAGAAGGCCAAAGAAGCAATCGAAAAGAGGAATTTCAAGAAGAAGAAGAAGAGCCATTTATTAGCCAATCCGAAGTTAACCAAGAAGGAGAAAAAGAAGACGAAAAGGTATTAACAGAAGTAAAACAACAAGAATCTTCGTCAGTTCTATCAATTTCCAAAAAGAATACAAACTTAAATAATTTAAAAATAGAAGATACAACTGACGATCATTTCAAAATGGCAGAAGATTTTGAAGATGACGATATGGAGGCAGAGTTTCAACGGTCAGAGACGGAATATGAGACGGATTATGAGGTAAAAAATTTAACAATTTGTCATGGAACAGGGAGAGAGAGAAGGATGTATAAAAAGTGCGAACATTTTTAGGAAGACGATGAATTAAAAGATGTCGAGCAGATGATTCAGCAAGCGTCTGAAGAGTTACAAAAGGTCGCTGAGGAGAACCAGCAAGTGATGGAAACTTTAGATGTAAGAAACGGCAACAGTTTTTTTTTAGATACGAGGGTTATCTATCAGCTATGAAGTAAGACTCGCAGAGCGTAAAAAAAAACATTTTTCTGCATTACTACTGTCTGTACTAATATCTTTAGTACAGTGTTTCGTGAGTGGTTGCATTCCATCTAAAAAAAATCTTTTATTTGCTTTTATTGCAATATTTTGGGCCTCTGAAGTTTTCCTTCACATATTTGAACAAAAGATAGTCACAGGGCGCAAAATCAGGACTACAAGGTAGATGTTGTAACAAGCCAAATTCACAGCTTTTTAGTATTCCGTACCGTTCGGTGTCTGTCTGTCTGTCTGTCTATCACATCCAATTTTCTCCAAAACTATTTGACATAGAAAGTTTTTCATTTTTCATTTTCTTTATTGACTTACAAGAATGGCATAGCCTCTTACTTCTATTAAATAAACCTTGTTCTAGCAGGGTGAGAAAGTATACTTATTCTAACTTAAGCTAAGTATCTACAATAGTGTTCCTAAAGTAAACTTACCCTAGGAAATGTGTTTTTTAACATGATTATGACCTAACCTAACTTAATTTAGGGCCTATGCTAACTTAACCTAGTTTTACATTCTTCTATCATGATGGGTTGGGAGGGCCATTGTCGTGGTCCGAGAAAGGGTCTCGGGGAATTGGTTGCCGGCATGGGGGAGGGTTAGGAAGGCGTCCCTGATGATTGGATTGTGATGCTGGGACGCCTTGGCCTGGAACTTCATTTGAGTTTGCCTCATGTGTGCCTTTATGGTTGGCACGCCGAGGTCTCTGTGTAATTGGTTATTTCGCATGAACCAAGGGGTTCCTGCTCTGCCTGGACTTGTGCTCTCCTTGTCTTTGAGAGCTGGCACCATGTGAGACGGATGTAAGTAAGGTCTGCCCTCTCAATTGTATTGTAGACCATGAGCTTGATTTTGATGGGCAACTTTCTGGAGCGATTTATAATTGGGTATAATTTGCTCAGCATTTACTTAGCTTTCTTGGTGGCAGTGCAGACCTGGTCGTGCAAGACGAGCTGTTTGTCGTACTGGATTTCCAGGTATTTGATAGTGTTTGTCCATTGGATGCGAGAGCCCTGTAGTTGGAGGTGGCCATAGGGAGTTCCGTAACCCTTGACGAAAACGATGGCTTGAGTCTTGTTGGGGTTCAGCTTGATCCTTCAGGGGTTAAACCAGGAGTCAAGTTTGTCCAGGTGGCGTTGGAGTCTGCTAGTAATGATTCGGCTACTTCTAAAAAATTGTGTGATAATAGCGGTGTCATAAGCATAAAGGAGGAGATTAGTCTGATCAGACTTGGGAATGTCGGCAGTGAAAATATTGAAAAGTGGGGAGAGAGGACGGAGCCCTGGGGAACTCCAGCTCTGATGGGCTTGACCTCGAAGATAGCCGTTTCGACTCTGACCTGAAAGGCTCTGTCAGAGACAAAGCACTGTACGAGTTTAGTCAAGAAGTGGGGGTAGCCGTCTCGAATCAGTTTCTGTATGAGATCTTCGTGTCAGACGCAATCAAAGGCCTTGGATACATCAAGAAAAACATCTACAACTTTATGGATTCTGTTGAAACTGTTGGAAATGGTTTACGCGAGTTTAGTGGTGTGATGGGTAGTACCATGAAGTGGTAAGAAGCAAACTGTTCGTCAGGGATAACACGGAGGGCTGTGGATTTTGCTCTGATAATTTCGAGGATGACTTTTTTTCAGCTATCTTGCCTAGACCGCATAGAAAGTTGAAATTTGGCACTAATATAGGAATTGATGGCCCCATCAGAGCCGTGTAGTTTTGAAAGTTAAATTTTGACTTAAATGGTTGGTTTTGGGAGGTGAAATCGGAAGTGAAAAAAAAAATTGCCAGGTCATCGAGTGAGGTGTCAAATGAAAGCTTGTAAAAAAACGAGTTCATAAATATATTTGATGTAATACTTTCGCGCACATTCCTTTGTCATATTTTTAAAAAATTGCCAAAAATCGCTGCCCCCCTTATCTCGAAAAATACTGATCAAAAAATTTTGAAAAAATTCTGGAATATTCTCCACAAGGTGTAGATTGGACGAAAATTATCACGAGTGCATTACCTTTAATAATTTATCTGGTATAAAGAAAAAAGATTTACGGTCATCAATTTTCAACAAAGCATTCACCGTACGGAACACTAATTGCGCAAGTTCAACTTGCACTTGGCCAGTTATTTTCTGGTGTAATGAGTTTTTTTTTTTCATCCGTAAATCTCCAAGCAAAATCTTAAAAACAGTAGTTTCAGATGATTTTGTTTGTTCATATTTTTTAAATGCATGTTTTTTAACATTTTAAAATGAATTGTAGGAAGGAGACGAAGATGAGGCCTTACTTCAAATAACAGAACCGACAACGGGACCTAAAGTTGATAAAGGGGGCAATAAAGAAGGTATTATGTTTTCTGTCTCGTATCTCTCATGTAAAATCATATATATGTGCTGTATTTTTAGCTACAACTGATGGCTCTTATTTTAAATTTGACCCGGCAATAGATGCTGCTCTGTTGAGAGAATTGGAGGAGGCCGAAAAACAAGCAAAGGCTACTGCCAAGGTAACGGCTTCTTCTTCTTCTTTCTCCTCCTCATCTTTCTCCTCCTCATCTTCCTCCTCCTCTTTGTCCACCTCTTCCTGCTCATCCTCCTCCTCCTCCTTCTTCTTTATGTAGATACGATTACCTGTTTATTACTGCTTCTCTGTTATTTCAAATATTTATTTTATTTTTGATGTTACTGCTAGCTTCTTCGCTGTAATTTACTGTGTATATCACCATTTACATCAACCGATCTTTAATATTTTTTACACTTTTGAAGCAACCAATAGTTTGTCATATCAAAAGACATGGTAAGAGAGAAAGAGAGGCAGGGAGGCAAACAGAAAAAGATAAAACACTAATAGCTCTTTCCATTCCGTAGGTTATAACAGAACTGAAGAACAGAGTTGGAGAACTTCTTCTAAAAGAAACAATGACAGAAGCGGAAGCAAAAGAGTTAGAAGAAAAAAATAAGACGCTAAAAGCTCAAATGATCTTGTTTGAAGAAAAAACCAAAAGAATACAATTCCTTTTAGGTAATTCGTTTGTTGTACGTCATGTACGTTATTTTTCCTTTTTTTCAGAAATTAATGTTTATTTGTACTTCTAAGACGACACAACTAAAGCAACAAGGTCAAAACAGTGCAGTAAAATTAGCTATTTTAATATTATCGCTTTAATCACACCCGCCGCCTGACTTGCCACATTCGTCCACGTCGGACATTGCGGAAGATGCTGGCGTTTTTTTTTTGGTATGCTCTCTCCAACGGTAATTATGTATAACAGTCCAGTCAGAAAACGATTTTGAGGTGAAATCGTCGGATACTGCTACTTTAAAAAAAAAAAAATACTCGTCTCGACGCGACGGGCACATTAACGAAAAAATATTGCTACCGCTGAAAAATTGGTGCAACACACTCAAAAATGGGAGAAATTGGCCCGTTTTAGGTTTTTTTTGGGGGATTTTTGCAATTTTATCATAGACTTATCTATAATATATATAAAATGCAACGACTCTCTGTCTGTCTGTCCGTTAGTGCGCTTATCACTGGAGAACCACTTATCCGATTTACGTACTTTTTTTTTTAAACATACATATGTTCTCTGGCTAGGTTATAGGCTATATTTTATTACGATAGGTAGCATAAGGAATGAGCAGTGACGTAAAATAATGAATGAAGCACAGCACAAATATGGAACAATATTATGTAGCAGAGAATATCTATAATCTATAATATATATAAAATGGAATGTCTCTCTGTCTGTCTGTCAGTCCATTAGTGCGTTTTTCACGCGAGAACCACTTATCCGATTTACGTGTCTTTTTTTAAATTCATACATATATTCTTTGGCCCGGTTATATAATAATAATAGTAATCTATATCTATAATATGTATAAAATGCAACGTATCTCTGTCTGTCTGTCCGTTAGTGCGCTTATCCCTCGAGAACCACTTAACCGATTTACGTGATTTTTTAAATTCATACATATGTTCTCTGACCAGGTTATAGATATATATTTTATTACATCTATAATATATATAAAATGCAACGTATTTCTGTCTGTCTGTCCGTTAGTGCGCTTATTACTGGAGAACCACTTATCCGATTGACGTGTTTTTTTTTTAAACATGCTAAACCATTAAATATGGAACAATATTATGTAGCAAAGAATATCTATAATATATATAAAATGTAATGTCTCTCTGTCTGTCTGTCTGTCCGTTAATGCGTTAATCACTGGAGAACCACTTATCCGATTTTCGTGCTTTTTTTTAAACATACATATGTTCTCTGGCCAGGTTATAGGATATATTTTATTACGTTAGGTGACATAAGGAATAAGCAGTGACGATAATAGTGAATCAAGTCGGAGAAAAGTTTGCTGCTAGCGCGTTCTCTTGCAATACACTGCCTAAAGCATTAAATATGGAACAATATCATGTAGTAAAGAATATAATATATATAAAATGCAACGTCTCTCTGTCTGTCCGTTAGTCCGCTTATCACTCGAGAACCACTTATCCGATTTACGTGTTTTTTTTTTTTAATTCATACATTTGTTCTCTGGCCAGGTTATCTATAATCTCCTATCTAGAATATATATAAAATGCAACATCTCTCTGTCTGTCTGTCTGCCTGTCTCTCTGCCTGTCTGTCTGTCCGTTAGTGAGCTTATCACTTGAGAACCACTTATCCGATTTACGTGTTTTTTATAAATTTATACATATGTTCTATATAATTCAATATAAGCCTAGATAATAGGAGATAAGATGAGATAATGGGAGATAAGGAGAAATAATGGGAGATAAGTCGAAATAAGCCTCGATAATGGCAGATAAGGTGAGATAATTGGGGATAAGTATAAATAATGGGAGATAAGAAGAAATAATGGGAGATGAGCAGAGATAAGTCTAGATAATGGGAGTTATGGCGAGATAATGGGAGATAAGGAGAAATAATGGGAGATAAGGAAAAATATTGCGAGATAAGTCGAGATAAGCCTAGATAAGTCGAAATAAGCCTAGATAAGTCGAGATTAGCCTAGATAATGGGAGATAAGGTGAAATAATGGGAGCTAAGAAGAAATAATGGGAGATAAGGGGAAATAATGGGAGATGAGCGGAGATAAGCCTAGATAATAGAAATTATGTAGAGATAATGGGAGATAAGGAGAAATATTGAGAGATAAGGGGAAATAATGGCAGATATTTTATTACGTTGGGTAACATAAGGAATAAGCAGTGACGATAGTCGTGAATCAAGTCAACGCGAGCGGAGCCGCGGGCCCGGCTAGTGGAAGATAAACTAAAAATTCTGAGAGATCTTGATTCTAGATAAAAAGACGAAAAGTTTAAGGGGCTACGGATATGATTTGAACCTTCCGGTTTGGCCGTTTTTTTCTTTTAATCATTTTTTATGATTAATGAACTAACCTGAACTAACCAATTTTTTTTTTTAGTTTACTCTGGAAATATGTTCCATGGATATTACTCTAATTAATCCAAACATAATTTCAACCATTTTTTACATATTAGATATATTTTTCACTCCTCATAATACCGATAAATTTTACCGACTGACGAATTTTTTAAATAACTTTTTTTTCAATATACTGCTACCTCACCTAAAATATAGGAGAATGTTCCTTACTCCCTAAGCATTCATTTGTACTTGGTACTGGTACTTAAAAACTCATTTAAACACTTTAGGCCCGAGAAATTGCACAGGTTACTCTAATGTTAAGTGGCTGAGGAAGTAATTTGGTCCATTTAGGCTGAAATAACTGGTCATTTTAATTTCAGTTTTATGCTTTTTTGTCTCAAATGTATTTGAATTTTATCATATTTGACATAACGAAGATCATTTTTATTAGTTATAAAATGATTACCATTTGTCTTACAAGGAGAGGCCAGAGCATTTGGGTCACCGATTTGGATGAAACTTGGTGGAGAGCAGATATATTAAGAACCCCGTTTTATGTTTCGTTGGATTTTTTTTTAAAGAAAATTAATTTTATTTGTCTTCATAATGTTTTGAAAAAGTAATAATATTTTTATTAAATAAAAAATACATCGCTACAACCAGTTATATATAATTTATTATTTTATCTAACTAATAAACTTGTATCATTAAATATTATTTGGTGGCTTTATAATTTTTATTAATTTAATTATTATATCTTCATATAATATTATCAATAAAAACGTAATCTTTTCAAGATCATTATTGATTAATTAATTTTTTTATTTGTATAAAAAAATCGTATTAAATAATAAAAAATATGTTGTACAAATGTGAGAATCATATTAACCAGTTTTTTCAGTCTAAATGGACCAAATGACTTCCTCAGCCACTCAACATGTACGGTAATCTGTTTATATTAATTAAAAATAACTTTGGCTACTGAAAATATTATAAAACTCAAGTAAATTCCATAAACGGTTATGCCAATTCTCCCATTTTTGAGGGTGTTACCCCAATTTTTTAGCGCTCTCAATATTTTTTCCTTAATGTACTCGTTTAAAAAAAAGTAGCAGTATCCGCCGATTTCTGTTTCTGGGCCTGCTTTGGTCGTATTCTGACTGGACTATAAATCTAGACATTTTTATTAAAAAAAAAAATCGTTTCTTAGGTCAAGCAAATTTATTTGATCAAATGATACCCGTACAGCCACCTCTGCAGACAAAACACGCCGAAGATATTTTACCGAAAATGTTGGTGTGCGGTGTTACTGATGACTTTATGCCAAAAATTGTGTTGTGTCATGATCGGAAAAAAGCCCATAGACATAGACCGAGAAGTGGGTCGCAGGGAAGAGGACCAAGCGCATTGGTAACAAAATTAAAATATATAAATATTCATTGAAATATGTGAAAGGTTAAAAATATCCAAGAGCAAATACTGCTGGCAGCCTCGTACCATACTACATAGGGCGAAAAGTCGCGAGACTTTTGAAGAAAAAACGTTTCTGCCAAAAGCGATTTTATTCTCCAATATAGTTTCCTTCAAAAGCGATACACTTATTCCAGTGATGTTCCAGCATTTGGATACCTTTCATATAGTACGTCGAGCTCTCTTATTGAACTACTAACTCACTACCCGGCCTTTATTCCGGGGTTAGAATGTCGATAATGTATTTTATTGAATCTGATTGGCTCTAAACAGAACCATAAGCTGGCCCTCTATATGCACCAGACCTTTTTCCCTCAACCCATAAGTAGAAAGTTAAAAATAGTCAATTTTTTGTTCTGCACTACTGACACAGTAAACGTAAAACACAGTAGCGATGCTCAAGAAAATTTTAAGGTTCTGTTTTTTATTACGCATGCGTTTCCTATTATACCAACAAATTATTTTTCTTTCAGAGTCCAATAACTAGAAAATTAGATGAAAGCTACAACATGCAGGAACGTCTCGTAACCGAAAACGTCGACCTGCAAGGTACAAGGTAACTGTCGCCTGTCAAATTGTCAACTACACTTTACCCCTCTGACAGTGGCACATTAAAATAGGAAATTTTATAAGAGTTAATCAAAATTTTTTGTGATTTGAGACTCCCTCTGTCTTTATTTTAGATACAAGTTACAATCGGACATTTATAATAAAGATCGCGCTGTGGAGTGCTTACAGAAGCAATTGTGTAGCATCCAAAATGAAATGAGAATGGTTTATCAAGAAAATGCTATGTTAAAAGGACAATCACAGGTATTTTTTTTTATAAAATCAATAGCTCCATCGAACTAAGATGTAACTAAAGTGGAGAAAAAGCACGTCTTTTCATAATTTTAATTTTTTGGAACGGCAGTAATACAATCATCAACAAACCTATAGAAAAATGGTATTGCAATACTATGTTACTAATCGCGCCACTACACTGGATATGGATGAACCCATTGCACAACCATCTACTTGTTGATATAGATTTTCTTCAAATTGTAAATATGTTGAGTTCAGAACCAATTTGGTTGCAGCACTAAATTCCTATATTGGTATATCGGTAAATATTTTGATTTGGTTCCATTTTTTAGTGTTCCGTACGGAACACTTATAAGATCACTTCGGTGTCTGTCTGTCTGTCTGTCTATCACACCCGATTTTCTCCGAAACTATTTGACATAGAAAGTTGAAATTTGGTAATAATATAGGAATTGATGGCCTCATCAGAGCCATGTAGTTTTAAGAGTTAAATTTTGACTTAAGGGGTTAGTTTTGGGGGGTGAAATCGGAAGTGAAAAAAAAAATTTTTTACTAGGTCATCGAGTGTGGTGTCAAATAAAAGGTTGTGAAAACCCGAGTAAAAAATATATATATAATGTAATACTTGCGCGCACTTTTCTTTGTATTATTTATAAGTACTTATCAAAAAATTTTGAAAATATCCTGGAATATTCTCCACGGGGTGTAGATTGAACGAAAATTATCACGACGGCATTAATAATTTACCTGGTATATAAAAAAAAACAAAAATTTCAAGGTCATTACTTTTCAGTAAAGATTGGAAACAAACTTTGTTGAAAACTCATTTGGGGTGTGTTTTGTGAAATCACTGATCATTTTATACCCCTGTAACAATTTTTTTTATTTTAAAAGCAATCAACGTACGGAACACTAATTGCGCAAGTTCAACTTGCACTTGACCGGTTTTTTCTTTATAAACTCAGTTGCATGAGTCATAGGTATATTGGTGTAACACATGGGCTGAAAAGTCCCGGGCCTAACACATAGATGGCGCTAGTTTTATTGCAGTCACCTTTTTTTCAGTTAATACTAACCTTCAAAAGACAGCTGTTAAAATTTCATGATATTCTATTCATTAGTTTGTGAGTTATTGTGCTAAGAGTGACGCTACTTTTGTTATTTTCAAAACAATGGATCAAAAACAATTTCGTGTTTTAATTTTACACTGCTTCTTGATGGGAAAAAAAATACCGTTCAAGCGAAGCAATGGCTTGAAAAGTGTTATGGGGACTCCGCTCCATCAGAAACAACAATAAAACGTTGGTTTGCTGACTTCAAACGTGGTCGTAGAGACACCGATGATGCAGAACGCAGTGGACGTCCAAATGAGGCGGTAACACCAGAAAAACATCAAAAAAATCCATAAAATCGTTTTGAATGATCGAAAAGTGAAGTTGCGTGAGTTAGCTGACATCGTAAAGATATCAAAAGAACGTGTTGGCTTTATATTGCATGAGCATTTGACTATGAGAAAGCTCTGTTCAAAGTGGGTGCCGCGTTTGCTCACTGTTGATCAAAAACAAGAACGTGTTGATGATTCTGAGCAGTGTTTGGCCATGTTTAAACGTAACAAACCGGAATTTTTGCGTCGATATGTGACAATGGATGAAACATGGATCCATCACTTCACTCCGGAATCCAAACGATCGTCATCTAAGTGGACAGCAACTGGTGAACCTCGTCCAAAGCGCCCGAAAGCACAACAATCGGCTGGAAAGGTTATGGCCTCGGTATTTTGGGATGTGCGTGGTGTAATATTCATCGACTATCTTGAGAAAGGAAATACCATCAACAGTGAATATTATATAGCGTTATTGGAGCGTTTGAAGGCCGAAATTGCAAAGAAACGACCGCATATGGCAAAGAAAAAATTTTGTTTCATCAAGACAACGCACCGTGTCACAAGTCAATCAAAACAATGGCAAAACTACATGAATTGAACTTCGAATTGCTCCCACATCCACCGTATTCGCCAGATTTGGCTCCCAGCGACTACTGGCTGTTCGCAGACCTGAAAAAAATGCTCGCCGGTAAGAAATTTCGCACGAATGAAGAGGTTATCGCTGAAACTGAGGCCTATTTTGAGGCAAAAGATAAATCGTTCTACAAAAGTGGTATTGAAATGTTAGAGCGGCGCTGGAATGATTGCGTTGCTCTTGATGGAGATTACGTTGATGAATAAAGCTAATTTTGAACCAAAAAAACCGTGTTTTCTTTGTTAGGCCCGGGACTTTTCAGCCCATGTGTTATAATGATATGACATCAAGGGATACCAATATATAGTCCAGTGGAAGTTTTATTTTTGTTATTTTTTCCTTGAAATGGAATGAGTCTTTAATATAGTAGTTATTTTTGTAAATTATCTTTTTAATTATGTTTTTGAGAAATCTGGATAAGTTGTTAAACGGGTGTTAAATGCATGAAATTATTGGTCGCAGCGGAATGTTATTTTTATGTAGCTTTGGGAGTCCATATATTTTTGGTGGTATGGCATTTCCGATTTTCAATGTTTAAGAAATTTGTGGTGCAATGTATTGTTTATTTTCCGACCTTTCTATTAGGTGATTGTTTTGTTTTTAATATATATTAGTAGGATCTTGCTTAATTTATTTATATGTTTTTTTGTCATTAAGTAACAAGCTCATTTTGATTTTATAGTTTTCTATTTTTTTAATGACTATTTTGTTGGTTTTATCAGCTTTTAGTATTTTTAATTCGGGGTGGTGTTTTAGGAATTTTTTTGTTGCTTAGAATGTTACAAGTTTAGGCTCCAAGTTTTTCTTTCTCCATCTGTGTGAGGTAGTGGATTCCATTTTCTTTGTTGCTTACAATGTTGTAACCAAGTAAACAGAGGCGAATTTCTCACTGTTAGTAAGGTTTGCTGAAATTGCTTTCGATGCAACCACAGACATGCATTTCAACGTGTTGAGAGATCTGTTTTTTGTAATTTGCCACAGTTATATCCTGTGCAATTTTAGGGATAACCTGTAGTTGTACATATTTTAGGTTCAAGTCTGATTTTAAATGCGCCACGGTCACAGCGCTTAACAAATTTATGTACTTTTCTTTCTACAGTCCCTGGCCAAATTATTAGACGCACTGTATTTTTTTTAGTAATTTTATGTTTCTTAAGAGTGTTTATGCAATACTGGTATATTTAAACTACAATATTATTGATTTTTATTTAAAAGAATTGTTGTAGACTACGTATTTGTATTTATTTTTAACATATGGCAACACTGTGTTGACAAAGTGATACATGAACGTAAATAAGTACAAACCTGTATCAGTCGCGATCGGAATCGAGTCAGGTACGGACGTGTTTCTGTGGCTTTATGGACTGTGATTGTTTGTTTAACAGTTTTATACTACTCAGTTATTAGTTTATTTTGTATGCAGTGTTTTAAAAAAGTAATTGGACTATTTTCATTATGGGTAGAAAAGGCGATCTTTCACCACGTAAAAAAGCTGAAGTGAAGGCCCTTGTGATTGCGAAAACATTTACAAACCGAGAAATATCACGAAGATTGGAGGTTTCTGAAGCTAGTGTACGACGCATAAAAAAAAAGTTGAGTCAGGGAAGGAATTAAGCCCGAAAAGAAAGAAAAGATGCGGTAGAAAACCAATTTTCATTCCACGGTCAGAGAGATGTTTGAAGAAAATTTAAGTAGAAAACAGATTTGCTACCACAAAGGTAATAAAATCACAACTCCAGGATGCTAGCGTAAATGCTTCTGGGCGCACTGTTCGAAGAAAATTGAAAGAATTAGATTTTAAGGCCTGTCGCCCCGCCAGGAAGCCCAAGTTAACAGCTGCAATGAAAGCAAAGCGCCTAAAGTGGGCCAAACAATATCAAGACAAAGATGTGGACTTCATTATTATCATTTTCAGTTAAATAAAGCAAATAAACATGGAAGTTTATATATTTTTCCTATTTTTGACAGGTCTGCTTCAGTGACGAAAGCACATTCGAAATTTTGCAGAATAAAGCTCAGTATGTGCGTCGTCGTCATGGAGAACAGTTTCATCCTGATTGTGTCGTCCCGACGGTTAAAACATCCCACCAAAGTGTTGATTTGGTCAGTCATCAGCGGCAAGGGCACTGGACGTCTATACGTCGTCAAAGGAATAATGAGGCAAGATCAGTACAAAGAAGTATTACAAAATCGGTTGATTCCGCAGCTCAGAGAATGGTTTCCAAATGGGGAACCATTCACTTTCATGCAAGATGGAGCTCCCTGCCACACTGCTCGATCTGTTAAAGCTTTTTTGGCAGAAAAAAATATCCCTCTGTTGGATTGGCCCTGATATGAACCCCATTGAAAATGTGTGGGAGCTGATGAAAAGAGAAGTGGCTGTGATTACCAACAAAACTCAGCTCCTAGAAAGAAGATCATCCTCAAATGCAGGAGACAGTACAATCTTGCATTGATAGCATGCCGCGCAGAATTAAAGCTCTGATAGCGGCTAAAGGTGGCTCAACTAAATATTGACTTTTACTAACATTAATTTCACTTTTCTTTAAAACTTAATAAACTTATGCTTTTCTAAATTAATGCTGTTTTATTTATGTCAAATAAATAGGTAATTGATTGGATAATATAAAAATAAAAAACAAATCAATTTAAAATAATAAAACGGTACAATATCACTCGGTAATTAATATTTTACATGAAATCTTGCAGTGCGTCTAATAATTTGGCCAGGGACTGTATAACACTATTCAAAAATAGATACGCATTTCGGTCGTGTAGTAATGGGTGGAAAATCTCGAGACTTTTGAAGAAAAAACCAAGTTTTCGCCAAAAATCGGTTTTATTCTTCGACGTAGCCTCCTTCAAGAGCGACACACTTATTCCAGAGATCTTCCAACATTTGCATACCGTTTATATAGTACGATTTGTCAAGCTCTCTAAAATAAGCCTTAGTGTTCCATTCGATTTCTTCATTTTACCCAAATCTCTTTCCCAGGAGCCACTTTTTCAACTTTGGAAAGAGGTAATAATCCCTGGAGGTCAGATTTGGTAATTACGGCTGAAGAGGAAGCATCTTGAGTGACAGGATTGAAGACCTTCACTGCCTGTTAGATAGAGGTGAGCAGTGACTGCCTCGTGAGTGGACGTCCGGATCGTAGTGCATCATCGGTGCTCGCACAACACCATTAAACTTCACTGAACCATCGACATATAGTTGCTTTTGACGGAGCAGATGTGCCGTGACACTTCTCAAGCCATTCTTGGGTTCTGGTTATATTTTTTCCCATCAAAAAATAATGTTTAATCAACACGCGAAATTTTTTTTGTTTCCTCGTTTCGCAAAATTCAAAAGTAGCATCACTTAAACAGCTGTAACTCGCAAACGAATAGACGAGATGTCATAAAAATTTTAGACGATTCTTCTGAGAGTTGACATCATGTTTTTTTTGTTCGTGCTGCCACCTCTCGAAGAGTCTCGAGACGACACACATACCCGATCATTTTCATTTAAAAAGCGCCCTTATTGTTTGCTTTAAGTAACCATGTATAGACTTGCCTCAATTTTGTTGAATTCTAGGACTGCCCAAACCCATCCTGTCCCAAAAATTCACGATCCAATTCACCAACAAGACGAGGCCAAACGTCTTGTGGAGGAGGGAGGGGACTTTGTCCTGCCGATGTCGAGAATAGGCTGCAGGAATATTCAAACACAACAAGTCAGTTGGTAAGCAATTTGTCCCGCAGCTACGCTTCGATAATATAGACTATTCTTGCCCTTGATTATATCAAAACCTTGAATGTAAACCTTTTAAACTCTTTATTGTCTGTAAAAATAAGAACTGAAATGTTTTTAAAATTTGCAAATACAAAGCTTGTCCCAAAAGTAATGCGTCATATTTTTTCCTGACGTGACTATCCGTCGCAAAACGTTTCCAGCAGTTGAGATCGGTGGTGGGGGGCTTTAACAAGACCGCGCGCCGCGCGGCAGTTGGCACAGAGCTCCCAGAGCATCGGGACGTGCGACAGAGTAAACCCGTGCTCGGAAGTGCCGACAAAGTTGCGATGAAGAAATCCCTGGAGCAGCGATACGCAAAACGCCAAATTTTACGTGAAAGTGCTCAAAAAACTGAAGCTGAGGATCAACCTCGTCAGGAGCGAGAACAAGGATTCCTGAAAGTTTGACCACGAAAATACACCCCGCCACACCGCCTTTGTCGTGAGCGACTATGTGACCCGGATCGGGGTGACAACCGTCCCCCAATCGCTCCGGCAGACTTCTTTTTGTTTCCCAAACTCAAAAAATTCATGGAAGAACCTCACGGAGCACCGTCGACAACATCAAAACGACTACTACGAGGTTTATAAAGAGCACCCTCATTGAGGACTTCCAAGGGGCGTTCAGGGCATGGAAATCTTGCTGGCAAGAATGTATTGACGCCAAAGGGTCATTGTACCATTCTAATCAAAAACTAAACCAAAAATTATGACGCATTACTTTTACTATGTCAAGAAAATGTATTGCAGAAATCTCAGGCTAGTTTAATTTTTGTTTCTGCTTCTAGCTGTTGATAAATATTTTTAGTGTTCCGTACGGAACACTTATAAGATTACTTCTGTGTCTGTCTGTTCGTCTGTCACACCCGATTTTCTCCGAAACCATTTGTCATAGAAAGTTGAAATTTGGTAGTAATATAGGAATTGATGGCCTCATCAGAGCCAAGTAGTTTTGAAAGTTAAATTTTGACTTAAGGGGTTAGTTTTGGGGGGTGAAATCGGAAGTAAAAAAAAAAAATTTTTACTAGAAAAACGCTGTCCACCCGCCTTATCTCGAAAAGTACTTATCAAAAAATTTTGAAAAAATTCTGGAATATTCTCCACGGGGTGTAGATTGAACGAAAATTATCACGAGTGCATTACCTTTAATAATTTATCCAGTATATAAAAAAACAAAAATTTCAAGGTTATCAGATTTCAATAAAGACCGGAAACAAACTTTGTTGAGAACTCATTTGGGGTGTGTTTTGTGAAGTCACTGATCATTTTATACCTCCGTAACAAAATTTTTTATTTTGAAAGCAATCAACGTACGGAACACTAATTGCGTAAGTTCAACTTGCACTTGACCAGTTATTTATTTTAGGAAAAGCAACTTGTAGACATCGAACGAGAAGTATCACTTATTCAGCAACAGTTAACAGGCGTTCAAAAAGAACGCAAACATCTTGAATACCACCGTAAAGTGCTGGCTTATTGTCAGAGATCACCATGTCAAAGACCACCTTGCCAAAGGCCTCCTTGTCAAAGACCACCTTGTCCAGCCAGGTACATTTGTACAAATATAAAAATTTAAATTACATTGAAACTTTTGTGGTGTACGGGGCACATATTTTTGAAGGGTTATTGCAACTACGTTGAAGACTTTACCCTCAGAAAAAATCAACTTTCTGTGAAATATTTAAGTAAATATGTCAATTATATGACAAATATTTTATTTCCAGATCCGTTCGTAGGAGTAAAGAAAGAACTCGTGACGACGATGATGACTCTGACGAATGCTCATTTTGTGCTCAACCTAATGCAGCGGCACTCGGCGACGCTCCCGTTGTTAACCCTAACATTCCACCTCAAACGCCTAGTCCCTCAGGTTCACCCAAACCGCAGACACCTGACGATTGTCCCCATCCACCAATTCCTCCGTATCCACCGATCTCCGATGATAGCGAAGATAATGGTATTCCTACACCCTCGGAGTGTGGTGCTGCGTATCCTCCATGTTCACCTTTTCCTCCTTGTCCTTACGGACCGCCTTGTCAGCCGTTCCCGCCTTGCCCACCATGGTACTGTAAGCCACCTCCGTGTTGGGGTCCACCACCCTGTCAACCTTGTCCACCACCCTGTCAACCTTGTCCACCATGCGGGGTAAGTATACACAATTAAAAATTATCATTATTCTAAAAGAAAAGATTTAAATCTCCCAAATTTAAGCATGTATAAGGGAGGGGTGGGGGTAGATATTAATCTATAAAATACGGATATGTTATTCTGGATGTAGGCCTGAGTGTGTCTGTCTTTCTCCATGTCTACGTTAATCATCACCTTCATGGACATCTTTGGTACTGTGATGCTTTTACCTCGATTACACTTCATACGAAGTAGCCTAAGTAATAGCAACCTACTTACTACTAATATCACCGAATAGGCAGAGTGCGTGACTGTAGTCACATCGTAGATATTTAGTCAGATTCACAGATCATTCTGGCAATAGGCATTGTTAATCTGAATCAAAAAAAAATCAAAATCAAATCAAAACGCTTTTTACTTACAGGGGGAAGAAAATAATACAGAATTAAAGGAATGTCGAGAAAAATATAAACAACTTCTAGAAAATTTTAAAGCGAAGGTGACTGAAATTGCTGGCTTGAGGGCTGATAACGAAAAATTGAAAGAAATAGCTGAAAAAGCGGAAGCAGCAAGACAGAAACTGGAGGCTAAAGTGAAAGAACTTGAGAAGAAAATTAAAGATATGAGAGGAGAAGGTGGAGGGGTAAATTATAACTATAATTTTCATTTTTCCTACAGCTAATTCTACCCATAAGCCTAAATAACTTATCGTAGGCCTACTTCTACCTTACCTACTCTCTATTATTCCCTACACAATTTAATAATAACATTTAAAAAAATCGTAAATTTACATTAAAAAAAATTAAATTTGAGACTAAAATGGCCAATTTCTAGGGCCTAAATTGTTTAAATGAGTTTTTAAGTACCTCAAATGAAAGCTTAGGGACTAAGGAACATTTTCTGATATTTTAGGTAGTACTGAAAAAAAGTCGTTTAAAAAATTTGTCAGAAGAAAAAAACGTGATTCGGTAAAATTTATCAATATTATGAGGAGTGAAAAATATATAAATATAAATAAAAAAAATGGCTAAAATTATGTTTGGATCAATTAAAGTAATGTCCATAGAACATATTTCCAGAGTTATCTAAAAAAAATTAACTTGCAGTTTGCAAGTACGCCTATTTAATCGTAAAAAATAACAAACAAGGATAAAAACGGTCAATTTCTCCCGACCCGAAGGTTCAAAGTCCCTTAAATTTTTGGTTTTTTTTATCTAGAATCAAAACCCATCAGAATTTTTAGTTTATCTTCGATAAATTTTTGATAAAATTGCAAAAATACGCTAAAAAATCCAAAAACCGGCTAATTCTTCCATTTTTGAGGGTGTTGCCCCAATTTTTCAACGGTCGCAATATTTTTCCCTTAATGTACTCGTCGAGACGAGTATTTTTTTAAAAAGAGTAGCAGTGTCCGACGATTTGTGTTATGGCCTGTTTTGGTCGTAACCTGACTGGACTAATTGTTTTAGGCGAAATACGATTATCTCTCCAGCCTAGAATCTGGATTGTTCTTCTTTCTCGTACTTTTTATACTTAATCTCACTCAAAAATATTGATAAAACACAATATTTATCGAGCAAATTTTAGGGAGATAATTCAAAGGAACAACTAATTGAGCTACAGCAACAGATTAAAGTTTACAAAGAATTATACAGGCAAGCTCAGGATGAGTTAGAAGAACTGAGGGCTTGCGTCGAAGATTTACAGACACAAATGAATGAGTATAGAGAAAAGGTAATTTTCTACTCGTTAATTTTTTATGATTAATGTGTTTTCTAAACTGCTTGTAATCATAAAATAACCGGTCAAGTGCAACTTGGACTTGCGCAATTAGTGTTCCGTACTGAGATTACCTTTAAAATAAAAACCGGTCAAGTGCAAGTTGAACTTGCACAATTAGTGTTCCGTACGTTGATTGTTTTTAAAATAAAAATTTTTGTTAGGGTGGTATAAAATGATCAGTGACTTCACAAAACACACCCCAAATGAGTTTTCAATAAAGTTTGTTTCCAATTTTTACTGAAAACTGGTGACCTTGAAATTTTGTTTTTTTTTTTATATACCAAATAAATTATTAAAGGTAATGCACTCGTGATCATTTTCGTTCAATCTATACCCCGTGGAAAATATTCCAGAGCTTTTTCAAAATTTTTTGATCAGTACTTTTCGAGATAAGGTAGGGGACAACGATTTTTTAAAAGTAATACGAAGAAAAGTGTGCGCAAGTATTACATTATATATATATATATATATATATATATATTTTACTCGTGTTTTCACAAGCTTTCATTTGACACCACACTCGATGACCTAGTAAAACAAATTTTTTTTCACTTCCGATTTCACCCCTCAAAACGAACCCCTTAAGTCGAAATTTATGTTACGGTGGTATAAAATGATCAGTAACTTCACAAAACACACCCCAAATGAGTTTTCAACAAAGTTTGTTTCCAATCTTTACTGAAATCTGATGACCTTGAAATTTTTGTTTTTTTTATGTACCATATAAATTCTCGTGATAATTTTCGTTCACTCTACACCCCGTGGAGAATATTCCAGAATTTTTTCGAAATTTTTTGATAAGTACTTTTCGAGATAAGGCCCGGGACAGCGATTTTTTCGCGAATTTTTAAAAATAATACAAAGAAAAGTGCGCGCAATATATATATATTTTACTCATGTTTTCACAAGCTTTCATTTGACACCACACTCGATGACCTAGTAAAAAAATTTTTTTTTTCACTTCCGACTTCACCCCCCAAAACTAACCCCTTAAGTCAAAATTTAATTCTCAAAACTACATGGCTCTGATGAGGCCATCAATTCCTATATTACTACCAAATTTCACCTTTCTATGTCAAATAGTTTCGGAGAAAATCGGGTGTGACAGACAGACAAACAGACACCGAAGTGATCTTATAAGTGTTCCGTACGGAACACTAATTAGCTACCTAATAGCCAATAAATGAATCTAGCTTAATCTAAAATATAGTAGTAAAAGTTTAAAGCAGACAGAATATTTGTTTAATTATAAACAAATAAAATAAAATTATTTCGTCTTCGGTCCCTATCCGTTGATCACCAGTCATCAGGATATTACTGACTGCACTAAGTACATTATGATATTTTGTAGCTCTTAGTCCTGGTTTTCAAACATTCTCCATTCTGTCATACCACATAGTTTTTTTACCAGAAAAATTATCAAACATAATGCAGTCGTGATAATTTTCGTTCAATCGTCACTTTATGGAGAATACTCCAGAATGTTTTCAAAATTTTTGGAACGGTACTTTTCGATATAGGGTAGGGGGACAGAGATTTTTGGTCCACAATCTTAACATAAAGCAAAATCCGCTGATAGATTATTCGAGGTTGAACATATTTCACTGCTTAAAATAATTCATTTAGTTATTTGCTACGAAATTTAATGTTACTTCAACACTTAAAAATTTCCACCAAAGCGTAGAGTTTCAAAATTGCTCTATGTTTAAGGCCGTATTTTAGATTTTACCACTTAATACAGACGTTTATACATACAGAACACTTCCTGGCAAATTTTGAGGAAAATGAAATGTTCTTTTTACATACATTTGATATCACATTTATAACTCAAAATTTTTATTAAAGCAAATAGTTTTGAAGTTTTGAAAATATAGTATGCAAAAGAGGGTTTAAAGCAGAAGCAAGCAGACCAAGCTAACGAGACTCTTCTATCCAAATCACCTTTCCTATTTTGTTACCTTCTATTAATAGTTCGTGGCTGTTATATTCACTTTCGTTGTTCAAATATTTCGTTTCAGTGAAATTTATTTTTAGACCTATTTCTCTAGACTTGTTATTTAATTCCATCATCATTTCTTGTAATTCTTCTTTTGTGTTGACGATCAGAGTGACATCATCTGCTAACCTTAAGTGCAACTTTTGTAAGAAGTAAAACACTACTTAAATTTCCACTAAATTTTTTATTTTTAACACCATGACATGTCTCGCTGTACGACAGCTTCTTCAGATGGTTTGTTACAAAATGAGGGTAAAATTACTATAATAAATGGTTGGTTCACAATTTATGGCAGGTAATTTAATTAAGACAGATTTAGTAATGGTGAATTATTTAAGTGTAATTGTTCATTTATTAAGGAATCTGAATTTTTCAATTTGTTTATTTCTAAAGATTCTAGGCCCTTTGTGCACGTATGTAATATTTCAAAGTTTGGGTTGAATTGGTGGTTATTTTCAATTAAATGGTTTGCGTAGTTTAAGTTATTTTTTCTATTGATGCATGATGAAGCATGTTCTTTTATTCTTTTTGAAAAACTTCTTCCTGTTTGACCTATATATGTTTTTGAGCAATTTCCACAACTTAATTTGTATACTCCGGATCTATTGTCTCTATCTGTTTTAGTTTTGTTATTTTTTATAAATTTGCCAAGTGTTTTGGATGTTTTAAATGCTGTGTTAATATTTAATTTTCTCAAGAATCTTTTTAATCTATTGCTGCATCTACCATAGTACGTTATTGACTTTACGTTTTTATAAAGTTCTTCTTCAACTGAAAGTTATCAGAAAATTATTAAATCAACGATCTCTAATTGTAAAAGTTTGTTTAATGATAAAGATTCTAGAATTTTCACTCTTATGAACCCACAAACACCTAAACTATATTCACTAATTAAACTTCACAAAACGGGTTACCTTATAAGGCCAGTAGTATCTTTCGTGTCAGCCCCATCTTATAAACTATCAAAACGTCTAGTTCAAATACTCATAGAAAACACCAAATTTGCTCAATTTGCAATAAAAAATTCACAACAACTAGTTAAAAACATCAAACATTTAAAGTTACCTGACAATTCAAAATTAATCTCTTTCGATGTTAGTAGGGAAACTATATTACTAATTGAAAAACTTCTTTCTGAAATCAATGTCAACCCAATAATAAAACAAGACATCTTAAATTGCTTAAAAGTTTGCCTAGAACAAAATTATTTTGAATTTAATAACGACCTACACAGCAGCCTAGACGGTCTCATAATGGGCAATCCACTTAGTCCTCTTTTGGCGAAAATATTTATAAATAACATAGAAAACCAAATAAGCAAACACCCACTGCTTAAAAAATTTGTATACTGGCATAGGTATGTGGATGATACTTATGTTGTTTTACAGGAAGTGATATACAATTTGCCACATTTCAAAATTTTTTGATAATATACACAAAAACATAAAATTCACCAGTGAAGTTGAAATCAACAATAGCTTAAACTTTCTTGACGTAACAATAAAAAGACATAATAACAAACACATTTTTTTTCTGTTTACCATAAACCGTCACATACTGACATAATTATCCATACTACTTCATGTCATCCACCAAGTCACAAACTTGCAGTTTTTCATAATATGATTCACAGACTAATAAATATTCCTCTGAACCAAGACGATTTTCAAAAAGAACTTATTATTATAAAACAATTAACAGTAAATAATGACTATTCACCATCCATAACAGATAATATTCTCAAGAAAAAACTTTACAAAAAAGCCATTAGTACAGTTTCTCCTAGTAATAAAGAACCTTATAAAAACGTAAAGACAATAACGTACGAGTACTATGGTACATGCAGCACTAGATTAAATACATTCTTGAGAAAATTAAATATTAACACAGCATTTAAAACATCCAATGCACTTGGCAAATTTATAAAAAATAACAAAACTAAAACAGATATAGACAATAGATCCGGAGTATACAAATTAAATTGTGGAAATTGCTCAAAAACATATATAGGTCAAACAGGAAGAAGTTTTTCAAAAAGAACATACTTCATCATACATCAATAGAAAAAATAACTCAAATTACGCAAATCATTTAATTAAAAATAACCACCAATTCAACCCAAACTTTGAAATATTACATACTTGCACAAAGAGCCTGAAACTTAATCACCTAGAATCTTTAGAAATAAACAAATTGAAAAAATCAGATTCCTTAATAAATGCACAATTAGACTTAAATAATTCACCATTACTAAATCTGTTTTAATTAAATTATTTTATAACCTGCCATAAATTGTGAACCAACCATTTATTATAGTAATTTTACCCTCATTTTGTAACAAACCATCTGAAGAAGCTGTCGTACAGCGAAACACGTCATGGTGTTAAAAATAAAAAATTTGGTGGAAATTTAAGTAATATGTTTTACTTCTTGCAAAACTTCTAGTTATGGATTTCCACCAAGTATCGGCTGAATCAGTTCAAACCTTAAGTGCGTTCACCATCCATTAGTATTTCTTTATTTTCCCACTTTAACCCACTCTTCTAGAGTCGAGCTTTGGGGATATCGAGTCGCCTTGTCGAATTCCTCTTTTAATTTTGATTTTATTTGTTTTTTCTTCAAGAATTATTTGTGAAGTGGCATGTTTATATATGTATTCAAGAAAAGTTGTGTATCATTAATCGACTCTGCTGTTACTTATGGCGTTAAGGACGGCCCATATCTCTACCGAATCAAATGCTTTTTCGTAGTCAACTATCCACAAGTTTTTTTTTTATGGGTCTAGCACACGTGCTGCAGGGAAGTCCCTAAAGCGCTCCAGGAGCGGCACGAGTGCGGAAAAAGCGACACAGCGCTGGGCAAATTATTCCAAAGGGATGACGTTCTCCATATAAAAGATTGCTTGAAAAGTGTTGTACGCGGAGTAACAAGCTGAACCTCATACGGATGCGAAGCACCAGCGCGACGTGTATTTCTAACATGCACCGCTTTGGGAGGAATTAAGCGGGCTACATCCTTCGAACACTTTCCATGAAAATACTTGTAGAACAGACTCAAGTCGCCAACCGTTCTTCGATGTTCCAGCGAATCAAGGCCGCCGGTCAGTTCCGGGTCCCCAATCAGACGGACCGCTCTTCTCTGAACAGAATCCAACAAATGCAGTGTATGTTTGGGAGCGGAGCCCCAAACGTGGGAGCAGTATTCCATAGTTGGTCGAATTTGGGCTTTGTAAAGAATTAACAGTTGCTGTGGGGTGTAAAGCTTTCTGGTTCTAAATAATATTCCCAACTTTTGAGAAGCTCTCCTTGCTATGCCTGCAACATGCTCATGCCAAGACATATTTGCTCCCAAACTAACGCCCAACAAATTGAGCGACGATGCTAGGGGAATGGAGTGCCCCGACATAACTATGTCGGGTTCAGCAACGTTAACTTTTTTAGAAAAAACTGCCGCTTGGGTTTTTGTAGCGTTAAATTCCACTTGGTTACTATCACCCCAAGATAGAATTTCTTCCAGGTCTTTGTTAAGTTGAACGACCTCCTGCTGTCTGCGGATATTCGCCTGAGCAGCCGATGTCCGAGCGTTCAAGGTGAATAAAGAGACAAGCGTACTGTCATCTGCAAAGCTATAGATTGGATTCCCGGTCTTTTCCAGCAGATCGTTAATGTAAATGAGAAAGAGAGTAGGAGACAGTATGGAGCCATGGGATACACCGGCGTTGATAGTGAGGGTGTTAGAAAGAAATCCGTCGACCGCCACTCGTAAAGAACGCTCTCTGAGGAAACATGAGAGCCACAAACAGAACCTTTTAGACATACCATAAGAGCGTAACTTAGCCAACAGTCCATCGTGCCAAACACGGTCGAATGCCTTGGATATGTCAAGAGCAACCGCTCGAGATTCTCCAAAGTGTTCAATTGCGTTGTTCCAAACATATGTTACATAAGTCAGAAGATCTCCTGTTGATCTATGTTTACGAAAACCATATTGGTGATCGCTAATAATATTGAATCGTTCAAGATATTTTAGAAGATGCTCATTGATAACCTTTTCCATGACTTTCGATATTATTGAAAGCAGTGCAACTGGTCGGTAGTTATTTGGCAAGGTCTTCTTACCTTTTTTAGGTATCGGCTGAACCGTGGCACATTTCCAGCAAGACGAAAAAATATTCCCTTTCTGTAGGATAGGTTAAAAAGTCTACAGAAAACTGGTGTTAGTTCCCTTGCACAGTTTTTGAGGTGACCTTATATTCATTTGCTTTTTCCACTAGTAATATAACTGTTTGAAGATGGTCTAAAGTGCTGTATCTCCGTCTAAATCCCACTTGTTCTCGTGATTGATAAGTGTCTAATTTGTTCGTTAATCTACGAGTATATGTTATAATTCTAGTGTGAAATTTGTATAGTACCGATAACAGGCTGACGGGTCTGTAATTCTCCAATTTAAATTTATTCCCCTTTTTAAAAATAAGCAAAATCAAGGCGTTTACCCAAGGTGTTGGTAATTTACTTTCTATAAGGCACCTCTTAAATAGAGCTTGAAGAGATTGTATTATTGATGCCCCTTCATACCTTATCCTACCAACTACAACTTTATGTCAAATAGTTCCGGAGAAAATCAGGTGTGACAGACGGACATCGATGTAATCCCATGAGTATTCCGTACGGAACACTAAAAATAATTGTAGTTTCTCTCATGAATTATTTATTATTCTTGTTAGTTCGCTAAGCAGTAGAAATTATCTTGAATCATAAGATGATTTCTACTGATGTTGATGATAATGTTGACGATCTTTTAATATATACAGTTTCTAGAGGGCTTCATCGCCTACTTTGTCGGACTAATTATTGAATATGATTATTTTTAGTATCTTGAAGCTGTTCAGATGGTAGAGGAGCAACGTCGCCAAATTGATTTAATGAAATTAGAAAACAACAGAGTCAGCGAGCAAGTCAACCTGGAGATACAAAGAATTAAAAATCAATTCCAAGAGAAACTACAAGAGCTTGCTCCTTTGCCTGATATTTTAAAAGCTACTCAAGCCAAGGTAAAATCTTCTCCATAGGTCTTATAAGTACGGGATTTTTTTTGCAGGAAGAAATCCGCCTTATGGATTCTGGAGCAGTCTGCGTCACCATAAGGGTGCCCCACAGTGCTCCAGTTACGTGGGGCTCTCCAACCTGTAGGGTTGGCATACCCACTCAATTTCCTTGTCAGCTGGGAAAACCCTTTCCTCCTTTTACACACTGAAATTTTTAATGTCTAGGTGTTTGCATGTTTTTAACTCTAAGGTTAATTTTCTAATGACTAGAACTAATCTACCTTATCCTAACTTAAAGCTAAATTAACCTAAACCCACAAGTTTCGGGGAGTGTTGAGTTATAATTGTGTTAGTTGTGTGTGATGTTTACACTTTTAACTGATAGAAGTTACTCATCTAAACTACGACCTTATCCTTAAATACTAAGTACCAAGGTAGTCAATGGTCAAGTCTATGTTTAGTGTCGACGGTTTCATTTCTGTTGTCAATTTGGGCAGGGATGATGAGTGTTTTTAATTGTTCTTGGATCGTATCCTTGAACAATTTGCGCTAGTTGCGCAGGGGTCAAGAGAGCCTAGGAAGAGGCTTGGGCGGGGACCGGGTTGGTCGTTTGTTTTTTGGGGGCAAGACGGGAATTGTCTTGAGCCTCTGAAAGTGGATTTTTTACTTTGGTTTGCGATGGATGGCGCGGGCAACCACTGAACGAGGCGGGATGACTGCCTCCGCAGTCTGCGTACTTGGGTAGGCCTTCTTTCTTTTTTACACATTTGGATGTGTGGTGGTCTTCACTACACTTCACACATTTGGAAGGAATGTAACGGCATCATGCTGCATGGCCATGGTCTTGACAATTGAAACACTGTATGCCGCGGGAATTTGGTTTCTGAGCTAACACACGGAGCTCAAAACCATAAAGGAATCTTACCTTGTAAATATCTGTTTCAGATTTAGGCAAAAGAACAAGCACTATAGGCACGGGCTTGCCATTGGAATGAGTCCAACGTATGATGTTTTTAGGGTTGAAGCCCTGTTGGACAAGGTCGTCCCTAATACATTCTTTCGTTAAATGAATAGGTGCACCACGGACTACCACGTGGTTTAATTTTTTTTCCAGAAATCGGAACGTATAGAAGGGTTGTTTATTTTTCTCCAGAAGGGCGGTAGCCTTCCTGAAATCGTCGACAGACGATGTGGAGATTTTGATTCCTTTCCTAACTAGAACGGCTGAAGAATATTTAATATTGTTGGACTTGAAATGGTCAGAGATACTGTCACATTTGGCCACATTGCTAATCACAATGGGCAGGATTTCTTTGGGCCTAAGAGGCCTTTTTGCGATCTTAGTCGGAAGAGTGGATTTTTGGACCACAAATGCAACTGTAGTAGTCGCAGACTGAGTTAGGGGTAGAGAAGGAACATTGTCATTGTCTAAGGTAGGTCTAGTATGTTAGGTTTAAACTTACCCGATCTCTTGTCAAGTTTTTGCTTCAGTTGTGGTGACATTTTTGGTGGGACTTCTTCATCTTCAGAAGCAGACTGGATGACCTGACCTGACCCTTCTATCTCTTGGTTTTCTTTTTTCCAGCCTGGATCATCCTCGTTGCTGGGTGAATCCAAGGACTTGGCGTCCTTCTCCTTTTTGGAGCCCTTGTCCTTTTTTGAGGAGTCGTCAGCAGTACTTTTTTTTCCCTTCCGTAGAAGGTATAATTGACTAGTAAACTTTTGGAGCTCTTTTCTAAGTTCCTGTATGTCCACCATCATCTGTTGTATAATTTTATCTTTTTGAGCAATAGCCTCATCCTGGCGGGCTAAAACTTCATCTTTTCGTTTAGTAAACTCCTGATGTAAACGAATCGAAGATTTTAATTCTTTAGCTGAACCCATGATGAGATTCCAAACACTGCACTGTATCTAATTTCACTTAATTAATTCTCGGTCTATAGACCGTAAAAAATCTAAAATGCCCGACCTCCCTCCGGGCTTCGCTTAACGTATTCCGATTCGACCTTTCCGAACCGAGATCGAAGCAAAATTAACACTAAGTACGGGCTATTTTTGGTGTTTTACTTCTCTTACTAAAGAAGAGAACTATTGCACTCGTAAAAAAAACCAACACATCGAGATTTTTGCATTTTTTTCACATTTCAGGGTCTGTAAATCATTATAACATAGTCCCCCATTTCCGTCGGTTTATCTGTCTGTCTGTCACAATAATTCATGAGCAAAATGAGATGTCGACTTTCAATTTGGTAATACAATACAATGATAGTTTTTGAGGGTCATCACTTTAGAAGAGGGGTGGAGGTCGATAAATTTTGTTCGTTTTCTTAATTAATATGAAAGTTTTTCTTCATTTTTGATTACTGTTCGGTCCAAATCTGGCTCTCGGACAACTTTGACATATTTTGGTCTAAGAAATTCTGGCCTGCTAATAGTCCAGACTTGAATCCCTTGGACTACTACCTATGGAGCGTAATTGACAGGGTTGCCAACAAGTTTGAGCATCCCAATGTGTCATCATTAATGACCGCTGTTGGAGCAGCGTTCGCCAATATGAACAGCGCGGAATTACAGAGAGCGTGACGGCCGTTATTAAAACTAATGGGGAATACATTGAATGATGTGTGATTAACATAGATTCCCTAAGTGCCATGTAAAACGTTTTTTTTCAAACTTCATTTTTCATTAAAAAACATGCTCTTAAAAAAGTCGTTTGATTTGTCCGGATTTTGGTGACGCACCCTATATATATATATATATATATATATATATATATATATATATATATATATATATATGAGGCGTTGCGGATAGTAAGGGGGAACTCAACAAAATGAAGTTTCGAAAAAATTGAATTTATAGAAAAATCTACGAGGCATGTTTTTTAAGTAAGTACCGTTTTGGAATTAAAAAAAGACGTGCAAAGATATCGCTATAATTTTATTTTTACATGAAAGCCTGTACCTTAATCTACTTTTCTACATAATTTCCGTGAATATTGAGGCACTTGTCATAACGTGGCACCAGTTTTTGAATACCCTCCTCATAAAATTCTGCCGCCTGACTTGTTAACCACTGTATCACAAATGTTTTGACTTCGTTATCGTCTTGAAGACGCTGACCACCCAGGTGCTTCTTCAAGTGCAGGAACAAATGGTAGTCGCTGGGCGCCAGATCAGGGCTGTATGGAGGATGATCTAGAGTTTCCCATTTAAAAGATTTGATGAGATCTTTGGTCCGATTAGCCACATGTGGACGGGCATTGTCATGCAGCAAAACGATACCCTTACTCAACTTGCCACGTCTTTTGTTCTGGATTGCACGACGCAGATTGTTCAATGTCTCACAATAAGACGCTGCATTGATTGTCTCATTACGAGGCAGAAACTCCACTAGCAATACTCCTTTTCTGTCCCAAAAAACTGTGCACATGATTTTGCGGGCAGAAATTGTTTGCTTAAACTTCACTTTTTTGGGTGATGATGAATGTCGCCATTCCATGGATTGTTGTTTCGATTCTGGTGTGACGTAGGCCACCCATGTTTCGTCACCAGTAACAATTTGGTCTAAAAAATGTTCACCTTCATTGTGGTACCGCTCAAGGAAAGTCAATGCACTGCCTAAACGTTGGGTTTTGTGCAAATCCGTCAACATTTTTGGAACCCAACGTGAACACAATTTCCGGTAATTCAAGTTCTCGGTCACAATGCGATACAAAACACTACGAGAATATTGAGGAAAGCAGTCGCACAATGATGAAATTGTAAAGCGTCTGTTTTCTCTCACCTTTTCGTCCACTTTCTGCAACAAATCTTCATTAACGACCGAAGGACGCCCACTCCGTTCTTCATCATGCACATTTGTGCGGCCATCTTTAAATGCTCTCACCCATTTCCTTACCATTCCATCACTCATAATGTTTTGTCCGTAAACTTCACAGATCTCACGATGAATATCGATCGGTTTTACGCCTTTAGCACTAAGAAATCGTATAACAGCCCGTACTTCACAATCGGCGGGACTTACGATTGTCGGAGGCATCTTAAACACTCAGTAAACAACGTATACAATGAAGAATCAGACTGTAATGGCGTCAGTGCGTAGACATGAGATGTAGGTTACCAGCGCGCATGCGCGGAACGCCGACCGTATCGCTGCGGCGGCGGAATCGCAAAACGGTACTTACTTAAAAAACATGCCTCGTAAATGGCGAACTCAACAAAATATTGGCAAAATTAGGGTTTTATTATTTATTTATAATTTATTATTTACTTAAGTAGAATAGTGTATTCCGTGAATTTTTAAATGTTTTTTAAATATTTATTTGTGTATTTTTTTTTTCATATTTTACTGTTCGTTTCTGATGCTACACTATCACCTAAAATTGGCAATACCTGGGAAAAAATTAGACCGGTATTAAAAATTTTGAACACATTTTATTTAATTTTAAGGTTATTGTTTTATTTAAAGGTTTTGTTATTACAAAATAGTTACTTGATACAACATACAAAACAGTGGAAATATGGTATTGAAACTAACATAAAAAACCTGTCAAGTGCACGTTAAACTTGCACAATTAGTGTTCCGTACATTGATTGTTTTTAAAATAAAAATTTTTGTTAGGGTGGTATAAAATGATTAGTGACTTTACAAAACACACCCCAAATGAGTTTTCAACAAAGTTTGTTTCCAATCTTTACTGAAAACTGGTGACCTTGAAATTTTGTTTTTTTTTATATATAACAAATAAATTATTAAAGGTAATGCACTCGTGATAATTTTCGTTCAATCTATACCCCGTGGAGAATATTCCAGAATTTTTTCAAAATTTTTTGATCAGTACTTTTTGAGATAAGGTAGGGGACAGCGATTTTTTAAAAGTAATACGAAGAAAAGTGTGCGCAAGTATTACACACCCCAAATGAGTTTTCAACAAAGTTTGTTTCCAATCTTTACTAAAATCTGATGATCTTGAAATTTTTGTTTTTTTTATATACCATACAAATTATTAAAGGTAATGCACTCGTGATAATTTTCGTTCAATCTACACCCCGTGGAGAATATTCCAGAATTTTTTCTAAATTTTTTGATAAGTACTTTTCGAGATAAGGCCCGGGACAGCGATTTTTCGCGAATTTTTAAAAATAATACAAAGAAAAGTGCGCGCAAGTATAATATTATATATATATTTTTTACTCGTGTTTTCACAAGCTTTCATTTGACACCACACTCGATGGCCTAGTAAAAAATTTTTTTTTTCACTTCCGACTTCACCCCCCAAAACTAACCCCTTAAGTCAAAATTTAATTCTCAAAACTACATGGCTCTGATGAGGCCATCAGTTCCTATATTATTACCAAATTTCACCTTTCTATGTCAAACAGTTTCCGAGAAAATCGGGTGTGACAGACAGACAGACATACAGACAGACAGACAGACAGACAGACAGACATACAGACAGACAGACAGACAGACAGACAGACAGACAGACAGACATACAGACAGACAGACACCGAAGTGATCTTATAAGTGTTCCGTACGGAACACTAAAAAAACTAAAGAAAAGAAACAAATAATTAGCCAAGTTTAGTTGTAATCTATTTGGTCATCGTCCATAACATCTTCATTTTCGGTGCTCTTATTCGTTGCTGCGTCTTGAGAGGCTATAATGTTAGTAAAGTACCGACTCCAAGGTAGGGGAACATACGGTAACAAGTCCTGAATGTCCTTTAATTTGGGGGCTGGTATTTTAATGGGAGCACTGTAAAGTCTCGTCAGTGTTTCACTGGCCAAATGAAAATGATCAGGATCATAGTTTTTCACCTTGCCTTTTTGTAGTTTGACTGCCGTTTTGACATCCAAATTGTAAGCAGAATGAATGTAGAAACCTTGCTTAAAGTTATTTGTAAATTCAAAGATCTTTCCATCTTTAAACTTAGCACCAGCCATCTGCATTTTAGTAATTTTCTTTTGAAAATAAGAGAAATTGAAAATCATGTCCTGTCTAAGTTGGACAACGTAAAACTGGTTTTTTCGGCGACAGCTTTCAATCATTAACTTATACTTTTGAACTGCATATTAAACGTATCACGATAATAGTGCTGATTTACCGGGCTGTAACCAGGGTAATTTTCCGTAAGCCATTCATTGTAAAGAGAATAGAGCTTTTTAATATTAAGTCCAACAGGTAAGTATTTTCGATGAGGGCTTTTGGCGGGACTGTAATGACTGGTGGCAGTAGGTAGTGACATGATGTGTTCTTTTACTTTAGAAAGATCGTCATTTCCTATTTTTTTCGCGGGTTCACACCTCCCCCTTTGATCCGTTGTAACAGTTCCAGTTCTGCTGGTTTTGTCAAGTACGACTCGAACGCGCTTTTCAGAGATGCCATGAATGTTATAAAACGCAGTACGACAAACTTCACGATTAGCGTGATCAACAGTCACATTATATTGAATGCGTCTCAGGGTACGACTTGGACGCCCCTTTACGTAAGATCTTTTTACATCATTGCAGATCAACAATTTTGATAAGTAAGCATTCTGTAGATCATAGTTTCCAATTTGCCAAAAAGAGTCAAAAATATTGGTGACCAGTTCAGCGCCTATTTTCTCAAAACATCCACACTTGCAAGGAGGTCCAATTTTGCGGGCAACAACGTGCCTTTTGTTATTTCTTGAAATGTAAGCACTTCCTGAATTTCGTTTCAACTTACACTCGTTTTTTTTTTGCCAATCATTCATCTTAGCAGGTCTCTTTCGCGAATAACCCGACACAGCACTACCATCTAAATGTTGTACACTTACTTCACTACTAGAAGGTCCAGGTTGCGCCATACTTTTCTTAAAAAAAGAAGCAACAAAACCAAACAAAACATAAACGTATTAACTTCAAAATTAACTTGAACTAACACGCAGAAAGCGTAAAATTTCAAGTAAACCTCATTTAGTGACGCAATACCGGCGGTTGCTCCGCGCGAAATTGTTGAGTTCGCCCTTCCTACCCGCCCGGCTATCGCCTGTTCGAAATCTTTCATTTATTTGATACTGAAATTTGAAGGCGAAGCAAGGGCGACCTCAACAATTAGACCGGTATGTGATGTAGGAAAAGTACTATAAAATAGAATTATATAAAAAAAAAAAAATTTGACCCAATGTTGAGTTCGCCCTTACTATCCGCAACGCCTCATATGTATATATATATATATATATATATATATATATATATATATATATATATATATATATATATATATATATGTATGTATGTATGTCATTCAATAAGTAAAGAGAAAATTGATCTCAGCTTAAACCCATTCAACGAAACCGCTTCATACTCCTAGGAGTGCAAGTTGGCAACCTTGTGATGAGTTTTAATCAGCTGTTCGATCATGTAATGTAAACATAACCTCAAAATATTTAGTTTACCATGGTGAGTCCATTGAAAGAGTGTACTTTAGAAGAGCAGCGTTCTGTCATCAGATTTTTAGGAGCAAAAGGTATTAAGCCAAGTGAAATACATTCTAGAATGTTATTACGGTATGGACAAAATTGCATGAACCGTGCGAACGTTTATAAGTGGATCGATTCAAAAGTGGGCGAACAAGAGTGTGTGACGAGCAGCGAAGTGGAGGTCCAGTCGAAGTTTCCGGTCTCCTGTTGGAATCGAGAATTGATGGACTTATTCGTGATAACAGAAGAATTATTATTGAAATGATAGCTTAGGAGGTTGGGGTAAGCGTTGGAACTGTTCACAATATTATTCAGATCCATTTACAGTACCGAGAAACCTGTGCCAGATGGCTTCCCAGGTAGCTTACAGATGCTGATAAAGAATTGAGACTTCGCATTTGTCGAGAGTTAAAGAACCGAGCTTTAATTGAAGAGGATGCTTTTTTTGAAAGAAGAATAGTGACTTGCGATGAGACCTGGATTCATCACTTTCAGCTGGAGTCGACAAGATAAAGCATGCAGTGGAAACACCAGTTCTTCTGTCGCCAAGAAATTCAAGACTCAACCCTCCGCGAGTAAAGTGATGCTGATCATCTTTTGGGACTCTCAAGGGGCAAACTTTTGCGATTACTTTGAGGCTCAACGTCCCATTAATAGCGAATACTATTGTGAGTTGCTGAAGGACAAAGTTAAGGTAGCTATCAAGAGCAAACGCCGTGAACTCTTGCGAGAAGAAGTCGCTCTTCAACACGACAATGCCCGCCCTCAGACGGCCCGGCTTATCCAAGAAGAGCTTCAAGAACTGGGTTGGGAGATCTTGCCTCATCCTGCATACAGTCCAGACCTGGCTCCGTATAATTTTTACCTTTTCGGACCTCTCAAAAATGTTTCGGTTCGGTTCACCGACAATTAAGAAGTGAAGGAGAAAGAATTCTTCATTACAGTAATCAAGAAGTTACCAGAAAGGTGGGACAACTATATTAACCTTGGGAGGGATTATGTCGAAAAGTAGGCCAAATTTTGTAGCAAACTAGTAAATCGTTCTTGAGCTAAAGCTATTTGTCTCTTCACTTATTGAATGACCCTGGTACGTATATATATATATATATATATATATATATATATATATATATATATATATATATATATATGTATGTATATATATATATATATATATATATATATATATATATATATATATATATATATATATATATATATTTTATTTATTTATTTATTTATTTTCTTCTTCTTCTTCTTCTGACCCTTCAAGGCGCCTAGACTTGAGCATAAGTCTCCCTTAGTTCTTTTCATTTTATTCGGTTTTGAGCGGTTCTTATCCAGCTTAATTCCGCTGCTGTCTTAATATCATCATACCAACGTGTTATCGGTCTTCCTCTTGAACATTTGCCAGTCCATGGTCTCCATTTCAGCATCTTTCCGTTCCATCTCTCCCCGTCTATCCTGGCAATGTATCCCGCATAGTCCAATTTAAGGTATGATGCCCTACCTACTAGGTCTATTACTTTGGTTTTATTCCTTATATAGTCGTTTCTTTTTCTATCCCGTAATGACAGACCTAGCATCTTCCTTTCCATTGCTCTTTGGGATACTCTAAGTTTATTTACCATTTGTTTGGTAAAAGTCCATAAGTAACCACTGGCAAAATACATTGATTATACAGCTTGTTCGCAGGTGTAAGGGTATCTTTTTGTTCATTAAGATGTTTAGTTTTGTAAAAGCTGCCCATCCGAGCCTTATTCGTCTTTCAACTTCGATGTCCTTGTTTTCTTTGCTTAGGGTGACTGTTTGACCTATAATCTCGTACGTTTTCTAACTTCTGGTTATTTATTTCTATGTTTGTATCTTCTAGGCACATAGTTTTGATTTTATTTATGTTCATTTTTAGTCCTATCTTTGTTGAGTCTTCCTCTAGTTCTTTTATCATGTTCTTCAAGGCATCACCATTTTCTGCCAACAAGACTATGTCATCAACGAATCTTAGGTGTGTAAGCCTTTTTCCGTTTACATTAATACCTCGGTTCTCCCAATTTAGACTCCTGAACATTCCCTCCAATGCCAGGGTAAATAGTTGCGATGACATTGTATCACCCTGTCTTATTCCTCTATGTATCTCAAAGAACTCAGTTGTATCATGAATTTTTACTGCAACTTTAGCATTTTCGTATATGGTTTTTACTACGTTTACATATCTATGGCCCACCCAGGCTCCCGCTAATTCATGCAGTATAACCCAGTATTCGACGGAGTCAAATGCCTTTTCGTAGTCGATAAAGGGTATGCTTAGCGGCATGTTGTATTCTAGCGCCTTCTCTATTAAAATTTTTATGGTCAAGAGGTGGTCACAAGTGCTGAACCCTTTCCTAAATGCCGCCTGTTCTACGGGTTAGTAGTCTCCGAGCTTCCTATTTATCCTGTTTGAAATTACTCTTATAAACAATTTCTAAATTTGTTGTAATAGGCTGATCGGTCTATGATTATGCAGAAAAGTTGGGTCACCCTTTATAAAGTATTACGATAATTGCCTCATTCCATATTTCCAGTATATTTCCTTGTTCTATGCACATGTTGAAAACTCTTTTCAGTTTAGGCGTGTAATATTTCTCTCATATATATATATATATATATATATATATATATATATATATATATATATATATATATTGATTTTAGCTCCAAGAAGCACAACAAATGCATCTTATCGCAGAGCGAAATAACGAGTGTCTAGCAAGAGAGCTGGAAACTTGCAGAGAAAAAATTAAAATTCTACAGCAAGAATTAGAGATTGGCGCAGGTGGTGAGGTAATATACTGTTTAGTTTAGTTGCCAGTAGGCAATTTGCTGACTGTTAACCGGTGTAGATCCTAAAGAGTCTGTAGCAAGAAAATTTATAATGTTTATGGTTTTTTATAGCATGAAGGACAGAATGTAAAAGAACAACTCGAAGCACGTATCAAAGAGATTGAAAGGGAACTACAGGAAAGAAAAGAAGAAAATGATGAAATTCGCATAGAAATGGGTATGTAACTAATTGCCCCACGGACGCTCCTACATGTCAGTCGAGTTGCCCGATAGAAGCTTAAAAAGGAAAAAGAATCGCTTGTTCGATTGTATCTTCTAGTATTCTATTTGAAATCTTAACAATTTACTCGTCCTTAAAATATTCACATTTGAAAAGAAATGTTGCTTATTTTAAAAAAAATTTGTTCTATATATATTGTTTAGTCTCATCTAGATCATAAGGTTTCGTTTCTGTCTCGCCTCGCAATTTCATGAGCAAAACGAGATATATGTATAACTTATAATGCGAGACAAGAGTAACAACATTAATTCTTATCTTTCTAGAAAAATATCAAGAAAAAGCCGAAGAACAAGAAAAAATTGCAAACTCGAAAATACACGAAATCACCCAGCTCGAGGCCCAACTCGAGACCGTTCGGGAGGAGTCTGCGAGACAAGTTTCTCGAATAAAAGAACGGTGCGAATTAGTACGGAAATCTATGCAGAATCAAATTAATTGCCTCGAAACTCAGTTGGCTCAAATGCGGGCTTGCGTTAGAGCTGCCGAGAAAGATAGAGACGAAGTTAGGGTCATGATGCAAGCGCAAATCAGGAATTTGAACGAGAACTTCGAAGACGCTCAGATGAGAATCAAGAATTTACAGGTATGACAACATTTATTTATATATAAACTCCTGGACAAAATTAACGCAACAATCTGAAAATTAATTTATCTCTTTCTTATGTCAGTTTTAAAGTTTATCGAGTATTTGAATAGTAGGCTATGCATATTTTGTTTCGTTGTTCATGACAGAAATCAAAACAATTCGTTTAGATTTACAGTTTTAAAGAATTTTTTAAAAGATAAACAATTTTCTGTAATAATGCGATAGATTTTATTTAAAAGTAAGCTTATAAATTGTTCCCTTTTTCATAGTAATGCGTTTTTGTGGTAGACTGTTTTATTTTTGACCCCGAAGAATTAGAAAAATGAAACGAACAAGGAATTTAACTGAACACGAGGTAGTGCGAGCCTCAGTTTTATTGGACGAGGGATATTGTCAAAGTTATGTTGCCAATTTGTTACGCAAACATCGTTCCACAATAAGTCGTATGGTAAGACGCTTGAATGAAGTAGGAACTTATTCTAGAAGGCTAGGGCAAGGGCGAAAACGATGCACTAGCGACCTAGATAAACGTTTTATAAGACAATATGCTTTAAGAAACAGGACTGTCACTAGTTCTATAATAAGAAACGAACTCGAAGCTGTTCGCAATATTACAATTTCTTCTAAAACAGTTAGAAAACGGTTAAATGAAGCTGGATTAAACAGTAGGAGACCAGCCACTGCGCCCTTGCTTACTAGAGAGAACAGAGTTGACAGGTTACGTTTTGCTCGAAATCGCGAAAACTGGTCTGTGGATGATTGGAAACAAGTTTTCTTCACAGATGAAACTAGGGTTAGTCTAAAACATCCAGATAGTCGTGAGCGAGTATGGCGAAGACCAGGAGAGAGGTTTGCTCCTTGCAATATCTCTGCAAGGATTCCATTCGGCGGTGGCTCTGTTATGTTCTGGAGTGGCATCTGCTTTGATGCTCGCACAGAGTTAGTTTCTGTCCATACGAGATCCATGAATGCTTACTACTATCTTGAGAATATTGTAATAGAACATGTGATGCCTTTCGGTCATTTTGTGGGGCCCAATTTCCAGTTTATGCAAGACAACGCTCGACCTCACGTGGCTAGGGAGGTACTCGAGTATCTTAATCAAGTTGATATACCGATTATGCAATGGCCACCAAAAACGCCGGATCTGAATCCGGTAGAATATGTATGGGATCACCTTAAGAAAAATGTGAAACGTCATATACCTGCACCTAGAAACCTGAGGGAACTAGAAAATGCAGTTATCACAGAATGGGAGCAAATTCCTCAAGATTTTATTCAAAATTTAATTAGAAGCATGCCTAGGCGCATAAACGCTGTCATCCGAAATAGAGGAGGAAACACACGCTACTAGTGTCCCACTTACACCATTAATTTTGCTACTAGTATCCTAGTTTATTTTTTTCATTATTACATAATTTCAACGATTTTCTTATTAGGTCTTAAGAATAATTTTAATTCGAATCTTATAGAGAAATTTGGTAGCTAATTCACTTTTAAAGTATCGGAATAAGTTTTTTCTAACTTTTAGTGTAACCAATGTTTATAAAAAATTATTAAAATTAATTCATTATAGAGATTTGTATGATTTAATATATTGTTGCGTTAATTTTGTCCAGGAGTGTATATATATATATATATATATATATATATATATATATATATATATATATATATATATATATATATATATATATATATATATATATATATATGGGAAATTCTTCGCCCACCGGACCCCCCATTAGTCCATAAATTGGCGCAATTTATAAGGATATGTAGTTTTGAATTTTGAGTGAAATATTAAGAAATTGTGCTGATTTGGGCTCAATACCGACCCAAATCTGAAAATGGATTTCAAAAAATTTCAGAAAAACTAAAGTAAAAATTTAATTTCCTAATATAACCAAAAATTTTCTATAATAATCTCATTCTATCCCCAAAAACCTACAACTTTTGTAGGAAAAGTTTTTTTTTTAGGACCTCAAATTTTCAGAAATGTTTATCGCTGTGTATTTGCTATATTTTAGATATTCAACAAATTTTTACTCGAGAACTAAAACTTTTAGAGAAATTATGTAAGAAACAAAAAATACTTGTTTTTACTCGTAAAATCACTGTGAATTTTCTCAGAATTTTTGGAAATTTTTTCAACAATTCGTTATTTAAACCTAACCACATCACCGGGAAATTGTTTTAGAACGAAAAAATCGTTAACCGTATAATTTTTACTACTAAAATGTCAAGGAATGACAGCTGCAAATCTGAAACATGAAAAATAGCGCACAATTTAAAATGAAACCTCTTGTTGAAACACCCTTTATATACACAGTGACAGGAAGAAAGTGAACGACATATGCCATTTTTCTTTATTATTAAATTTAGAGGTGAGGATGGGGAAGAAGAACCAGATTTGAAATTAAGGAAAATAGCAAGATCCGAGGAATTTAAGTACTTAGTAAGGGTAATTTCCGATAAAGGATCATCAGAGAGAGAGACAAAGTACAGGACTCAACAGGGCGAAATATGCGTAGAGATTCATTAATTTGGTCAAACATGATGACAATGAAAACAAAACTGACAATCTACAGGGCAGTTGTAGGGCCGATATTGACGTATGGATCAGAATGCTGGCAAATGACAAAGAAAGATAAGCAAAGGATAGACGCGGTAGAAATGGATTGTTCAAGAAGAGCATGTAGAATATCTAGACGTGTGAGGTGGAATTTTAATTCTCAAAATTCGACTCACGGAAATTCTTTATCCCATAGAGCTCCCGGTTCTATTGGTCAAAATCAAAGTCCTGGGAGAGTTTTTTAAAATGTTCAAAATGAAAAAATTAGAAGGCAGAGAGGAACAGAAAAAATAGAAACCAGACTGTTAATTTGGTACGGAAAGGTGAAAAGAATGCCCGATACTAGATGGCCAAGTAGAGTATTTGAATATATTCCATTAAATAGAAGAAGGAAAGGAAGACTAGCACTAACATGGATCAACAGAATAATGGACATAATGAGAGACAGAGCTATACACGAGAATGATTGGAAAGACAGGAAAATATGGCGGTCAACAAAAAAATAATTTTGCAATGCCGATTGTCTTTTCTCGTTGGGAAAATTGTTTAAAGTTTAAAGTCCAAAAGTCACACTGTTTGTTAAAATATCAAAAATATTTATTAGAGAAAAGTGCTTGCAATCCCATTTTATGGTAGAACTTATGCAAAATTTTCGATAGATTGAACAAAAATCGTAATTTATCAGTTTTTGACCAATAAAAATATGATCACAAAGAAATTTTTATTTTTTAATTTAATATACAGTCGACACTCTATATAGTTAAAGACCAAAATGTTGACCGAAATTTCACTATAGAAAGTTTTTCACTATATAAAGAAAAAATCCGTATATATTGCTATGTATGTATTTTATATTGGTAATCATTTACTTGTATTTTATAAGGTACAAGCAACAAAAAAAAATTGCAAAATTGAATTATTAGAAAAGATTTTATTAAACATTTGAAAGTTTAAATAGTACATAGCATGTACAGGGCTAAATACATACATAAAGTCCGTACGTTATATCTTTACCCGTGCGTCATCGTTTTCAGGCCATATAACAGACGACTATTATATTATTTGTCTCTTTTCACCAATAAATCGTAGGTATTGGTAAAAAGAGACAAAAAATATAATAGTCGTCTGGGATATTGCCTGAAAACTATGACGCACGGGTAAAGATATAACGTACGGACTTTATGTATGTATGTACTACATACGAAATAAAAAGAATAATACAAAATCTGTTAATACATATGTACATACTACGTACATACGTACTAGGAAAAATAATCAGTTATTTTCTTTTGAACATTACTTTTGAAAAATAATTGTTGCTCAACAAAATTCTCGCATTTATTCAAATGCATAAAGATTTGATCAGGTACACTTTCCTGGCCCCTGAGAGTAGTTCGCACAATGTCAAATGCTTTTCTTATTTCATTTTCACTAAATTTAGCAGGACATTCCCCGGTTTCAGTTTCTTCTTCATGATCTTCTATACTTTTTATATCGTCAATTATGTCTTGGTCAGTTGGGAGATCTGACGTGCTAACATCATTGTCGATTTCTAAGAAATCTTCAAGTAAAAAATCTGCGTCGACGGTAGCAGTTTTTTGTAGAATACCCTATTGCCTTTTTAAGGTAGCGAGATCCATTTCGTCTTCTTCTTCCCATTCGTCAATTTTTTCAGTAAAACCTGCTTTAGAAAAGCAGTTTTTGATAGTTTTCTGAGAAACATTTTCACCCCATACTTTAGCGACTTCGGTTATACACTCTTTAAGGGTAATCAATTTTTGGACTGGAAGGTTGTTATCAATCGCATTAACAATTTTGTGAACAATTCTGTTTCGGTAATGATGTTTTATGTTTTTTATAATACCCTGGTCCATAGGTTGCAATTTGGAGGTCATGTTTGGTGGAAAAAAGATCAATTCAATATTCCTTAATTTTTTACTTACAGTAACTGGATGTGCAGGACAATTGTCTATAAACATCATAATCTTTCGCTTTTGGCTTTTCATTATCGTGTCCAGTTCTTTGATCCATCTTTCGAAAATATCAAAAGTCATCCATACCTTTTTATTATTGGCATAATCTAATTCCAGAGATTTAACTCCTTTTAAACAACGGGTATTTTTGCTTTTACCTATGAGCAGTAATTTCAGTTTTTCTGAGCCATCCATGTTTGCTTCAACCATAAGCGTCACCCTTTCTTTACTTGTTTTAACACCAAAACATCACTTTTAAAAGCAAAAGTTTTATTTGGCAAACATTTAAAAAACAAACCGGTTTCATCACAATTTAAAACGTTTTTTTTGGCTCGTACTTTTTCAATGCACTTTTTAAAACAGTTTCAGTCCAAATGTCACAGTCCTCCTGACTAACGCTTGCACTCTCGCCAGACACCGTCTTGAAAACAATTAAATTGCGAGTCTTCCAGGCACTCAACCACCCTTCACTAGCTTGAAAATTAACGCAGTTAAATTCTTTAGTAAATTGTAGAGCCTTTTACTTTATTAAATTTCCCGATATTGGTACGTTTTGATGCGTACGGGCCACTTGAAACCATCGTAAAACTGCTTCATTTACATCCTCGTAAGTACCCATCCGTACTCGTTTTCGACTGCTTGGAACACTAGGTTTCTTGATGATACTGTCGCGACTTTTTATTATCAGAGAGACGCAACTTGGAGAAACACCAAATTTTGCAGCAACATCAATTTTTTTGCAGCCTTTATCAACTTCCTCCAAAACTTTAATTTTCTCAGCTAAACTTAAACACACTCGCTTGGACATCTTACTTGATTCTTAAACAAAAAGAAACTGAACCTGAATTTGCGAATTACTAGGCCTCGACTATAAAATGGGTTTTTCCCCGGGTTTTTATAAAATGGGTTATTCCCCGGGTTTATCACAGAAATCTACCTGATTTATGCCAACCATTAGGCGTTATAAACGCTTTAAGAACCTTTTCAAAAGAATGCGTCATAAAAATGGAATTCGTGCTAATGTTAGATAAAAATGGGAAACCCGAAATGGCCAAGATCTCAATAAATGCATAAAAATTTATACATAAAATTCCGGTAAAAATTTTATTATATAGAGTGTTACTATTTTACAGATTCACTATATGCAGGGTTTTTTACATGAAATTTCATTAAAATATTCTAGGTCTTGAAAAAATTGCACTATAAAAAGTGTTTCACTATATAGAGTTTCACTATAAACAGTGTCGACTGTATATTTGTTAGATTGGCTTAAGAATTTGAACATTGCTTTTAGGGACACGTCAACTTTTTAAAGAACCAATCTACATGTATCACTCCAACGGAACTGTGCAAACCTAACCCTTGCCCAAAACCCGACCCCAGCAAGCCGACAAACTCTTTCCCACCCAATCCTTGCCCGCCCAGCCCGTGCGCATGTCCACCGAGCATGCCCTTTGTATGTCCACCTGATCCGTGTTGCTGTCCTGGTGATTATGGACATTATCAATGATTATTTTATATTTATTTTGCGATTTTTTTTTAAATTATATATTTTTAATAAAACATATATGTATATACTCGTACTCCATGGTGTATTGCTTCAAAAACTTAAAAAAATAAATGAAACCACAAATTTGTTTTCAGTAAACTATTTTTTAATAAAAGTAACAAAAATATAAACTATTATACACGTGTCTTAACAATTTTTGTAAAATTATATGAAATTTCTATACATACAACTATATAAAAACGTACATTCTGTAAAAGAAATACCAGGAATATATCGGCTCAAAATCCTGCGATGAAGTTGCCAAGAAAAATCTTTTTTGTGTAAATTGTTATTACTGTACTTATTTATCACGCAGGGTTTAAGCGACATCTATTAATCAGTTTATGTACAACAGTTTTATAAGTTTAGTCAAGTTCGAGAGTGTTTTGTGATTCCTATGATTAAAATGAGACATGATAGAGGAAAGAATTTGTATTAATTTTTGTTGTCACGATGAAATTTCTTGTGTCAAATCATGGAAACTGATAGAAAAAGACTTTTAAGCGAGTTGTGTATGTCGAAAGCACAAGCGATAATTGATAGAAGTTACTCGAAGACCAAGAAGTGAGTACTGATTTGCTTCCTGCTGGTTGAGCTTTAACGTCTGCGACTGATGACAATACCGAAAAAGTCAAGAAAATAGTGCTTTATAATCGTCGTTTGAGTCAACTAGTGTCAGCTCTTGAGCTAGATGTATCTCACATGTCCGTTCATAATATTTTGACTGACGTTTAGAGTACGAAACGCATAGCAGCACTACTCGTCCCGATATAGTGTAATTTTTTGCACAAGAGCATCGAAAACTTGTAGGTGAGGAGCGTCTAGTGAGTAAATTTTCGTGGAACGCATCATTAGACATGGATTTATATAGAACAGTGCTGCGAAAACTGACCCACTATCGTGGCATTTTATGCAGACGGATATCGTTCCAGATGGACAAATCGTTATCGTACATGAAGGATATTATTTGGCCGTCGAGCGTGAGAATACTGGCTGAAAAAGGCCAGATTTGCAGAAAAACAATTCTTGAATTTAGCGTCACAGTTAGACCGAACACCATATTCTTGAGATATCCTTCAGTGTAACTTTTTCCTGTTCTTCAAACTCAAGTAACTACAACGTAATTGCTTGAAGCGATCAACGGATATTCACAGGAGGTCAAAGCGATATCAGTTTCAGGGTTTAAAAGCTATTTTGAGGGCGAGTTTATGATTTCGCATACGTGTATTACATCCACTGGAACCTGTTTAGAAGGTGACTTAATAAATATTGAGCAATAAACACGTATTTTGGCTATTATTTAGCAATTCCAGGTACTTTTATACAGAATGTATATTGAAAAATATCCGCAAAAATATTTACAAGATTCGTTGGGTACCTGTGTCCTTCTAAGAGGTGACTAACAGCTGAGGGATGCTTTTAACCACTGAAAAAAGTATATACTAATATATATATATATATATATATATATATATATATATATATATATATATATATATATATATTTAATATTTTTTTTGTTGTGAATTTCTCGACCGTACTTTAATATGGAATAGGGATATTTATATCAGGTTTGCGGTCTGTAGATAATTAACATTCAATTGTTGTAAATTCAATATTTCGTCATTATATTATGACTTCATCAGGAAAGTACTAAAATAAAATAAAATACGAAACAATGGGTCAGACAAATTACGTGATTAGGAATTAGTTTAATGACATCTTTTTTAGTGCATCCAATAACTGTGTAAGTGATGACTGAACCACCAAACAAACAAGAACTCACATATTATTGGAAAAGTATCTGGTCAAAACTCAAACTACACAATAATAACACCCCTTGGATCGAAGCCGAAGAAGACAAACATAAACATGTGACAAGAAAATTCCACATTAACTACACAAGAAATTACAGAAACAATCAAACACACGCGCAACTGGAAATGCCTTGGAATATACAATATACAAAACTTCTGGTACCACCACATACGAAGCACTCACACACCAAATCAACAAAGCCATTCTACAACCACACACATTCCCCACTTTCCTTACACAAGGAATAACATACGTTAAACCTAAAAGCTCAGACACCACAAACCCGTCAAACTACCGACCTATCACCTGTCTTCCAACCCTATACAAGATCATCACAGCCACAATTTGCAAGAAAATAGAACAACACCAAATAGACAACAATATTCTCACAGAAGAGCAGAAAGGGTGCAGGAAAAATAGCCCAGGGATGCAAAGAGCAGCTGATCATAGATAGCGTGATCATGAGGCAAACCAGAAAAGAGCCCAGAAACTTTCACATCTATTACATAGACTATAAAAGAGCCTGCGACTCCATACCCCACAGCTGGTTAATCAGAGCCCTAAAAATCTACAAAATCAACCAAAACCTCAGGCAATTTCTCGCACAAATTATGAAAACATGGAAAGCCAAAATCCACCTCCAAACACAAACCTAACGCATCCAAACAGAAGAGCTGTCCATCAGACGGGGTATATATCAGGGAGACTCGCTCAGCGCTCTATGGTTTTGCCTCTGTCTCAATCCACTCTCAAATATACTAAACAGAACAGACCATGGCTTCAACATCAAACAACAAAAAGTGAACCAACGTAAAATAAACCACCTCCTATATATGGATGACATAAAACTCTCCGCTGCCACAAAAACACAGCTGAAAGAAATCCTCAAAATCACAGAAATATTCACATTAGATATCGATACGGAGTTTGGTATAAGTCAATGCAAAGTGCTCCACATCAACAAAAGCCAATGGAAAGGCCACCATGAGACAGAAACCATCAACAACGAAACACTCGATAGCATGCTCGGCAAAGAAACAGAAATATCTAGGCTTCCAACAAAGCACCAAACTCAACCACACTCACATCAAAACACAGCTCAATATTATACCTAAATTAATTAAATAATGATCTTAAATTAAATGATCAAACACTAGATACTGTCAAGTAAGAATATGTCCTAAATAGTAAGTCTCAATAAAATTATTAAATAATGATCTTAAATTAAATGATCAAGTACTACAGACTGTCAAGTAAGAACATATCTGCGGTAATGTATTTTTGGTAAATTCGATTCTAGCGATTCGACAGAAAATCGGTAGAGGGAACCTTTGTCTACAACGCATTTTAGTAAAAGTATCAATCGAGTCCGCACTTTCGTCGAAATTTGCGCGTCTAGACAGTCTTTCTTTGTTCGCATCCAAAGGGGCCTAAAATGACACATTCCGAGACCACTAAATATATTAAAAAGTCGGTACCGTGTGAAAAAGTGGGTAAGTCATTTAAACGAGAGGGAAAATGTCGACGATTTGCCAAAACGTGACTTGGTAGGCAAAGTCACTCCGAAAGTCGAAAGACGAATCGTGTCTTTGTTTTCACAGAACTCAAAATTGACGCTGTGCCAAAGACCGACAAACTTAAGAAAATCGGGTTTGAATGTGTTCCATGAGACCATTTGACAACATCTTCGTGCGTTGGAGAAACCCCTGCTATACGAAAATCACGTCGCGAAGCGGCTCCCTTGGGCCCACGATGCTACTAGCGTGGCCATCACAATCGCCGAACACCAACCCTATTGAAAACGTTTGATCCTTTGTAGAGAGAAAGCTCAAAGCAAAGACTCTGCGGACTTTGACTTAGTTGTCTGGAAAGATTCGAAAACTTTGCTAAGTATGCAGAGAATCTCGTCGACAACATGCAATAGCAATTATTTATACAGGAGGCGATTGGACAACTTACTAAGGTAATCGCACCGTTGTTAACACACCAAAGAATATATTGATGGCAAAAAACATTCTCGAAACACATTTTTTCAAGACACACGTTCTTAGTTGACATACTGTACAGGGTGAGTCAACGATAGAGTAAAGTTCATTATCTCATTTGTTTCGGAAATGACGAAAAAATGTTAAATACAATAGTTTTAGGGAATGTTAAGATGCACAGTTTAAAATTATTTTTGAGTATACAGGGTACTTCAAAAAAATGTGGCCGATATACCATATGTTTTTTTAAATGGAACATCCTATTTTCTCATTTATTTTTAAATTCTGCGTAAAATTTTATAACTTTTTTATTAATAATGTTATATACCTAAACCTAGTAGTTTTTCTAATATTTCAATTTAAAAAAAAAAATAGTAGTTTTCAGTTTTGTAAAAAATTGCCAATACCGCCATTGTTTCTGAAGGTGGAATACTCATGAGTGGTACGAGCCTTCTATAGAGATGAAAAAAGATATATGTAAAGAAATTTGAGTTAGATGCTACAGGGTGTTCAAAATAAATTTATGCATTTCGTCTATATTAAATTGAAAAATCTCAAATTTTTTAAACGGCACACCCTGTATATTATTATATTCTCTGATAGATTTTACAAAACCCTCCAACTTTTATTAAGTATGGCATATACCTATTTCTAATAGTTTTCGATTTTTTTTGAATCTTTCAATTTTTACCCTTGTTTTTAATACACTTTTGTGAAACATAAACAAATAATTAATAATAACTAACTTATCTAATAATTAATTATTATGACGTAATAAATATTCAAAAATATGCCCGTCTACTTGAATACACATGTTTTACTATGTTTTCCTTCACTTTCCTTAACATAGAGGGCGTTATTGTCTTCCACGCATCTCGTATCATATTTTCCATATCTACTGGAGTTGTAGGGGGATTCACATAAACACGATCTTCAAAGTAGACCTATAAAAAGAAGTCAAAGGACCAATAAGGACCAATAATTCGAAAATTTAATATTCCACACCATATATTAAGCGACCAATGGTTTTGGTTTTGAACTTTCCGGACCCAAAATGGATAAACTGTTGCATAATAATGCATGTTATAACTGTTAACTGCTCCATTACTGCGAAAAGTAGCTTCATCAGAAAATTATTTTATGGATAAAAAATTTAAATCGGCCTCTATTGCTCCATTCATGGTGGTACAAAAGTCTACTCGTCACGGTCTTGAAGTTCTTGGTGTAGTTCCATATGAAAGGTATGATACTTGTATTTTCTCGTGGTGCGATTAGCCGTAGTCAGCTAAGTCAACTAGTTGACGGCTGCTGACCTGAGGATTATCTTCAACATGAAGTAAAATCTCCATTTCTTTTTCTTCATTCGTAGCATTCTGGTTTACTACTTTCCGTTTCGTATATTCAACGCTACCACTACCATCAAACCGTTCCATTAAGCACTGAAAAGATTTTCCGTAAAGCCTTACTGCCAAAAGACAATTTTCTCCCGCCTCGCCCAGTATATAAACCATATCAGTTAATTCATTTTTAGGAAAATCCATAACTACCACCTTTATATGTCACTTACTACAACAAATTAACCTATTTTTACTTGCTTATTAGACATGTCAAAATTTAACAATGCCTACATTTTTGTTTTGTCTTGGCAACTATGATGTTATAGCGTAAGTGTATTAAAAACAAGGGTAAAAATTGAAATCAAACTAAATCGAAAACTATTAGAAATAGGTATAGACATATTTAATAAAAGTTGGAGGGTTTTTTAAAAATCTATAAGAAAATATAATAATATACAGTGTGTGCCATTTAAAAAATTTTAGATTTATCAATTTAAAATAGTCGAAATGCATAAATTTATTTTGAACATCCTGTAGCATCTAACTCAAATTTCATTACATATACCTGTTTTTTCATATCTATAAAACGCTCGTACCAATTTTGAGTATACCACCTACAGAAACAATGACGCTACTGGCAATTTTTTACAAAACTGAAAACTAGTATTTAAAAAAAAAAATGAAATATTAGAAAAAAAACTACTAGGTTTAGGTATTATTAATAAAAAAGTTATAAAATTTTACGGAGAATTTAGAAACAAATTAGAAAGTAGGATGTTCCATTTAAAAAAAAACATATGTTATATCGGCCACACTTTTTTGAAGTACCCTGTATACTCAAAAATAATTTTAAACTGTGCACCTTAACATTCCCTAAAACTATGATATTTAACATTTTTTCGTCATTCCCGAAACAAATGAGATAATGAACTTTACTCTATCGTTGACTCACCCTGTAGAAGGCTCGTTCATTTTCAGCAGTTCCACCTAAGTAATTTTTGAAAAATTAATATTACCTCTGACAAATTGAGCTTGATACTTCCATTTTGGAGAGGGTCTTTAGCTTCGAAAATATCTAAAAAAGAAGCATTTAATTTGGCAACACCCTGTATAACATCAAAATCTGAAAAACTCAAATTCTTAGCGTTTAAATATTAGGTTGATGTTGAACTTACTGAATGCTACTATAAGATGTAAAATAGCCGATACGAAATCACCAAATCGTAAGGTTCCATCTTTCCTCATGTACCTAAAACACAAAGTTTAAAATGAAACGCAATGTTCCTGAACGTACCGCACGTTGAGAGCTATGTAACATTTATTGCAAAAACTCTGATTCTCTCTACGTGCTCTGTTTGTAACGAAGTAATAAGTATGATCCAAAATAGAAAATACAAGGGGGGGGTCAATACTTTATCTACGAGGGACGTTCAATAATTATCGCTGGCTGTGAACAAAAAACTGTTCATTCAATGACAATGAATAATTGAGGTGTCCGTTACTTTGTGACAATGCATTATAAATTTCTAAATGAAATGAAACGAATTACTTTGTTATTTTTAGTGTTCCGTACGAAACACTTACGAGTATAAGATCACTTCTGTGTCTGTCTGTCCGTCTGTCACACCCGATTTTCTCCGAAACTATTTGTCATAGAAAGTTGAAATTTGGTAATAATATAGGAATTGATGGCCTCATCAGAGCCATGTAGTTTTGAAAATTAAATTTTGACTTAAGAGGTTAGTTTTGGGGGTGAAATCGGAAGTGAAAAAAAAATTTTTTTACTAGGTAACCGAGTGTGGTGTCAAATGAAAGCTTGTAAAAACACGAGTAAAAAATATATATATAATGTAATACTTGCGCGCACTTTTCTTTGTATTATTTTTAAAAAATCGCTGTGCACCCGTTTTATCTCGAAAAGTACTTATCAAAAAAATTTTGAAAAAATTCTGGAATATTCTCCACGGGGTGTAGATTAAACGAAAATTATCACGTGTGCATTACCTTTAATAATTTATCTGGTATATAAAAAAAAACAAAAATTTCAAGGTCATCAATTTTCAGTAAAGATTGAAAACAAACTTTGTTAAAAACTCATTTGGGGTGTGTTTTGTGAAGTCACTGATCACTTTATACGTCTATAACAAAATTTTTTATTTGAAAAGCAATCAACGTACGGAACACTAATTGCGCAAGTTCAACTTGCACTTGACCGGTTATTTATTTATCTGCTACTGCAGTTTTATAGCTTTTCTACATTATCAAGCGTAATACTACAAACTAAGGTGGTTTATTTATGATTTATATCAGTACAATTTAGAATTACCCATTATTAAATTACAATGAACTTAAATTAAATTATTTTATTACTGAGGGTTAAATGACATTATTGTTTAAAATTTAAAGAAATTCTTTTCAACATTTTCTTAAAAGTTTTTACAAAAATTCCTTCTTCAAAAATATATCTAAAAATTTTTTCTAAAATACGCCAAACAGGGTTGAATTCTGAACATCTGTTTGATTATTTAATAGGATTATATCTTTATTTTTATTGTGTTTGTAGATTTCTATAGCTTTTAAAATATTTAATTTTCTTCCTTTTTGTGCTTTATGTAATATTTGTAGATTATTTATGTCTGGAAAAATATGATTTGTTGTGTGGAAGTGGTTGGTAAAGTTGGAGTTTTCTTTGTTTAATCTAAAAGATGTTTGGTGCTCTTTAAATCTAGTATCGAAGTTTCTCCCTGTTTGGCCTAAATAATTACATTCATTACATGACAGTTTATAAACTCCAGAGTCTTTATATTTATAACTTTTGCCTTTTACATTACACAACTATAAATAACCTAATTAAAAATAAACAAAAACAACTAAATTTAAAACATATTTATCCACACGTTAAAAACGATGACAGACAAACATTTTCCTCATTGACATTTTTCGGACCAATTTCTAATAAAATTGCATTACTCGCAAAAGACAACATACATATCGCTTTTAAATCAACCCAAAAACTTTCCTCCCCCTTTTTCAATGTAAAAGACAAAACTCATAAATATAAAGACTCTGGAGTTTAGAAACTGTCATGTAATGACAGAAATTTCGATACTAGAATTAAAGAACACCAAACATCTTTTAGATTAAACAAAGAAAACTCCAACTTTGCCAACCACTTCCATCAAACAAATCATATTTTTCCAGACATAAATAATCTACAAATATTACATAAAGCACAAAAAGGAAGAAAATTAAATATGTTAGAAGCTATAGAGATCTACAAGCACAATAAAAATAAAGATATAATCCTATAATAATCAAACAGATGTTCAGAATTCAACCCTGTTTGGCGTATTTTAAGAAAATTTTTAGATTTATCTTTGAAGAAAGAATTTTTGTAAAAAGTTTTAAGAAAATATTGAAAAGTATTTCGTTATATTTTAAACAATAATGTCATTTAACCTTCTGTAATAAAATAATTTAATGTAAGTTCATTGTAATTTAATGATGGATAATTCCAAATTGTACCTAGAAATTTGTTATAAATCATAAATAAACCACCTTAGTTTGTAGTATTACGCTTGATAATGTAGAAAAGCTATGAAACTGCAGTAGCAGATAAATAAAAAAAACCGGTCAAGTGCAAGTTGAACTTGCACAATTAGTGTTCCGTACGTTGATTGTTTTTAAAATAAAAATTTTTGTTAGGGTGGTATAAAATGATCAGTGACTTCACAAAACACACCCCAAATGAGTTTTCAACAAAGTTTGTTTCCAATCTTTACTGAAAACTGGTGACCTTGAAATTTTGTTTTTTTTTTATATACCAAATAAATTATTAAAGGTAATGCACTCGTGATAATTTTCGTTCAATCTATACCCCGTGGAGAATATTCCAGAATTTTTTCAAAATTTTTTGATCAGTACTTTTCGAGATAAGGTAAGGGACAGCGATTTTTTAAAAGTAATACGAAGAAAAGTGTGCGCAAGTATTACATTATATATATATATATATATATATATATATATATATATATATATATATATTTTACTCGTGTTTTCACAAGCTTTCATTTGACACCACACTCGATGACCTAGTAAAAAAAATTTTTTTTCACTTCCGATTTCACCCCTCAAAACGAACCCCTTAAGTCAAAACTTATGTTACGGTTGTATAAAATGATCAGTGACTTCACAGAACACACCCCAAATGAGTTTTCAACAAAGTTTGTTTCCAATCTTTACTGAAATCTGATGACCTTGAAATTTTTGTTTTTTTTTTATATACCATATGAACTATTAAAGGTAATGCACTCGTGATAATTTTCGTTCAATCTACACCCCGTGGAGAATATTCCAGAATTTTTTCGAAATTTTTTGATAAGTACTTTTCGAGATAAGGCCCGGGACAGCGATTTTTTGCGAATTTTTAAAAATAATACAAAGAAAAGTGCGCGCAAGTATAATATTATATATATATTTTTTACTCGTGTTTTCACAAGCTTTCATTTGACACCACACTAGATGACCTAGTAAAAAAAAATTTTTTTTCACTTTCGACTTCATCCCCCAAAACTAACCCCTTAAGTCAAAATTTAATTCTCAAAACTACATGGCTCTGATGAGGCCATCAATTCCTATATTACTACCAAATTTCACCTTTCTATGTCAAATAGTTTCGGAGAAAATCGGGTGTGACAGACAAGACAGACAGACAGACAGACAGACACCGAAGTGATCTTATAAGTGTTCCGTACGGAACACTAAAAATAAGTGTCAAATAACAAAGTAATTAATTTCATTTCGTTATCTTCGAACTTGGTGCCTCTCTTTAAGCGGGCCGTTTTGTTCTTATCGCGAGTTTTACTTTGTGTTGAAGCATAGTTGAATAGTACTCACTGTTCATAATACATTGATCTAAATAATCATAATAAAGTTGGCCTTGAGAGTTCCAAAACACCGTTAGTATCAATTTACAGGCAAACGCGTAGATTTGCCTTTATAGTCCTAAGTCAGCTGTCTTGGAACCCATCTTGAACACGTTTTGCCATGAATGATGGTGTGCACGGTTCCAGTACTGACATAACATATTTCAGCAATGGTCGCAATTTTTACGTTACATTCACATAAAACTTCAGAATGTAACCTGCCTTACGGTGCAACAGATTTTTATAAGGACTCCAAACAATAAAATTTTTATATTAAGTTACTTTACATACCTCAGTATTAAAGTTGTAAGCACCTCGCTGCTCAACTGAAATCCAACTTCCAGCAAGGCATCTCTGAATCTCTCCGCTTTCAGAATCCCAGTTTTCTCCTTAGTGTGATTTTTAAAAGCAGTCTGCCAAAATTTCAGGCTACACATCAAGTCTTTGAAATCGCTAAATTTGAGTCTTCCGGATCCAGAATTCTAAAGAAAAAAATCCGTTGTAGCTTTAATTAGCAGGGTCCAGGATGGGTGCCCTTTTCACCCTTTTTTGCTCTAGATTTTGACATATATGTATAAAAAATCCAAAAAGCTAGTTACAGTCCGTCAAGTAAGAACGTGTCCGTAGTAGTAGATGCGATTCTAGTGATTCAACAAGACATCGGTAGAGGGAACCTTTGTCTACGACGCATTTTAGTAAACTTTACTTGTTTGCGTGTCGGTTCGAGGCTTTGTTCCCGTGGAAAGGGACCTAAAATGACACATTCCGCGGCCGCTAAATATGTTAAAAAGTCGGTATCATTTGTGAAGAAGTGGGTAGATCGTTTTAACGACACGAAAAATGTCGACGACTTGCCAAAATGTGGCTCGTTAGGCAAAGTCACTCCGAAAGCCGAAAAACGAATTGGGTACTTTGTTTTCACAAGACCCGAAATTGACGAAGCGGCAAAATTAAGAAACCTTTGCTGGGCGAAAATCACGTCGCGAAGCGGCTCGGCGATACTAGAGTGGCCCTAATAATCGCCGGACGCCAACCTTATTGAAACCGTTTGGTCCCTTGTAAAGAGAAAACTCGGAGAAAAGACTCTTAGACTTTGACTCAGTTGTCTCGCGAGATTCGAAAAATTTGCAGGGTATGTAGAAAATCTCGTCGGCGGGTTGCGATTGGACAACTTTCTAAGGAAATAGCGCCGTTGTTAGCACACCAAAGAATACATTGATGTAAAAAAATTTTCTCGAAACATTTTTTCAAGACTACCAGCGGTCACGTTCTTACTTGACAGACTATGCAATCTCAGAAATTAATCAGAAATCAGTAAAAAAGAAGTTATTAAGAAGAAAATACTAGTCTTTCGCATAATATTCAGCTACGTTATTCCATTTTTCATATGATTATATCCTAGATCATCCAGACCAAAATCATAAATTTCCCGTCTCAATAGAGGTCTATAAATACGAGGCTGGTTTGAAAAGTCCGTGCAAAGTCCCAGAGATGGCACCACCGGCGCGTATCGAGGTCATGTTTAGTTAGTAGCATCTCTTGAATGAACGCACACCAAGTTTCAGCCATATTGGTCTATTTCTTTGTGTTTGGCATTCGTGTGAATCAAGGAAGTCGAGTGATTTTCAAGAAATGGACGAAAAAAAATTTCGTGTGGTGATTAAACATTACTTTATGAAAGGCAAAACGCCTCAGGAGACTAAAGAGAAGCTTGATAAACATTATGGTGACTCTGCACCTTCGATTAGAACAGTTTATAAGTGGTTTCAAAATTTTCGGACTGGCCATATAGGCACAAGTGACGCTGAACGTTCTGGACGGCCTGTGGAGGTTACAACTCCAGAAATCATTGATCAAATCCATGATATGGTGATGGATGACAGAAGAGTTAAGGTGCGTGAGATTGCTAGTGCTGTGGGCATCTCGACTGAATGGGTACATAATATTTTGCATAAACATTTGGACATGAGAAAGCTATCCGCAAGATGGGTGCCGCGATTGCTCACGCTTAACCAAAAACGGAATCGTGTGAAGTGTTGCAAGGATGGTTTGCAGCTGTTCCAGAAGAATCCGGAGGACTTTAAGCGTCGTTTCGTCGCTGTCGATGAAACATGAATACATTACTATACTCCTGAGACCAAACAACAATCTAAATAATGGGTTACCAAGGGGGGAAGACCGTTCCTTCGGCCGGAAAGGTTATGGCGACTGTCTTTTGGGATTCGCAAGGGATAATCCTCATCGACTATCTGGAAAAAGGGTTTTTTTAAAAACTATTACAGGTGAATATTATTCATCGTTATTGGACCGTTTGAAAACCGAGCTGCAAGAAAAAACGCCCGCGATTGGCCCACAAGAAAGTCCTTTTCCATCACGACAACGCACCAGCACACACCTCAGCAGTTGTGGTCGCAAAATTAATGGAAATAGGATTCCAACTCGTTTCACATCCCCCCTATTCTCCAGACTTGGCTCCCTCGGACTACTATTTGTTGACCAATTTAAAGAAATGGCTGGCGGGACAAAGATTTTATTCAAACGAGGAGGTGATTGCAGACACTAATGGATATTTTGCAGACTTGGACAAATCCTATTATTCGGAAGGGATCAACAAACTAGAACATCGTTGGACGAAGTGTATAAGCCTAAAAGGAGACTATGTCGAAAAATAAAAAAGGTTTACCCCAAACACATAAGTAGTTTTTATTTTTGCACGGACTTTTCAAACCAGCCTCGTATTGTTGGTTACCTCAAAAGTAAAAACAATCTGTCGACACACTTCTATAGACGCGCAACTTTTGATATAATCGTTTGGTAAACAGGCATCTAACAGTTCCTGTAGTTCAAACGCGTTGACAGTTCGGTGTTCATCAGCCAACTGCAAGAATACAGCTTCGTATTGGCTAAAACTTTTGCCATCCAGCAGTGGGGGTGCTTTCACAATGGCAGATTTAACTGAAATAAAAATTAAAAACAAGTTGTACTATAAAAAAAATCAAAGAAATAGTTAACAGAAAGGAGATTCTTTGGTTGACTCCAAACTATTAAACGTCTAATCGAGAGATGGAGACTTTTAACTTCAAAATGTTCTAAAATAAAATTGCTATGTAAGTAACATTTCGTAATTACCTAAAGATGGCACTGTATCCACTAATTTTAATTTCAAAGGTTTACTAGAGTAAACCCGTAACGTAAATCCTGATTCCTGACCTGGTTCAAACGTAGTAGGTATTATTAAGTATCCGCCTTGCTCTAACTGACATCTAAAAAAAGTGTATTAAAAATATTTTTTGAAACACGTATGACTCAAAATTGTTAAGTCTCTCATTCACAAGCGAACCAAATAGTAGGACGAGGGGCTTCAAGCTAGCCAACCAACTCGTCTAGTCATGTATGGTAGTAGGGGACAATGCGCGGTGCTGCTGTAGGTTCACGTATTCGATCACCACCTGAGGAAGACTTCAATGGTTGGTCTGGCGAGTGGAGAGAAAAACAGTGGCATAGCTGGGTTCTAGGGCTCCCCTAACTAGCCAACTGGTATATTCAGAAAGTAAGGCTACAACAGTCATTAAAAATTGAAAAATGCATATTTATTATTAAAATTCGCAGGAAATAATACCGTAGTACTCAGCTGTTTTTCCACAAAATCGCCTTGGAGTTCTTTGTATTCAGCGAGTCGTGGAAACAATTTCGCCAACTTCGCTACAGCCTTCTCAGAGTCTCGCAGTATCTGTCAGCATTAATAATTTCACCCGGAGTCAAAAAGTCGACGAGGAACATCCCTTTTCGATCCAAAAAAATGTTGCTATGATTTTTTTTTCAGACTCTTATGTCAACCCATGTTTCATCACTTGTCATTATTGAGTCAAGGAAAATCTCTAGTTCATAACGGTCGAGAAACCCTTGAGCTGCACGAACTCGATTAGCATTGTGTTCGTTCGTTAGCATTTTTGGCACCCACCGCGCGCACAGTTTTCCAAATTTCAATTTTTCAGTCAATGTTTCACAAAGCACAGTTCGTCCGACTTCTAGACATTTCTCGTGAAGCTCATCCACAGTCATACGGCGGTCTTCACGAATCATCTCATCATTTTTTTGAACAAACTCCTCAGTCACTATGGATGGTCTCCCGCTTCTTTCTTCATTGTGAGTGTTTGCTCGACCGTTTTTAAAATCTTGACACCACTTTGCCACTTTTTGACGAGACATCACATTACCGTAAATAGAAACAATTTCACAGTCTCATTTTTTTAGCAATCGCAAGATAGCGGATGAGTCCGCTCTCCTCGCACTTGGCGGGATCGGGAATAGGTGGAGTCATCTCGACAAACGATTCTGACGAAACCAGCCAGGCTACTGATTCCGCTCGCTCTCTTCGTTAGGACCTCCTCTGCACGCAGGACTGCCAACTTAGGAAAAAAAAATCCCTCGGGGCTATATGCGTGTTGTAACCTTACTTTCCGAATGTACCTCGTACTAACGCCACCCATTGATTCGCTTGCAAATATAGGTTATTAATTATTATTGATAACACCAAGGCGTCGATAAATTTGAAGATGAATAGGTCAGTAAAGTAAAACAGGCCTTAACCCATTTTAGTTTCCGCCATATTGGCATTGGTATTAGGCTCAATTGTATAGATACTGGTTACCTGTGACTAATCTGCCGACTGTTGGTGTACTGTGAATTAAATAGTGACTTATTCTTTTTAAAAAATGCTTTTCCTATAGTATCCGTATTACTTTTTGGTAAAGAGTAGGCAGTGAAACCTAAAAATAACATTTGCGAAAAAATAATCAATTAAAATTACAAACATGTAGTAGGTTAAGGGGAATACCCATGCCCCTTTAGTTTTATAATTGATGAATGAAATGAAGACTTTCACTGCAATTAAGAGAAGAAACAGTACATAGCTTGGAGGGCGAATTGATATGGCCTCAAGCAGGGACATTAAGCCTGCAAGCCGTCTCTTCCTAGTAAATACTCTCAATTTATTACGTTTGTCGTAACTGAAATCATGCCAAAAGTTGTCGCCCAAAGTGCTCAAATTATTTCATTGCAGTAAAAGCCTGTTTCATTCCACTGACATAATGCAACCTATAAAGAGAAGGCTGACCTGTTTGTGAGTCTTTGTCTTACCAATAACTTTAGGCTCCATAATACTATGTTGATTCAGTGACACAACTACTTCTTCCATTTCACTTAGCAGCAGATGTAACTGTGGATTTATGTGAAAGGTATCGGGATTGTTCCTGCAACCTCCGGCGGTTACACCTTTCTGCCAATTTCCTTGGTAGAGGCGCATCTGCCATGTGTTTTTATTATGTAGACTTAAAATAAAAAATGTCAAGTTTTATTTGAATCTAGTTTGGTTTTTGTTTAATAAGACAATAATAATAGACAGGCGTTCTCACTCCTGTCCAGGATGCTTCTCTATCGACTGGATCTCATCAACTAGATGCCGTCAATGCAGTATAAGACATAGCACCAGCTCTTTTGGAGTTGTTTTTGTTGCTGCCACTGGTGACGCTGAGAACTTATGTTCGCTGTTACCTTACGAATACTAAACGTCGATGTGAAGCCATTGCCGTAGGTCGCCGAATACTGCCTGACCTACATCGAGCTGATGAGATCCAACAGATCAAAGCAGGTCCTAGATTAGCAGCTGACTAGTATGCCCACCTTGGGGTGATCCATTATATTAAGAGGTCAGTTCACTTTAGACGCCCGAAAAAAAGGTATTTTTGCGAATTTTTCTAGCGATATCTATTGTAAATATTAAAGTAATTCTTTTTAGGCTATATTAATATACTCTTAAAATATAAAAAACATTTTTTTTTTATTGATTTCACATAACTTTTTTTTATGAAAAAATACGAAGTACGTCAAAAAAAAAACCGGTCAAGTGCAAGTTGAACTTGCACAATTAGTGTTCCGTACGTTGATTGTTTTTGAAATAAAAATTTTTGTTAGGATGGTATAAAATGATCAGTGACTTCACAAAACACACCCCAAATGAGTTTTCAACAAAGTTTGTTTCCAATCTTTACTGAAAACCGGTGACCTTGAATTTTATTTTTTTTTTTTTTATATACCAAATAAATTATTAAAGGTAATGCACTCGTGATAATTTTCGTTCAATCTATACCCCGTGGAGAATATTTTAGAATTTTTTCAAAATTTTTTGATCAGTACTTTTCGAGATAAGGTAGGGGTCAGCGATTTTTTAAAAGTAATACGAAGAAAAGTGTGCGCAAATATTACATTATATGTTATATATATTTTTTACTCGTGTTTTCACAAGCTTTCATTTGACACCACACTCGATGACCTAGTAAAAAAAAATTTTTTTCACTTCCGATTTCACCCCTCAAAACGAGCCCCTTAAGTCAAAATTTATGTTACGGTGGTATAAAATGATCAATAACTTCACAAAACACACCCCAAATGAGTTTTCAACAAAGTTTGTTTCCAATCTTTACTGAAATCGGATGACCTTGAAATTTTTGTTTTTTTTATATACCATATAAATTATTAAAGGTAATGCACTCGTGATAATTTTCGTTCAATCTACACCCCGTGGAGAATATTCCAGAATTTTTTCGAAATTTTTTGATAAGTACTTTTCGAGATAAGGCCCGGGACAGCGATTTTTCGCGAATTTTTAAAAATAATACAAAGAAAAGTGCGTGCAAGTATAATATATTATATATATATTTTTTACTCGTGTTTTCACAAGCTTTCATTTGACATCACACTCGATGACCTAGTAAAAAAAATTTTTTTTCACTTCCGACTTCACCCCCCAAAACTAACCCCTTACGTCAAAATTTAATTCTCAAACTACATGGCTCTGATGAGGCCATCAATTCCTATATTGTTACCAAATTTCACCTTTCTATGTCAAATAGTTTCGGAGAAAATCGGGTGTGACAGACAGACAGACAGGCAGACAGACAGACAGACAGACAGACACCGAAGTGATCTTATAAGTGTTCCGTACGGAACACTAAAAAGGTGTGCCCGTGACGCTGACGTTTTTTCAGCTTTGGTTGCTCTGAAATACAAAAACTAAAAAGATTTATAATCCGTAGGACTGTGGCTACGTCCCGAACTAGAATTATTCACTTTTATGCAAAAATAACAAATTGGCGGATGTTAAAAAAAAATTGTGAAAATGTAGCTTTTTTGCTATTTTTTGTGCCAAGAAAAATAGTAAAAATGACACAATTTTGACTTTATTCTAGTTCCGGCCATAGCCACCCTATGTGTATATTCATATTAATCACTTATATCTAAATCCAATTTTACTGAGACAACCGGTACATAGGACAGAGATCGCCGGTACAACTCCTTCTCAGGGTTAAAATGTAAGCCGCGCCACCTAACCTCAAACTGTTCTTAAAAAGACATGTGCTGGAGAAAAGTGAGTTTTCCACAAAGATTGTCCAGGATATGTCCCTTTATAATTGTATAATGTTAACGTAACGTGCTAACTTTATGTATTGATACTTACGCTTGTAAGTCACAATTTTCTTATTTTATAACAGAAAATTGTCTGATATTGCTTTTAACTAATTTTTCAGATATCTTTGAAAAAGAAATAAACCGATTTCGAAAGCTTAGATAATAAACAAAGAGCTGTAATAGGCCCTCATAACAGACTGCAACCCCACTAACTACAAATTACTTATAGGTTATATATATATATATATATATATATATATATATATATATATATATATATATGTGTGTGTGTGTGTGTGTGTGTGTGTGTGTGTGTGTCTGTGTGTGTGGAATATGTCGTAAAAAATTTCGTACAGGTCGGTTTTAACGGTTTCAAGAAAAACGCGTTTAAAAACTAACCTGAACTAACTTCGAAACACGCTTCGAAATAACACTCTAGCTAGGCCTCAAGGTCTTCTTTCGCTCAATAGAAACGTGTCATATTGTGAATAACAGTTTATAATTATATTGGGTCTCCCATTAAGGACTTGACAGCTTTTTTTTGAAATAAAACGCAACACATTTGAGACGTTTCGAAAATTTTACTATCGGCTTGAAGTACAACCAAAACATTTATGTATGGAATTCGACTTCATTCATATGTCCGCCACGGGCACGTTTGTAGCGGTCGATTCGTTGAACCCAATTTTCGATGACTCGGCCACACATTTCGACGGAAACAGCCGCTATCTCTCTTTCAATATTGGCTCTGAGTTCCTCTAACGACGCAGGCTTATTAGCTTAGACCAATGATTTAACGTACCCCCATAAAAAGAAGTCTAGAGGTGTTAAATCACACGATCTAGGCGGCCATTCGACGGGACCATTTCTAGATATAACACGTTCACCCAATTTAGATTGCAGTAAGTCGATTGTTACACCCGCTGTGTGGCTTGTGGCGCCGTCTTGTTGAAACCACATATCATTAATGTCTAGCCCATGCAATTGATCAAAGAAATAACGTTGCAACATGCCTCTGTAGCGATCTCCATTGACTGTAACGTGACGGTTATTTTCATCAACGAAAAAGAACGGCCCAATGACACCACCGGCATGAAAACCGCACCAAACAGTAATTTTTTGTGGATGAAGTGATGTTTCTTCAAGCACATGAGGGTTTTCACCTGACCAATAACGCATATTCTGTTTGTTGACGAAGCCGTTTATCCAAAAATGCGCTTCATCACTAAAGATGATTTTGCGATGAAATTGGTCATCTTCTTGCAACATTTCTAGAGCCCAATTCGAGAACGTACGTCGCTTCATATGATCGAGTGGCTTCAGTTCTTGAGTTAATTTTAACTTATAAGGGTGCAGGCCAAGATCCTTTCGCAAAATTCGCCATAGTGTGGTCTGAGCAATGCCCAATTCTTGAGAACGCCGTGAAATCGACTGTTTTGGTTCGTTTGAGATGGACGCTTGAACGGCAGCAATATTCTGGCCACTTCGACCAACCCGTTGTCTCACTGGCACGGGAACATCCAGCAGCGAATATGTTAACTCAAATTTTTTCACTAGACTATGAATTGCTTGTCTACTGGGACGAGAATTACGACCAAAAATTGGCGTTAACGCTCTTAAAGTTGCAGTCACCGACTCCAAATTTTGGTAGTAAATTTTAATTATTTGTAAACGTTGTTCGTTCGTGTACTTCACCACGATGAAAATGTTGACTTTACTGAATGTTTTGACGTTGACAGTTCGGTGATTGGCTTAAGGGTGCGTTCACAGTGAAATTTCAAAGTTGTTAAGTCCCAAATGGAAGACCCTTTAGTAGGGAGCAGCCGTGTTTAAGAAAGTAAAAAGCGCGTAAGAGGAATAGAGCGCGCAGGGTTAAGCGTTCCGAGACCGATTTGATAACGTGCTCAAATATGTAAAAGGAATGCTCCGATCCCCATAAAATTTTGGGACATTCTTCATGGCATACACATATACTTTCAAAAACGCTCATAAAAAAAAGAGATTTTTTTCAAGGTCGTAAAGTGGACTGATCCCTTAATATACACTGTCTGATCGGAAAAAAAAATTACCTAGGTTCATCACGACTAGTATCACTATCCAAATGAACTATTTCTAAATGAGTAAATGCTTCAATAAATTCATGGTAAGGTATCCAGAATTCCTAAAAAGTACAAAAACTTTTCAGCTAAATGCATTACCTAAACTATTTTTAATTTCCGCACCTTGTTATTAAATGTAAAAGGGACTTACCTCTTCGTTAAACTTGGCCTGCAAACGTTCATACTCAGCCGGAGGAATTTCTGACCATTCCGGTGAATCCAGCGCCATTGGTCCGATATATTCTGTCCCTAAACCTAAGGGATTTCTTAGTTTAATCAGTTGTAGCGTTTCGTTAGTAAAAGTCTCCACTCTAAAAGTTAAAAAACACTATAAACAAGGTGCTTTGAAAATCGTTTAATCCGAGAACTGATCGTAAAGTATCGCCCATGTGAGTTTTCTTGGTGTGTCGCAATACACGAATTTCGAAATTAGTTGTAGCGGGGATCGGGACCTCCATCATGGACGGCTGATGAGCCAACACTAGGGATGCAAACGATACATGGATGTTTTCAATACACCAATGTTTCATTCAAAAAATGTCGATGTTTGCCTTAGATGTTTTAAATCTAAAAACATTGATGTATTGACATTAATTCAAGCGATGTTTCTTATCGATATTTTTTACGTCTAGCGGAAATATTCACTATTGGAAACAGCTCCATCTATTCGAATATTACTTCAACTATTGTTAGCGATATTGACTGACCCACGATATATTTCTCTAGATAGTTGAAAATGAGATTGATAAATGGCACTGTTTCCTATTAATAGATAAATGGACAATAATTTGAATATTTCACTCACTTCCTTCGTCCAGTTCGTTTATCATTCAATCACAATGCAATATAAATTACAAAAGACCTGACAGAAGTTGGCTGTATGGCATAGAACCCTTTGCTTATCCTAGTTTTGATGAATAAAGTTTGCCAAAAAATACATACAAATTACAATACAAAACTTGTGTGTATTGTAAAACTGTTTCTCTGTGAAATATGGTGACTTTTTGTGAAAAAACAGACTGATTTATCGTAAATTTAGAAAAAATTAGTAGTTTATTGTTACATACATACATGTTGTTTTGTTGCTTTTGTATTGAAATATCTAAAACAAATAAATCATTTCTTGGAGTAACAATCCATTTTTTGGGCAAATTATATCTCCTGAGTGGGACATGGGGAGTAATCTTGAGCTATACGAGAGCCACACAGCTGATTACTTAGAACGAAAGTTGTCCCAGCTCCTCAACGAGTGGAAAGTTTCCATAGAGAAGGTTTCTGCTTGTGTCACGACAGTACAATGATGAAACTGAATTCCTTGTTTCGCACATATAATCAATTTAACAGTCACTCGGGCGATAGATACAGAAGCTTTGGTCAGCAAAGTACACGAAATTGTTAAATATATCAACGTTAACGCAACTGATGAATTGCGCAAGAAACAGATCCCGGATCTTCTGAAGGAAACGCGAAGAAAAGGATTCCCGATGTCAGAACGCGATGGAACTTCTGTTATTAGGTTCATCAAGTTAACTTCTATTATAAGCGAAATATTGCTCACCCGTTCAGGAGCTCCATCTATGACCTGAAATAAATAATGTCAAGAAAGTATTCGAACTATTAAAATCATATGAAATAGAAACCAAAGAGATTTTCGCGGAATCTTACGTGACTGTCAGCAAAGTTTTACCGCTAGTAAGTTGCTTAACGAAGCCTTGAAGAGTAGTTCGCCAATAGATCACATCGTGACTGAATTAAAAAAACCGGTCAAGTGCAAGTTGAACTTGCACAATTAGTGTTCCGTACGTTGATTGTTTTTAAAATAAAAATTTTTGTTAGAGTGGTATAAAATGATCAGTGACTTCACAAAACACACCCCAAATAAGTTTTCAACAAAGTTTGTTTCCAATCTTTACTGAAAACTGATGACCTTGAAATTTTGTTTTTTTTATATACCAGATAAATTATTAAAGGTAATGCACTCGTGATAATTTTCGTTCAATCTATACACCGTGGAGAATATTCCAGAATTTTTTCAAAATTTTTTGATCAGTACTTTTCGAGATAAGGTAGGGGACAGCGATTTTTTAAAAGTAATACAAAGAAAAGTGTGCACGAGTATTACATTATATATATATATATATATATATATATATATATATATATATATATATATATATATATATGCATATATATATATATATATATATATATATATATATATATATATATATATATATATATATATATATATATATATATATATGTATATATATATATATATATATATATATATATATATATATATATATATATATATATATTTACTCGTGTTTTCACAAGCTTTCATTTGACACCACACTCGATGACCTAGTAAAAAAAAAATTTTTTCACTTCCGATTTCACTCCTCAAAACGAATCCCTTAAGTCAAAATTTATGTTACGGTGGTATAAAATGATCAGTGACTTCACAAAACACACCCCAAATGTGTTTTCCAACAAAGTTTGTTTCCAATCTTTACTGAAATCTGATGACCTTGAAATTTTTGTTTTTTTTATATACCATATAAATTATTATAGGTAATGCACTCCTGATAATTTTCGTTCAATCTACACCCCGTGGAGAATATTACAGAATTTTTTCGAAATTTTTTGATAAGTACTTTTCGAGATAAGGCCCGGGACAGCGATTTCTCGCGAATTTTTAAAAATAATACAAAGAAAAGTGCGCGCAAGTATAATATTATATATATATATATATATTTTTTACTCGTGTTTTTCACAAGCTTTCATTTGACACCACACTCGATGACCTAGTAAAAAAATTTTTTTATCACTTCCGACTTCACCCCCCAAAACTAACCCCTTAAGTCAAAATTTAATTCTCAAAACTACGTGGCTCTGATGAGGCCATCAATTCCTATATTATTACCAAATGTCACCTTTCTATGTCAAATAGTTTCGGAGAAAATCGGGTGTGACAGACAGACAGACAGACAGACAGACACCGAAGTAATCTTATAAGTGTTCCGTACGGAACACTAAAAATGAATGGCAAAACCAAATGAGTAAACGGTTCGAGAAACTGGAACATAACTCAATTTTGGCCCTGGCAACTACTCTTGATCCTTTAAAAATTCCTTTGCTAAAAGTAAAGTGGTCAGTTATCTAAATGGATTTGCCAAACTAGCCAATAACGCCAATAGATCAGAATCTTCCGACGAGTAGGAAAAAGAAGAAAAGGTCTTTGATATTTGGGAATACCATCAGCATTTGGTCAGTAACCTAAAGGCGAAACAGGCATCTTCTTCAACAATAGAGACTGAGGTACAAATGTACCTTGGGTCGTCTCTTGCTCCCATAACCTAGAATCCCATTGAAATGTGGGATGACATGAAAAGTATGTTCCCGGGACTGTACAAGTACGCTGTTAAATATCTACCTATTGTGACGACGTCAGTCCCGAGGGAACGACTGTTCTTCAAAGTCATAAATCAACAAAGAAATCGACTGATTTCTTTGTTGATTTCTTTCCAAATTATTGTTTCTGAATTCAGTTTTAAATAAATAAATTTTAATAGTTTTGTATTTGTAAGTTTTTTTCTGGTTATTATTAATAAAAATAAGTACTGCAGTACTGTAGTAATGCATTTCATTAAAAAAAACAGCTCCTCAGTGTACACACATATACTAGTGTATTTCACATGTTTCGATACGTCGATGTTTTACAGTACGATGTTGCATCCCTAACCACACTGCGCGGCGTGGCGTAGCGAAGCCAGGCAAGGTGGAATCGAGAGTGGGATACTACTGCACACGGCAGTGTTGCCGGATTTTGCGTAAAACCTCTTCCTGTGGCTTCAGCGCTTTGGGAACCTTACTTTACGATCAACCCTCGTATATTTAAACAGATAAATTCTTATACCAAAAGGAACTGAACAAGAATTAATAAAAAATTTACCCTGAAGATTTATAGTTCTTCAGCATGTACCCCAATCACTGTATCTAATAGATACATCAAAATAATTGATTCAAATTTTGGTAATTGGTAAACTCTTGTATCAAGAAAAACAGATGTTTTTTAGCATGTACGCTAATGATTGTAGCCAATAGACACATCAAAAACACCTGACTTAAATTTTAACAATAACTTGCATTGTTAAAATATTGATACGCTTCATCGTGAACAATCTTGAAAACTGTAGTTTCGGATACTTCAACTCCTTTAGAAAGTTATTTTTTAACTTACGAGCCTATAAAGTTTCAATATGCTATTTATTAACCTACTCGCTCTCAAATCTCATTTATTCTAACACTTCCCCTTGAAATTTTGTTAATATTTCTTGATTCAATACGAAGGATTATTATACTACAGCTGTCTTGAACCCAGAGGTTAACTGAGGATAATAAGAGGTGATGAATATTCTCAAATATTTTCTTTGGGGCCGGATTATTTTTGGGATATGTTGAATATAATTTTTAAATCGACTATATTTGGCTAAACAATTTTTTTAGCGAGTACTATAAGTAGGTGACCAAAGTTCCAACTTAAAACACATCATGTATATACAGAGATAGAGGTTCATAAATTATCATCAAGAATTAACAATTACCTATCAACTGCATATATCCTATAATTGACTCCAGTTTGAACACCATTGGCTAATTTTTCTGTTAAAGATCGTACTTGATTGGGTGGTTGTACTGCACACGTGATAATTGACGTCATGTCCAGTAATTTATGTAGTAACCTAAAAAGAGTTTTTATAATAGAGTGGGTATATTATATATACGAGGCTGGTTTGAAAAGTCCGTGTAAAGTCCGAGAGATGGCACCACCGGCGCGTATCGAGGTCATATTTAGTTAGTAGCATCTCTTGAATGAACGCACACCCAGTTTCAGCCATATTGGCCTATTTCTTTGTGTTTGGCATTCGTGTGAATCAAGGAAGTCGAGTGATTTTCAAGAAATGGACGAAAAAGAATTTCGTGTGGTGATTAAACATTACTTTATGAAAGGCAAAACGCCTCAGGAGACTAAAGAGAAGCTTGATAAACATTATGGTGACTCTGCACCTTCGATTAGAACAGTTTATAAGTGGTTTCAAAATTTTCGGACTGGCCATATGGGCACAAGTGACGCTGAACGTTCTGGACGGCCTGTGGAGGTTACGACTCCAGAAATCATTGATCAAATCCATGATATGGCGATGGATGACAGAAGAGTTAAGGTGCGTGAGATTGCTAGTGCTGTGGGCATCTCGACTGAATAGGTACATAATATTTTGCATAAACATTTGGACACGAGAAAGCTATCCGCAAGATGGGTGCCGCGATTGCTCACGCTTGACCAAAAACGGAATCGTGTGAAGTGTTGCAAGGAGGGTTTGCAGCTGTTCCAGAAGAATCCGGAGGACTTTAAGCGTCGTTTCGTCACTGTGGATGAAACATGGACACGTTACTATACTCCTGAGACCAAACAACAATCTAAACAATGGGTTACCAAGGGGGAATCTGCACCAAAAAAGGCGAAGACCGTTCCGTCGGCCGGAAAGGTTATGGCGACTGTCTTTTGGGATTCGCAAGGGATAATCCTCATCGACTATCTGGAAAAGGGTAAAACTATTACAGGTGAATATTATTCATCGTTATTGGACCGTTTGAAAACTGAGCTTCAAGAAAAAACGCCCGCGATTGGCCCCACAAGAAAGTCCTTTTCCATCACTACAACGCACCAGCACACACCTCAGCAGTTGTGGTCCAAAATTAGTGGAAATAGGATTCCAACTCGTTTCACATCCCCCCTATTCTCCAGACTTGGCTCCCTCGGACTACTGTTTGTTCCCTAATTTGAAGAAATGGCTGGACGGACAAAGATTTTATTCAAACGAGGAGGTGATTGCAGACACTAATGGATATTTTGTAGACTTGGACAAATCCTATTATTCGGAAGGGATCAACAAACTAGAACATCGTTGGACGAAGTGTATAAGCCTAAAAGGAGACTATGTCGAAAAATAAAAAAGGTTTACCCCAAACATATAAGTAGTTTTTATTTTTGCACGGACTTTTCAAACCAGCCTCGTATAGACCAATTTCCGCGACAAAATTTCTTAGACAAGACGATTCCTCCTACTGAATAACTATATCAACAGCTATATGGTTTTATTATTCTCCCCCTAATGTTCCACTAGCTCAAAATATCTGTACCTTGCACAGGATGCGGCATCTTCTCTGATAGGTATGCTCTCTGTGATTCCCCCGGTGAGATCTGCAAGTCCGTCCAAAAAGCGAGCCATATTTTAGAGCCTCATATGATCCATGTAACCTACAAAATTTAAAGAGAATAAATCATACGTTATATTAGCTATAGAGCCTTTAAATCATATTTGTATACATATATGTATTTATTTAATTAAAATAAATAAATAAAAAAATAGAACCTCTTCTAATCTAACTTTTCCACCCCTACAAATTATTAGATACCCTCATCTCGATTACAATTTACCCTTTTTAAGATATAATTCTCAAATTTGTTTAAGAAACAAGCCTAATTTAAAGTTTGTTAATAATAATAGAGAGATTTTGTAACACTTATTTTTCACATGCCTCCGTTCCTAGCGTTATCTCAAGCATGCGCAACATTAACGCGGAGGAATTGCAAAGTTAGATTAGTATTCACCTTCTATAAACCTAAAGATTTTTTTTCATTCAATTCATGGTTAAGCACACCGGTTTTTAGTATTTGATGGGTCAACTCAAGTTTTCAAATTAAAGTTGGATCTAGCATATTTAAAGGGAACTACAAACCCCTGGCGACTGGGCTAATAAGTAGTAACACACTACTGACTTACTTTGCGTAAGCCTTTTCCAGTAGCCCTGGCCAATAGTAGTCAGAATTTTGTGACTGTAAAAACGCTAATCGTCCATGAACTGTCGGTAGCCTATCGTCCACTAATACTTCTGTCCATTCCCCACACCACCATAACCTAAAAAAGTAAAGTAAGTCAAATTTAGCTCGAGTTTGCGCACTTAGCGCTAGGTCAATATTCAATCCGTCCAGCTATTTAAAAGAAGCCGATTAACCTCTTCACGACCGAATTTATTTGGGAAAGTAGGACCAAAAATGCCCGATTTTTTTTATGGTATGTGTTAATCTGCAAATAGGACTTACCAAATATGTTTTTTTTTTCAAAGTTTCAAAAAAACAAGTGTTTTCACAAAAAATAAAACATTTTAATTCTGTTCTTGACATCACCCGAATTAACTCGGGCGTTCAAAGAAATGCTAATTTGAAACAAAATTTGAGCCAAATAACAAAAAAAGTGGCTTATCTTATCAACTAAATAGTACTAACTGTATGATATACTCTAAAGCAGGGTGTAACACAGAGCGGTACGTCACAAATAGGGCAGTAGTAGCGTGTTTCCTTTCGAACTTTTTTGCCGCGGGCATCACGCACTCTACAGCATACACCACATTGCCGAGTTGGAAATTGTTTTTTTTCGGTTGCCGGGATACACTCAGGGAAATGACGACCTGTCAGTCTAAGTGGTGTAGGTTGGCTTGAAGGTCGTCCTTTTCTAGAAGAAAATTCCGTGCGGTGATATTTTTCCATGATCTGTTTGATTAGATCCAACCTATAAACTAGTGCTGACTTTGTTCCTCCAGTTTTTCGATATAACACAAAAGAGTTCCACAGTGCCAAATCTAATAAATGAAAAAATATTTTTTTTGTAATACTTTTTTCCACGCTTTCTTGGAAGGTTGTAGTCTGCTAAGTGTTGATCCACCCGATCAACACCGCCCATGGTGTCGTTATAATCGATGACAACTTTCGGCTTTATTTTAATCTCTCTTGGTTTTTCTTCCTCTACACAGGTGTTCGTATGAATGGTTGAAATCAAAGAAACATCTTTCTTGTCTTTCCACTTTAGGACACAAACTTTACCTCTTTGAAAGGCTACAACTTCTCCTTTTTTCAGCTTCTTTTTTTTAGCTCTGAAGGAACTTCTTTCCGTGTTAATTTTAGTGTTCCATAAACGTCGGTTTTCTTTGTAATAAGTAAATCCGCAAGCTGGGGGGAGCTATAAAAATTATCCATCGTTATGCAATAGCCCTTCTCTAACAATGGCTTAGACAGCGTCATGACAACTTGCGACGAAATTGGTACATTTTCATAGTCTTTGTCAAGGTTGGTTTGTTTTCCAGTGTAGATGATAAAATTCCATACATAACCACTTTTAGATTCACACAGTAAATAGGTTTTTATACCAAATCGAGCTCTATTTAGTGGAATGTATTGGATCCAACCAAGTCTACCCTTATATAAAAGGAGACTTTCGTCAATAGACAGGTTTTTTTCAGGTACGACCAGTTCTTGAAACTTGCTAACCAATTTTTCGTATACTGGCCATATTTTATTAAGTTTTGGGTTTGGATGAGTTACTTCATCAAATTCATCATTATTAGAAAAATGGATGTTTTGATGGATAGCCTCAAATCTATTTCTGCTCATACAACTGGCAAAAAAGGGCGTCACCAAAAGAGGATCGGTTGACCAGTATTGACGCAATTCTGGTTTTTTTATAACGCTTTGTAAAATTGTCAATCTTAAAAAGACTCTAATTTCTTCGCTAGTCACAGGGTACCACATTTTTCCTCTTTTTTTTTGCTCAGCATACCTGTTGGTTTCTGTTACTATATGGCCAACCAGATCGTCGTCAACGAACTGTTCAAAAAAATCCAACATGTTCCAATCATTGCAGGATACACAATTTATAGACGGTACAGCCGTAAAAGGGAATGATGGTGGGGCTGGGGAATCAGGTTGCAATTTAAACCAATCACGTGCTTCAAGTAAATCCGCCGAATTATCTGAATTCGAGCTACTACTTGAAATATTGCCGTAAGATGTATCAGAGCCACTTTCGTCTATTGGTTCGTCAACTTCTGACTCATCTGACAGATCATAATCGTGCCTGTCCATGATATACTAAGTACTTGGGTTTCAGCTACTAAAATGTAAATAACAGGTATAATAAATATATTTACTTATTGTAGACAAAAACTCACGTAAAATTTAATTCACAGAAGCAGCGCAACAAAACTTATCAAGTCGGAACACAAACTAAATTTACCCGCTGGCAGCTTATTTTGCCTCAAGATCAAATAAACAGTCGCAAAAATCCGACAAGACCCGAGGGATTTGAGTTAAATGTGTAAAAATGCGTATTCCCGCTTTTCACGAGACAGTTCGGGTGATGGCGCATAACATCCATAAAAATTAGAGATGCCCGAGTTAGGCCCGGGCATAGGAAAATCGAAACGTTGACCGTGCCCGAGTTATCTCGGGTACAGTCGTTAAGCGGTTAACAGCCTTTTTTTATAAATTCCGATATTACTGAGAGCAATATAACTGCTCGTTTATTCGGCATGGTGTTTTTGCCTCTTTTAAATATCCGGGAGAATGAAAACATTGATAAGGTGTAGAATCTTTTTATTTTCTAATTTCGTTGGGATATGTTTTATGATTGAATATTGAGCAGTCCTTGATTGGAAATCGACAGTTGTATATGAATAACACTATAAAGTTACTAAACTTTACAGAAAAGCCCTTTATATTTATAAACTACTGTTTTACACTACTCAGTATATATCACCACTACACCAAACACTTTATTTTTACACTCTTTTTTTTCGCGTTTCGCTAACCATGTTAGCTTCATCAGGAGCGATGATTGACTAAAGCTAAACTACAAATCTACCCTATTTATATTTAGCCTAACCCTTGAATTACTCAGGCCGAACTAATGGCATAGGCAAGGCCATCAGTTTCGGTTAGGTAACCAGTAGTAGGGGACTTAAGGAATAGGCCCTCTTTTTATTTAAACTATTTACATTTTTTATGCGTTCAACAACTTCTATCAGATACATTTTTTATTAATCTTAGATTATCCAATGTTACAATATGATCAGCTTCAAGGGCATGTTCGGCAATTCTAGACTTTTCTGTTCTACTGTATTTTAAGTGTGGTAAATGTTCTTTAAATCGTGTTTTAATTGACCTTTTAGTTTGCCCAACATACTTTTTGTCACAATCATTACAACTAATTTCATAAATTCCACTTTTCTCACAATTAGAAATCTTATCTTTGGGATTTCCTAAGATATTCCTCAGATTGTCTGGTGAGGCCTACCTTATTAAATACCTTATTGAGTTTCTTGCTATATTTCGGATTATATGGTATGGAGACATACTTGGTGTTATTTTCTTCCGCTTGTAAAAAAGGTGGAATTCTGAATATTAAACCTAAACTTATGTTTATTATTTATTAGCTTATTTACTGAGTCATCGTCATAACCATTAACTCTAGTTATATTTCTAATACGATTCCTTTCTTTATTAAAGTTTACTCTATTCAGAGGGAAAGTGAGTGCAAAAATAAAGTGTGTGTAGTGGTGATATTTACTGAGTAGTATCACTGTGCCAAAGATTCCACATTCCCAACTTAGTACTGTTTTACAGCTTGAATTGTACGGAATATGATGATTTTACCTGAAGCGAAAAAGTCCACAGTACTGATCGCCGTTAAACGATTGATCGGCAGGTACTACCCTGTAGAATAGGCCTTTGTTAAGATAGAGTACTCCAAGACATGATACCAGCCATCTGTCACCTGGAAACAAGAAATTAAAAACAAAATCTTTGTAGAGATAACTAAACGCGAACAAAAATTATTTAATCCTAAACAATAGCAATAGAACTATCAACAAGATCAGTAAAATGATAGTGAGTACTGAAAAAAATGTCGTGTCGGAAGTAACACTAATTGTAAGTTTATTATCGTCATCATGTATCAATTTTATTTCGGATCGTTTTGTTTATGACAATACGAGGTGCTTCGAGAAACTTTATTAAATTTCTATCTCAAGATTATAAGAGAGGGAGAGAGAGGATTTAAGGGGTTAAGGCGCGTCGACTGCAACGGTCATTTAGCGCCCGAATGTATTGGAATTTTATACTTTAAAATTTATTTCCTTTAAGTATTCACCAATTTGTCTGTGAATGATGTTGTAGGATTGGATGACAGATTTGAGGTTGGGAGGAATGTGATACTTTTCACGGATATCAGATAAATGTTGTGATTCAAGTATGGGTTTGACAGTAGATGACATGATGGACAATTGGGGGGATCCTCTTTGTTTAAAAGGAAAGAATGGGTCTGATCTGTATGTCCAATGGCCAGTCTTCTGACAATGGTGTTTTCCTTTCTATTCAGTGTTTGATGATGTAATGGAGGATAGACGTCAGTTTTGAGTTCCCAGAGTTTATTACTGGTGTCATCAAGATCCCACTGTAATTGGAATAATTTTATAAATTCCTGAGATAGATGTTTTATGTAATCTCTGGGATGATTTTCGCCTAGAACAGAAGCACCAGAGAGAGAGGCCTCTTTCGCAAAAGTATCAGCTTTGTCATTTCCCTCAATGTCACAGTGTCCTGGTATCCAAATGAGTGTAAAGGATTTGTTTTTTAGTCTAGCAACATATAATAAATCCTTTATTTGTCTGATGTATGCGTCATCAAGGTTCGCGTGTTGAATGGATTTAAGAGCGCTCTGAGAATCCGAAGCAATTAGGAATTTGAAATTAATAAGAGTAGTAATCGCATATCTTATGCTCTCTCTGATGGCAAGAAGCTCAGCTGAGAAAATAGATGAGTGAAGAGGTAATTTGAAAGTTTTCTGAATATTTTGAGCGATAAAGGCGGCGCCAACCCCTGAACATGACTTGGAGCCATCTGTATAGATAGCGAAGTAATCAGAATATTGGTTTTTTAATTTATCATTGAATATGGAGTTGATAATTTTATTCGGAGTAATCTTTCTATCCAGTGTGCATATGGGGGCTTGAAGATTCCCAAGGAGGAAAAGATGTGGTAAGAGGGTATTCAAATCGGGGAGGGGTGAAATTGTGTAGAGTCAAAAGGTGTTTGAGCCTGGAAGAAATGGTGTTGGATTCAAGATTATGCCTTATGTGTGTAAACTAATATACGATGGTTTTTCCGAGGACATAGCTTTCTCATGCCCTCATTTGAGCGTCCAGAACGTTCAGCATCATTTGTATCTATACGACCGCGTTTAAATTTAGCAAACCAGTAAATGATGAGTGCTTTTCCAGGGGCACAGAGTCCTCGTAACACTTATCAAGCCATTGCTTTGCTTGAACGGTATTTTTTCCCATCAAAAAACAGTGTTTAATCATAATTCGATTTTTTTTCCGTTGTTTTGAAAAGGGCGACATCTATGTGTCAGACCAAAAACTTTTCAGCCTAAGTATTAGAAACAGTTTTAAGGATATAAATGACTAAACTGGTCGTGCAGAGTCCGGTGTTCCACAGGGGTCAAACTTCGGACCGCTATTGTTCCTTATGTTCATAAATGACATTCAGGAGGTCATTGATGTGGAATACCAGATGTTTGCGGATGACCTAAAATTGTATGTGTCAGTTGAGTCTGGTGGCGACTGTGAACGACTGCAGAGTAGTGTTGAGGCAGTGCGGGCGTGGTGTGACAACAATGGGATATTGCTAAATGCAAACAAATGTTTTGTAATGACAGTGAGCCGTAAAGTATCTCCAGTAAACTATAATTACAGTATAGGTAAGGTGCAGAGAGTGGAGACAGCCAAAGACCTGGGCATTGTTCTGGACTCTAGGTTGACCTTCAATCATCTCATTGGCAAGGTGGTTTCAGAAGCGATGAAAATGATGGGGTTCATAATTAGAATGTGGATCTTTTCAAAATATTGAAACCTTTTCAACATTGTACATTTCCCAGCAATATCCATTAGAATATAGTATTAATTTTTATTACCTATCTACTTAGGGTATTTGTATAGATGTAACAACACTAATATTAAAATATCATTTTGTATCAGAAGAAGCTATAGTATAGCGAAACGCGTCATACAGTTTCAGTGAAACTAAATAAAGTGGAAATTTGAAAAAATCAGTCTTTCATTACATACAATACATTGGTCAGAAGTGGGCTTGAGTATGGGTCTATTATCTGGGCACCATTGTATAATAGTAGGTGGGTTGTGGCTTTGGAAAGGGTTCAGAGGAGGTTTTTAAAGTTTTTGGCTAGGAAAGTTGATGGGGTGTATCCACCGGTAGGTATAGAGAATGATATTTTGTTAGAGAGATTTACTTATATGACTTTAGAGAAACGTAGAAATATGGGTATGGTGATCTTTCTGTAGAAACTTGTTAAATGGTGTAATTCAATGTCCACTGTTGCTGGAGGAACTGAATTTTGTTGTACCCAGACTAGCTCATCGGACTGGAAACTTCTTCTATCTTCCTACTGCTCACACAAATATATTGTATACTTCACCCGTTTATAAGATATGCGCTGCTTATAATAAGGTATCTAGAGCATGTGATCTGTCCATGTCTTAGAGGGAATTTTCTGTATCTGTCTAAACTTATTTTAATAGCTGTAAGCATATGTGAAATTGTAGTTTGTTTACTGTTTGTAACACATGGGCTGAAAAGTCCCGGGCCTAACACATAGATGGCGCTAGTTTTATTGCAGTCACCTTTTTTTTTTAGTTAATACTAACCTTCAAAAGACAGCTGTTAAAATTTCATGATATTCTATTCATTAGTTTGTGAGTTATTGTGCTAAGACTGACGCTACTTTTGTTATTTTCAAAACAATGGATCAAAAACAATTTCGTGTTTTAATTTTACAGTGCTTCTTGATGGGAAAAAATACCGTTCAAGCGAAGCAATGGCTTGAAAAGTGTTATGGGGACTCCGCTCCATCAGAAACAACAATAAAACGTTGGTTTGCTGACTTCAAACGTGGTCGTAGAGACACCGATGATGCAGAACGCAGTGGACGTCCAAATGAGGCGGTAACACCAGAAAACATCAAAAAAATCCATAAAATCGTTTTGAATGATCGAAAAGGGAAGTTGCGTGAGTTAGCTGACATCGTAAAGATATCAAAAGAACGTGTTGGCTTTATATTGCATGAGCGTTTGACTATGAGAAAGCTCTGTTCAAAGTGGGTGCCGCGTTTGCTCACTGTTGATCAAAAACAAGAACGTGTTGATGATTCTGAGCAGTGTTTGGCCATGTTTAAACGTAACAAACCGGAATTTTTGCGTCGATATGTGACAATGGATGAAACATGGATCCATCACTTCACTCCGGAATCAAAACGATCGTCATCTGAGTGGACAGCAACTGGTGAACCTCGTCCAAAGCGCCCGAAAGCACAACAATCGGCTGGAAAGGTTATGGCCTCGGTATTTTGGGATGTGCGTGGTGTAATATTCATCGACTATCTTGAGAAAGGAAATACCATCAACAGTGAATATTATATAGCGTTATTGGAGCGTTTGAAGGCCGAAATTGCAAAGAAACGACCGCATATGGCAAAGAAAAAAATTTTGTTTTATCAAGACAACGCACCGTGTCACAAGTCAATCAAAACAATGGCAAAACTACATGAATTGAACTTCGAATTGCTCCCACATCCACCGTATTCGCCAGATTTGGCTCCCAGCGACTATTGGCTGTTCGCAGACCTGAAAAAAATGCTCGCTGGTAAGAAATTTCGCACGAATGAAGAGGTTATCGCTGAAACTGAGGCCTATTTTTGAGGCAAAAGATAAATCGTTCTACAAAAGTGGTATTGAAATGTTAGAGCGGCGCTGGAATGATTGCGTTGCTCTTGATGGAGATTACGTTGATGAATAAAGCTAATTTTGAACCAAAAAAACCCGTGTTTTCTTTGTTAGGCCCGGGACTTTTCAGCCCATGTGTTATAATTAAGCATTTTGTGATATGTATTAGTATTGTTTAATGATTATATGATCTGCCCTATTAACTAATTATTTTGTTGGGCTTGTAACAGTAAATAAATAAATAAGACTTACAGTCCCTCGCCAAATTATTAGACGCACTGCAAGATTTCATGTAAAATATTAATTACCGAGTGATATTGTACCGTTTTATTATTTTGAATTTATTTGTTTTTTATTTTTATATTATCCAATCAATTACCTATTTATTTGACATAAATAAAACAGCATTAATTTAGAAACGCATAAGTTTATTAAGTTTTAAAGAAAAGTGAAATTAATGTTAGTAAAAGTCAATATTTAGTTAAGCCACCTTTAGCCGCTATCAAAGCTTTAATTCTGCGCGGCATGCTATCAACGCAAGATTGTACTGTCTCCTGCATTTGAGGATGATGATGCCACACATGAATAATCTTTTCTAGGAGCTGGTTTTTGTTGGTAATCACATCTTTAGCCACTTCTCTTTTCATCAGCTCCCACACATTTTCAATGGGGTTCATATCAGGGCTATTACCCGGCCAATCCAACAGAGGGATATTTTTTTCTGCCAAAAAAGCTTTAACAGACCGAGCAGTGTGGCAGAGAGCTCCATCTTGCATGAAAGTGAATGGTTCCCCATTTGGAAACCATTCTCTGAGCTGCGGAATCAACCGATTTTGTAATACTTCTTTGTACTGATCTTGCCTCATTATTCCTTTGACGAAGTACAGGCGTCCAGTGCCCTTGCCGCTGATGACTGACCAAATCATCACTTTGGTGGGATGTTTAACCGTCGGGACGACACAATCAGGATGAAACTTTTCTCCATGACGACGACGCACATACTGAGCTTTATTCTGCAAAATTTCGAATGTGCTTTCGTCACTGAAGCAGACCTGTCAAAAATAGGAAAAATATATAAACTTCCATGTTTATTTGCTTTATTTAACTGAAAATGATAATAATGTATCAATTATTGATTAAATTGCTGTATCTTACCGATCTCCAGAAGTCCACATCTTTGTCTTGCCATTGTTTGGCCCACTTCAGGCGCTTTGCTTTCATTGCAGCTGTTAACTTGGGCTTCCTGGCGGGGCGACAGGCCTTAAAATCTAATTCTTTCAATTTTCTTCGAACAGTGCGCTCAGAAGCATTTACGCTAGCATCCTGGAGTTGTGATTTTATTACCTTTGTGGTAGCAAATCTGTTTTCTACACAAATTTTCTTCAAACATCTCTCTGACCGTGGAGTGAAAATTGGTTTTCTACCGCATCTTTTCTTTCTTTTCGGGCTTAATTCCTTCCCTGACTCAATTTTCTTTTTTATGCGTCGTACACTAGCTTCAGAAACCTCCAGTCTTCGTGATATTTCTCGGTTTGTAAATGTTTTCGCAATCACAAGGGCCTTCACTTCAGCTTTTTTACTTGGTGAAAGATCGCCTTTTCTACCCATAATGAAAATTGTCCAATTACTTTTTTAAAATACTGCATACAAAATAAACTAATAACTGAGTAGTATAAAACTGTTAAACAAACAATCACAGTCCATAAAGCCAAAGAAAAACGTCCGTACCTGACTCGATTCCGATCGCGACTGATACAGGTTTGTACTTGTTTACGTTCATGTATCACTTTGCCAACACAGTGTTGCCATATGTTAAAAATAAATACAAATATGTAGTCTACAACAATTCTTTTAAATAAAAATCAAAAATATTGTAGTTTAAATATACCATTATTGCATAAAAACTCTTAAGAAACATAAAATTACTAAAAAAAATACAGTGCGTCTAATGTACTTACGCACAGTATTAGCAAGGGAAGTACTGTGCCTTTTACCAATTTCTCGTTAATACTATACTTTTTTACGCAATCTCTTTTACTTTTAAAGGCAATTAATCATAAGGCATTGTTGATACATCTAATTTTCTAAAATCATACCCGTAAAACGATTTTAATGATATATAAACATACGTCAAGGTTATGACCAGTATGTTAATTGATCTAAGATAATTAGTTCTTATTTTCATTTTACTTTCTCTCGGATTTAATTTAAAGTTTGTTATTAACTTGCAGCTGAGGAATTCCGCCTTCATTTTGCGCGTTTTTAAAGAATAAATAATATGTAGAACTGTAGAGCCATAACTAGTAATTATTTACTTTTACTCGATTTAATAAGTGAAACCCTGTATAATAAAGTTATATGGCGCACTTTAATAATTTTACTTTTCTTAGGTTGCAAAAGACCCGCCAATATTACTTTTGTTGTTAAAGTTGCTAAACCCGACATGATTATGTTGGCACACTCCATTTCTGTAGCATCGTTACTCAATTTCATGGGCGTATTTTAATGAAGCTAGACACCAAAAAGGCTTCTGGCGCTGACGAAATACCTGCCATAGTTCTCGAAAACTGTGCAAGGGAACTAACACCAGTTTTCTGTACACTTTTCAACCCATCCTACAGAAAGGAAATATTTCCGTTCTGCTGGAAATGTGCCACGGTTCAGCCGATACCTAAAAAAGGCAAGAAGACCTTGCCAAATAACTACCGACCAGTCACACTGCTTTCAATAATATCGAAAGTCATGGAAAAGGTTATCAATCAGCATCTTCTAAAATATCTTGGACGATTCAATATTATTAGCGATCACCAGTATGGCTTTCGTAAACATAGATCAACAGGAGATCTTCTGACTTATGTAACTCATGTTTGGAACAACGCAATTGAACACTTTGGAGAATCTCCAGCGGTTGCTCTTGACATATCCAGGGCATTCGACCGTGTTTGGCACGATGGACTGTTGGCTAAGCTACGCTCTTGTGGTATATCTGAAAAGTTCTGTTTGTGGCTCTCATGTTTCCTCAGAGAGCGTTTTTTTCGAGTGGCGGTCGACGGATTTCTTTCTCACACCTTCACAATCAACGCCGGTGTGCCCCAAGGCTCCATACTATCTCCTACTCTCTTTCTCATTTACATTAACGATCTGCTGGAAAAGACCGCGAATCAAATCTACAGCTTTGCAGATGACAGTACGCTTCTCTCTTCATTCACTTTGAATGCTCGGACATCGGCTGCTCAGGCGAAAGACAGCAGGAGATCGTTCAACTTAACAAAGACTGGAAGAAACTCTATCTTGGGCTGACAGTAACCAAGTGGAATTTAACGGTACAAAAACCCAGGCGGCAGTTTTTTCTAAAAAAGTGAACGTTTCTGAACCCGACATGGTTATGTCGGGGCACTCCATTACCCTAGCATCGTTGCTCAATTTGTTGGGCGTTAGTTTGGCAGCAAATATATCCTGGCATGAACATGTTGCAGGCATAGCAAGGAGAGCTTCTCAAAAGTTAGGAATATTATTTCGAACCAGAAAGTTTTACACTCCACAACAACTGTTAATTCTTTACAAAGCTCAAATTCGACCAACTATGGAATACTGTATGTTTGGGGCTCCGCTCCCAAACATACACTGCATTTGTTGGATTCTGGTCAGAGAAGAGCTGTTCGTCTGATTGGAGACCCGGAAACTGACCGTCGGCCTTGATTGCTGGAACATCGAAGAATGGTTGGCGACTTGAGTCTGTTGTGTGTATTTTCATGTGTGTTCGAAGGATGTGGCCCGCTTAATTCCTCTCAAAGTGGTGCATACTAGAAATACACGTCGCACTGGTGCTTCACATTCGTATGAAGTTCAGCTTGTTACTCCGCGTACAACGCTTTTCAAGCAGTCTTTTATATGGAGAACATCATCTCTTTGAAATTATTTGCCCAGCGCTGTGTTTCCCACCGAGTACAATTTACAGCGATTCAAGAACAACGTGAATCGTTTTTTCCCCACATATGCCGCTCCTGGAGCGCTTTAGGGACTTCCCTGCAGCACGTATGCTACACCCATAAAAAAAGAAAATTTCATTGGCGTTAATTTGAAAGCAAATAAAATATGTCTTGGCACGAACATGTTGTATGGATAGCAAAGAGGTTCTCAAAAGTTGAAACTATTATTTTGAAACACAAAACTTTACACTTCACAACAACTGTCGCTCCCATGATTGGGGTTCTGCTCCCAAACATACACTGCATTTGTTTAATTCTGTTCAGAAGGATTTGTAAAAGCCAAGTGCACCCGTAAGCATATTCTGAATCTACGTCATAGTGCAGTAAAAAAAGAATTTGAATTGCACAGTTTAGATATAGAAATATTATGATTTTATTCTTTCTCAGATATCACCAGGAGTAACGTCCTGAGTTCTGGACCTCGAAAAACTTGTGCTTTTTGTTTATAAACAATTGGAGTATTCAAAACGCGTTTCTTGAGCTTAAAATACGAATAATTCCGGTTATATACGTCGGATCGAGACAAAAAGAAAACCAAACTCTTCGTAATAAAATTTCCAACAAATTTTCGTTAGTTTTAAGTCACTCAAATGTGGACATAACCTACAAAATTGAAAAAAACGACAAAAAATTGTTTTTTTTTTAAATTTTATTGTACAGGGTGGTCCAAATTTGGCACTTTTAAAGGTAAACCTCTTCATCTAAAGGAGATAGACGAAAACCGATGTCAGTGTCTGAGGCTCAATTTTTATGATTAAGTCAATGGTGAAAACCGCATATCGCTATCTAGTACCATTTCGGTTATACAGGGTGTTTTTCAAAAATCTGCATTTTGGAAAATTGTTTGTAATTCTTTTCCTATTGAAAATTTTTGATTTCTGTAAAAACATTCTTAAAACACGTTTTCACGTGGATTTCAACAGTGTAAGTTACATTTTTTTACAACTAATATTTTAATAGTTCTTAACGCAAAAATATATTTTTTAAATGGGATACCCTATATATTTTTCCTTATCCTAATAGAGCTTTAAATTACCATTCTAAAAGTATAGCACACTTTATATTTTGCTTAAATCTACTTTAAAATATAAAGGTTTTCAGTTTTTACGCGAGTTTTAAATGCACATTTTGTAAAGTAGGCTTGGGACGGAGCGGCCATACAGTTTAATTCATTTGTTTACTCGTAGTTGTCAAATTTTATTTCAGGATCAGTTATTGAATTGTCAACTAAATCGCAATGAAGTTTGAAAATTACGAAAAATGGGATATGATAGTGTGTTTCATAGAAACCGGAGAAAATTCGGAAGCGGCAAGTAATTTGTACGACGAACCGTATTCAGAGAAGCGTGAACCCTTCAAGGATATATTCGCTCGATTGCCACATAACCTAGTTAATAGTGGCCAGTTTGAAAAGAAAGGACCCAAAAATTATGCATCAAACAGAGATAAGCAGTTAGAAGAAATACTAGTTTCAGGAACTATCGGAAATAATCCCAATACTTCAAGCCGACAGTTAAAAGAATCCACTGGACTACCAAGAACTAACGTAAGTCGTACTTTGAAGAAGCACAAATTCGGGCCATATAGAACAGACGGAGATTTTCAACGGCGTATGGATTTTTGCCAATGGTTTCTGGAGAATTGTAACCATGTTCCGAATTTTTCATTAAATTGTATTTGGATAAACGAAGCTTATGTAAGCAATGCAGGTATTTTTAACCGTTACAGTTCTTATACATGGGCACAAGGAAAATCCTCATTTAGTTGTGGAGCAAAGAAATCAAGGCAGATTTGGATTTAATGTGAGGGCAGGAATTTTTAGAGGCAGGGTTATATGTCTATTTATTTACGAAGGAACACTCACCTCTCAGAGATATTTAGAAATTTTAAGGCAGCAAATAGAACCTCTTGTTGATGAACTGCCGTTAATGGACCTTGGAAATATATTTTTTCAACACGACGGGGCAACCCCTCATAACGCTGCAGTTACCAGTAATTTCGACAAGGTCACCGGATTTGCCACCCATGGACTTCTATCTCTGGGGAAGATTGAAAGACTTAATTTTTAAATTGCCAACAAACATCAGGCAAGAGTTAGAAGTCGCAGTGATACAAAGTTTTGCAGCTCTTACTCTTCTTGAACTAATCAACTCGGTAAGAAGTGTCCAGAAAAGATGCCGCCAATATGTAAATGAAACTGGTCGACATTTCGAACATCTCTTATAGAAAATTGTTTTGTTTTAGTTTGCTCTACTCGGAATAAATTGTTTTATTGTTGTTTTGTTTTATTTTCTACATAGTTTAAAGTACTATAACACTTAGTAAATTTCATTGTAGTTATGACACTTAGAGTTACTTCTGGGAGTTTTTTTTACGATTGGACTGCTATCGGTAAAAATTGATATTGCCGCTCCGTCCAAAGCCAACAAAATGTGCATTTAAAACTCGCGTAAAAATTGAAAGCCTTTATATTTGGAAGTCGATTTAAGCAAAATATAAAGTGTGCTATATTTTTAGAATTGTAATTTAAAGCTCTATTCGGATATACAGGGTGTCCCATTTAAAACATATATTTTTGCGTTAATAACTATTAAAATATTAGTTGTAAAAAAATGTAACTTTTAAACACTGTTAAAAGTCAAGTGAAAAAGTGCTTTGCGAATGTTTTTACAGAAATCAAAAATTTTCAATAGGAAAAGAATTACAAACATTTTTCCAAAATGCAGATTTTTGAAAAACACCCTGTATATCTAAAACGATACTAGATATCGATATGCGGTTTTCACCATTAACTTTATCATAAAAATTGAGCCTCAGACACCGACATCAGTTTTCGTCTATCTCCTTTAGATAAAGGAGTTTACCTTCAAAAGTGTCCAATTTGGACCACTCTGTACAGGCCTCCTAAGTGGTAGTAAGTAAGAAAGAGACTCTTTCTTCCAGGTCATTGATTACTCAAAATAAAGCAAATCATGTAGTCAAAGCTAGCGAGGGCACGAATACATGCTAAAATTTAACATAAATATAAAATTCTGAGTGAAATTATACACAAATTATTTAAGATAGAGATAGCAATAATACACTTTTATGGTTGTATTTTTTCATATCAACATAATTTTATCGTATCATTACAACTTTGTAGTTTTTCGGTCACGTTCTAAAAACCTAAAATGAGAAAAACGACACGCTTTACACACACGTGATTTATTATAATCGTTCGTAATTTTAACGCACCGTAGTCGTTGTAATTCTTTTTTTTAAAAAAAAACGGTTTATTTTCATTCCAGTAAAAAAACTTTCGACTCTTGTACTGTTTATTAACTTTCATTTTTCATTAAATTGTTATTAATGATTTTATTGTTTCGCTTGGCGAGAAAGGTGGTGGCCTTTAAACATACATGGTTTTTCTTATATAAATATTTTAATCAAATTGTAATTCAAATATTTTATACAAATATGTATTTATACTTGTGCATATTTATATTTATATTGTATTAAAACGTGTTCTAATGAAGCTGGGCTCTAAAAGCTCTCTGATACTGATAAACGACCTTCCATACAAGGTTGTTCGTTAAAAAAATATCTACCTAACCATGAAAATGACGTTATACAAAAAAAAAATGCTTGGTTGTCAAAGTACTGTTGCTGTTTTACTTTTAGAGGAGCAAACAAAAGATGAAAGATCTCGAGAACCCCTGGACTAAATGTATTATAGTAGACAATAGATAATTTTTTTTTTAACTCTGCGAATTTCCTTCATAACTAGCTAGATAACAAAAAACATCCTCGTATCATCAATTGATTCAATGATTCTACTTTTAAAAAAGTGCCAGTAAATTAACAACCAAATTTTTCTTCCTCTACATATTCTTGGATGTAGAAAATAGTACCCCTAGAAGCCGGGCCCTAACCCTCCCCCCTAGTCTTGCTCTCCCAGTTATCGTTTGAATCTCCTTCCCCCATTTGTTGATTGCCACCTACCTATTAGGTGTTACCTTTTTTAGTGTTCCGTACAGAACACTTATAAGATGACTTCGGTGTCTGTCTTTCACACCTGATTTTCTCCGAAACTATTTGTCATAGAAAGTTGAAATTTGGTAATAATATAGGAATTGATGTCATCAGAGCCGTGTAGTTTTGAAAGTCCAATTTTGAGTTAAGGGTTTAGTTTTGGGGGGTGAAATCGGAAGTGAAAAAAAATTTTTTTAGTAGGTCATCGAGTGTGGTGTCAAATGAAAGCTTGTGAAAACAGAGTAAAAAAATAATATATATGTAATACTTGCGCACACTTTTCTTTGTATTATTTTTAAAAAATCGCGAAAAATCGCTGTCCCCCACCTTATCTCGAAAAGTACTGATCAAAAAATTTTGAAAAAATTCTGGAATATTCTCCACGGGGTGTAGATTGAACGAAAATTATCACGAATGCATTACCTTTAATAATTTATCTGGTATATAAAAAAAAACAAAAATTTCAAACTCATCAGTTTTCAGTAAAGATTGGAAACAAATTTTGTTGAAAACTCATTTGGAGTATATTTTGTGAAGTCACATCATCATCATCATCACGATCATTTTATACCACCGTAACAACATTTTTTTTATTTTAAAAGCAATCAAAGTACGGAACACTAATTGTGCAAGTTCAACTTGCACTTGACCGGTTATTTCTTAAAGAAACGCCCTTTCTATACATATGCCTTCTGCTCCTTAAATCAACTAGGCCACTGCCTTAAATTTATGGGTATGCCTAAGAGTTTGGTCTACCTTTAAGTGGCAAAGTTTAAAATTTATGCTTCTGCGTAATTTTCGCAAGATTTGACAATTCAAGCAGCCTTTGTGATTCTTTGAAAGCAGTTGCTGGCATTCTAAATCACAGTAACCCAAGTTTGCCTGGCGTGAAGGGATGTTTTCTGCGTCTCTTATTATACAATAAGAGAGTCGTAATACCTACATATATAGGTATTACGACGATCTACTTTTTGTTCGATACAGCAAGGACTGTATTTATTTAATAATATCGCCGCCCTATTATAGTATTTTTTGATATTTTTTTTTAATCACAAAATTGTTACTTTCCTCAGTAAAAAATTCTGTAAACCATTGTTCATTTCGCCTTAATATGAAAATTTTAACTGGAATATTTACTTCAAATTAATTATTATGTAAATATGTATTACACTTTTTACGTAATTTTCTTTTGTTCTTTCTTTTGACAGATAACCTCTTTTTTATGACGATTTGAAGTCAAACGAAAACCACGCGCATCATAAGCAACGTTGCCAAATTGTTGCGTTGTTGTCTTAAAGTTTTACTCCTACCACTTTTTGTTAAACTTTTATATTTCAAGACAATCATCATCCAAACCGCACGTGATTCGAATCCTCAAATTCGACCTTCGACCTGTTTAGAAAACGAAAATAAAAAATGGCAACAAAGATACTTAACTTATATATTTTTGGCTATTTTTTGTTTCCTTTGTATATAAACAATTATACAAATACATTATATACAATATATAATAAGACACAAAATTGTCATTTGTTTTAACTTTATAAATAATTTTAGGGATTGCAAGGTGGTGGGTACCTAGCTGATATTTAGTTCTATTCTTTAAAAGGTTTGTTTTTGTTACAAAAAAGCTATTGCTAAGGACCCTTTTATCAGCTGGAGTGTCATAAACCACACCCCTTCTTTTTTGTTCCTTGTCTGGGATGCCCGACTTTACGAAGTTTCGGAGCGTTTTTAGTTCTTTTTTCGTATTTTTATTTTAATATTAACCGTATTCTAAAATTATATATCTTATGTTTAATTTACGTGTAGCCAGGGTGGTATTTACCTAATTTCTTTATATATTTCGTATTAAGGGAAAATATTTCCTGGTTTTTTGAATTGCCTCATTTTAAGCTATAATCTGCAAGTAGCCCCCTGCAAACCAAATTTTATGTGTCGTAAAAGGAAAAAACGGATCCAAACTCTTACCAGACTCGAAAGAAAAGTAAAATTGGAATTTTTTCCTTCTTTCTCGTATTCTCATTTGACAAACACGTATCAAAGAAGGATTCCTGTTATGCATGACGTTTTAATAATAAAATCTGTGTACTCTTAAAATACTCTGGTGTGTTCATAATAAAAAAGTTGGAAATATTACTGCAACTCAACTTGACACACCCAGTATGGACCCCTTAAACGCTAAAAATTACTTACTTATTCAAAACTACGAGTTTCGTAACGCATACAAATCATTCGCCGCCTACTAGATTGATGTAACGCTACCGCGAAATTGAAAAACAATTGCTTGAGTGGGTAAAATCAATGACCTTAAAAATAATGAGCTTTTTTCTTAATTTTGTAACATAAAACGGTAAACGCGAAATCTTATTTAAATTTTAAGCTTAAACACGTTGTAGTTCCCAGAGGAAATACCATTCTAATTACTTAAATTAAAAATTGGTTGGTTATACAATTTACCAACCAACTGAAGAGAGACATGATTGATATTTATATACTAACTAGTCGTGCCCACGGCTCCGCTTGCGTGGACTTAATTCACTATTATCGTCACTGCTCATTCCTTATGTTACCTAACATAATAAAATATCTGCCATTATTTCCCCTTATCTCCCATTATTTTTCATTATCTCCCATTATCTCTACATAATTTCCATTATCTAGGCTTATCTCTGCTCATCTCGTATTATTTCTCCTTATCTCCCATTATTTCTCCTTATCTCCCATTATCTCACCATAACTCTCATTATCTAGACTTATCTCGCTTATCTCCCATTATTTTCTCCTATATCGAATCTAGGCTTATATCGAACATATGTATAGATTTATGAAAACACGTAAATCGGATAAGTGGTTCTCAAGTGATAAATGCATTAACGGACAGGCAGACAGAGAGACGTTGCATTTTATATATATTATATTCTTTGCAACATGATATTGTTCTATATTTAATGGTTTAGGCAGTGTATTGCAAGAGAACGCGCCAACGGTAACCTTTTTTCCGACTTGATTCACTATTATCGTCACTGCGTATTCTTTATGTTACACAATAAAATATATCTATAACTTGGCCAGAGAATATATGTATTTTTTTAAAAAAAAAAGCACGAAACGTGCTAACGAATAGACAGAGAGATAACAGGCAGAGAGACGTTGCATTTTATATATATTATAGACAGATAACTTGGCCAGAGAACATATGTATTTTTAAAAAAAAGCACGTAAATCGGATAAGTGGTTCTCCAGTGATAAGCGCACTAACGGACAGACAGACAGACAGACAGGCAGAGAGACAGGCAGAGAAACAGACGTATTTTATATATATTATAGATATAAGATAAGAGATAACCTGGCCAGAGTACATAAGTATGTTTTAAAAAAAAGTACCTAAATTGGATAAGTGGTTCTCCAGTGATAAGCACACTAACGGACAGACAGACAGAGAGACATTGCATTTTATATATATTATAGATTATAGATATTCTCTGCTACATAATATTGTTCCATATTTAATGGTTTAGGCTGTGTATGGCAAGGGAACGCGCTAGCGACAAATTTTTTTCCGACTTCGTTTACTATTATCATCACTGCTCCATTCCTTATGCTACCTATCGTAATAAAATATAGCCTATAATCTGGCCAGAGAACATATGTATGTTTCAAAAAAAAAGTACGTAAATCGGATAAGTGATTCTCCAGTGATAAGCGCACTAACGGACAGACAGACAGACAGACAGAGAGACGTTGCATTTTATATATATGATTATTATAGATGACCGGGGAAAGAAAAAATGCCAAAAACCTTTCTGCTCCTGGCGTGAAAATCCTGAACAGATGAAGTGCAGCAAATCTAGAGTTTTACCTAGATGTAGAAACAACCGTGGTCAAAGAAATCATACGTGCACACGACAAACTGACCGGACTTTTATGAGCTTCTAACCTAGCCTGGTGTTTAGCCTGTCATCTATATGCACCCTTTTGACTTAGCCCAGTCGTCAGAGGCAATTTTTGACGAAAAACTCTCATTAAATGTTAACACGCTGCATTTTGGCATACAGGTAGTTTTTTGGACGCAGAATACGATAAAAAAAAGTTTGCTGCTCGAGTAAGTCGAGAAATTTGCACATGCAAAATGACCAACAAAGATCCCATGAATGCTATATTCCATGTCTTTCCTCCTACGACTATAGTTACTGAGCCTATACTCTTCATCAGGTAGGCTTTAGGCAACGGTATCGTTCGTGAAGATCCGACGACCGTGGAGAGTCAAGTTGGAATGACTCTCGCTGGCTTATAGCAATCATGGTACCTTACATAAACGAGATACTACTCGTTGGGTAAGAGATAGACCCTTGCGCCATCTGTTGAGATTTTCAAACTTCGAAAAATTGCTCAACTATATAAACCTAACATTGTGAGGAAGGATAAACTAAATCGATATTCCGAAATGAAACTTCGGAATATGGTTTGTTACTTGATTGGTCACTACAACAGAAAGTCGAGAAATTTGCACATGCAAAATGACCATGGACCATTTTCTTAAGGTATAATAATGATATATGCACAAGGATTTTTTTTCAATAACATATTTTATTAATTTGTAATTTACTGTATGTCCGTTAAAATCATGCAAACAAAAATTTCGTTTTAAGTTTTACAAATTATAAAGCAACAAAAATTAAAACTATTAGTATCATCGGAAAGCTGAAAGTCTTCTCTTCAAAAAGCTATCTTTTATTTTTGTTTTATGCTCTGAAAATAAGTAATATCGATTAGCCTTCGAGTGGTGCGCGTACACTCTTTGAATCACCTATCTGAATTTTAATAAATTCTCACGCTAATAAAAAAAAAAAAATCTGGAAAAAAAATTAATACACTATTTTTTTGTAACATTTCCCGCTTTTTCACGTGGTGCTATTAGTTTTTTAATATCTTTTTTATTTTTCGAGATATTACCGAATTTTTGATTTTATTTTGGTCTTTGTGGGCTATCGTATTCTACGTCCAAAAGACTACCTATGTGCCAAAATGCAGCCTATTAACATTTAATGAGAGCTCAAAACCACTAGAGACTGGACTAGCTAGCACAGTCGTACATATGAATACATACTGATGAACACTGAATTTTATATGTTACTAGCCGTGTCCGCGGCCCCGCTCGCGTGAACTTGATTCACTACTATCGTCACTGCTTATTCCTTATGTTAATTAATCTGCCATTATTTCGCCTTATCTCCCATTATCTCTCCATAAATTCCATTATCTAGGCTTATCTCTGCTCATCTCCCATTATTTCTCCTTATCTCCCATTATCTCACCTTATCTCCCATTATCTAGGCTTCTCTAGACTTATTTCGCAATATTTCTTCTTATCTCCCATTATTTCTCCTTATCTCCCATTATCTCACCATAACTCCCATTATCTAGACTCCCTCTCCAATTATTTATACTTATCTCGCATTATCTCACCTTATCTCCCGTTATCTAGGCTTATATCGAATTATATAGAACTTATGTATAAATTTATAAAAACACGTAGATCGAATAACTGGTTCTCAAGTGATAAGCGCACTAACGGACAGACAGACAGAGAGACGTTGCATTTTATATACAGTATATCCTTTGCAACATGATATTGTTCCATATTTAATGGCTTAGGCAGTGTATTGCAAGAGAACGCGCTAACGGTAACCTTTTTTCCGACTTGCTTCACTATTATCGTCACTACTTATTCTTTATGTTACCTAACGCAATAAAATATATCCTATAACTTGGCCAGCGAACATACGTGTGTTTTAAAAAAAAAAACACGTAACGCACTAACGGACAGAGAAACAGATAGACAGACGTTGCATTTTATATATATTATAGATAGATAACTGGCCAGAGAACATATGTATGTTTAAAAAAAAAGCACGTAAATTGGATAAGTGGTTCTCCAGCGATAAGCGCACTAACGGACGGACAGACAGACATAGAGACGTTGCACGTTTATATATATTATAGATATAAGATTATAGATAACCTGGCCAGAGAACATATGTATGTTTTAAAAAAAAGTAAATCGGATAAGTGATTCTCCAGTGATAAGGACAGATAAACAGACAGAGTTACGTTGCATTTTATATATATATATATATATATATATATATATATATATATATATATATATATATATATATATATATATATATATATATATATATATATATATATATATATATATATATATATATATATATATATATATCATAGATGTAATAAAATATATATCTATAACCTGGTCAGAGAACAGACAGACAGACACACAGACAGACGTGGCATTTTGTATATATTATAGATATAGATTATTATTATTATTATATAACCTGGCCGAAGAATATATGTATGAATTTAAAAAAAGACACGTAAATCAGATAAGTAGTTCTCACGTGATAAACGCACTAATGGACAGACAAAGAGACATTGCATTTTATATATATTATAGATTATAGATACTTTCTGCTACATAATATTGTTCCATATTTAATGGTTTAGGCTGTGTATTGCAAAGGAACGCGCTAGCGGTAAACTTTTTTTCGACTCCATTCACTATTATCGTCACTGCTCATTCGTTATGCTACCTATCGTAATAAAATATAACCTGTAACTTGTATACCTGGCCCAGTGATAAGCGCACTAACGGACAGACAGACAGACAGAGAGACGTTGCATTTTAAATATATTATAGATATTGAAAGAGTTTCTCGAATACTCTATATGGAGTAAGTACGTTTTTCTTACTGTAAATATCAATTTGTAATTGGTTTCACAATCCCCATTGTTATGGTAGTGATATTCCTTCACATCCTGTATGATTAACCAGGTTTCCTGTCTAGTATGGTAATGGAATATCAATATGCTAAGTCAGTAGGTATTTTTAACTTATTTTTTGCTAGTATCTGTGAGTATATATATTTACCGACAAGTTAAAATACTAAATTTTAATATTCATATCATTTATTTACCTTTTTAGTGTTGTGTACAGAACATTTATGGGATCACGGATACGTCTGTCTGTCTGTTACGTCCGATTTCCTCCGAAACTATTAGACATAGAAAGTTGAAATTTGGCGTGAATTTATGAATTGATGGCCCAATCAGAGCCGTATACTTTTAAAAGTTAAATTTTGATTTAAAAGGTCGGTTTCAAGGGTGAAATCGGAAGTGAAAAATAATTTTTTTACAAAATCATCGAGTGGGGTGTGAAATGAAAGCTTGTAAAAACACGAGTTTAAAATATATATGATGTAATACTTGCGGATACTTTTCTCTGTTTTATATTTAAAAAAAAGCCAAAAATCGTTGTCCCCCTCCTCTATCTCGAAAAGTACTGATCAGAAAAATTCTAAAATTTTCTCCATAAAGTGTAGAATGAGCAAGGATTATCACTATTATCATTAGGTTTGATAATTTTTCTGGTATAGAAAAATATATTTTTCAGTACACACACTGTTGTCCAACGGATAGGTATCGAGACAAAATAATTTTATTATTTGTTTATAATTAAATAAATATTTAGGTAGTAAATACTTATTTTAAACGTTTACTATTAGCTCTTAGACTGATTGTGACACGGTGCATTGTCTTGATGAACGAGCACTTTTTTTTTGTTCATTTGGGACCGTTTCTTTGCGATTTCTGCCTTCAAACACATCAATAACTTTATATAATATTCGCTAGTGATGGTTTTTCCGTTCTCAGCACAGTCGATGAAAATTATTCCATGCGCATCCCAAAATACAGAGGCCAAAACCTTCCCAGCCAACTGTTGTGTCTTTGGTCGCTTCGGGCGGCTTTCACCGGCTGCTGTTCATTCAGCATACTGCCGATTTGATTCCGGTGTGTAGTGATGGAGCCATGTTTCATCCGTTGACACATATCGCATTAAAAAATCCTTTTTATTGTGCTTAAACAAGTCCACACACGCTCAGAATCATCAACACGTTGTTGTTTTTAGTCCACTGTGAGCAGCATTTCGAACAGAGCTTTCTCATGCCCAAATGTTCATGCAAAATATGACCAACACGTTCTTTTGATATCTTTAGGGTGTCAGCTATCTCACGCAATTTCACTTTACGCTTATCCAAAACAATTTTGTGGATTTTTTTGATGCTTGGGCGTTCAGCGTCATTTGTGTCTGTACGACCGAGTTTAAATTCAGCATACCAGTAAACGATTAGTGATTTTCCAGGGACAGAGTCCCCGTAACACTTATCAAGCCATAGCTTTACTTGAACGGTATTTTTTCCCATCAAAAAACAGTGTTTAATCAACACATGAAATTCGATTTTTTCCATCGTTTTGAAAATATCAAAAGTAGCGACACTAAAACCACTATAACTTGTAAACTGATTGTCAAAATATAATGAAATTTTGACATGTATCGTTTGAAGGTTGATATATTCTAAAAATCATATGAATTTTTTGAAAAGAGCGACATCTTCCGTGCCGTGATTACTTTTGAAAGAAAAATTCCAATCTATATATATATATAGATATATATATATATATATATATATATATATATATATATATATATATATACAGTCCCTGGCCAAATTATTAGACGCACTGCAAGATTTCATGTAAAATATTAATTACCGAGTGATATTGTACCGTTTTATTATTTTAAATTGATTTGTTTTTTATTTTTATATTATCCAATCAATTACCTATTTATTTGACATAAATAAAACAGCATTAATTTAGAAAAGCATAAGTTTATTAAGTTTTAAAGAAAAGTGAAATTAATGTTAGTAAAAGTCAATATTTAGTTGAGCCACTTTTAGCCGCTATCAAAGCTTTAATTCTGCGCGGCATGCTATCAATGCAAGATTGTACTGTCTCCTGCACTTGAGGATGATGATTCTACACATGAATAATCTTTTCTAGGAGCTGGGTTTTGTTGGTAATCACATCTTTAGCCACTTCTCTTTTCATCAGCTCCCACACATTTTCAAGGGGGGCTATTACCCGGCCAATCCAACAGAGGGATATTTTTTTCTGCAAAAAAAGCTTTAACAGACCAAGCAGTGTGGCAGGGAGCTCCATCTTGCATGAAAGTGAATGGTTCCCCATTTGGAAACCATTCTCTGAGCTGCGGAATCAACCGATTTTGTAATAATTCTTTGTACTGATCTTGCCTCATTATTCCTTTGACGACGTACAGACGTCCAGTGCCCTTGCCGCTGATGACTGACCAAATCATCACTTTGGTGGGATGTTTAACCGTCGGGACGACACAATCAGGACGAAACTTTTCTCCATGACGACGACGCACAGCTTTATTCTGCAAAATTTCGACTGTGCTTTCGTCACTGAAGCAGACCTGTCAAAAATAGGAAAAATATATAAACTTCCATGTTTATTTGCTTTATTTAACTGAAAATGATAATAATGTATCAATTATTGATTAAATTGCTGTATCTTACCGATCTCCAGAAGTCCACATCTTTGTCTTGCCATTGTTTGGCCCACATCAGGCGTTTTGCTTTCATTGCAGCTGTTAACTTGGGCTTCCTGGCGGGGCGACAGACCTTCAAATCTAATTCTTTCAATTTTCTTCGAACAGTGCGCTCAGAAGCATTTACGCTAGCATCCTGGAGTTGTGATTTTATTACCTTTGTGGTAGCAAATCTGTTTTCTACACAAATTTTCTTCAAACATCTCTCTGACCGTGGAGTGAAAATTGGTTTTCTACCGCATCTTTTCTTTCTTTTCGGGCTTAATTCCTTCCCTGACTCAATTTTCTTTTTTATGCGTCGTACACTAGCTTCAGAAACCTCCAATCTTCGTGATATTTCTCGGTTTGTAAATGTTTTCGCAATCACAAGGGCCTTCACTTCAGCTTTTTTACGTGGTGAAAGATCGCCTTTTCTACCCATAATGAAAATAGTCCAATTACTTTTTTAAAACACTGCATACAAAATAAACTAATAACTGAGTAGTATAAAACTGTTAAACAAACAATCACAGTCCATAAAGTCACAGAAACACGTCCGTACCTGACTCGATTCCGATCGCGACTGATACAGGTTTGTACTTGTTTACGTTCATGTATCACTTTGTCAACACAGTGTTGCCATATGTTAAAAATAAATACAAATATGTAGTCTACAACAATTCTTTTAAATAAAAATCAATAATATTGTAGTTTAAATATACCATTATTGCATAAAAACTCTTAAGAAACATAAAATTACTAAAAAAAATACAGTGCGTCTAATAATTTGGCCAGGGACTGTATATATATATATATATATATATATATATATATATATATATATATATATATATATATATATATATATATATATATATATATATATATATAAATATATGTGACGTTCCACGTCAATTGTGCCACCCATGAGACCAAAATTTGACGCAAAGTAGGTAAATGAGCGGGGGCTTAAAAAACTCGTATTGGTGTGTACTTTTGAAATATGATGGGCCTTTTGAGAAATTCAATATGTCGGATGCAAAATGGCGTCGGCAACGTATAAAAATTCCAGTTGATCAAATTATATGGAGTATAATAATGAAAAAAAGGTTCCTAATTATGTGAAATTTACCAACAAATATGTTTTTTGGTTCGCTGATTATGAATTCAAAGTCCAACTAGGCAAATTATACCCGCGAAATCCAATATGGCGTCTTGAGTGAGCAAAATTAAGTAATTTTTAGTAATATTTCTAGTAAAATTTTTTTGTCCATCAGTATTGCATCTCATTCTTGGCATAATCGATCATAAGTGTTTTGTCGTCATTATTTTTTCCAATATGGCGAATCAAAATGGTGTCAGTTTGTAAAGAAAACCTCTGGTAATCGAATGATAACAAGTGTAATAATAAAATAAACGTACCAAATATCCTAATATTTGTCACTGAGTATGTCTTCGGGGTCGCTAATCATCAATTCAAAGTCCAACTAGCTCAATTCCACCTGCAAAATTCGGCGTCTTGAGTGAGCAAAATTATGGATTTTTACTAATATTGCTCGGAAAATTTGAAAGAGCACCTTTTTTTGTCCATATGTATTGCATCTTACCCTTCGAATAACCGATCATAAGTGTATGGTCGTCATTATTTTTTCCAATATGGCGGATAAAAAATGGAGTCAACTTGTAAAGAAAAGCTCTGGTAATGGAATGATAACAAATGTAATAATAAAATTTTAGCACCAATTAAAAAATAAACTTGAAGTAACTTTTTCCAAATTAATATAAAACATTAAATAAAATACTGAAATATATTCGATTTTGCGGGTTGTTGTGCGGCTAATTTGACAGCAAACTCGTAATAAGCGACCCCATAAACATACGAAGTATAAAATATTAGGTAGTTTAATACGTTTATTTTATTATTACATTTGTTATTCCATTACCAGAGGTTTTCTTTACAAGTTGTTGCCATTTTTGATCCGCCAAATAATGACGGCCATACACTTATGCAATATATATGGACAAAAAAAGGTGCTAATTCAAATTTTCCGAGCAATATTCGATTATCAGAGGTTTTCTTTACAAGCTGACACCATTTTTATCCGCCATATTGGAAAAAATAATGACGACAAAACACTTATGATCGATTATGCCAAGGGTGAGATGCAATACTGATGGACAAGAAAAAAGGTGCTTGTTTAAATTTTACTAGAAATATTACTAAAAATTACTTAATTTTGCTCACTCACGACGCCATATTGGATTTCGCGGGTATAATTTGCCTAGTTGGACTTCAAATTCATAATCAGCGAACCAAAAAACATATTTGTTGGTCAATTTCACATAATTAGGAACCTTTTTTCATTATTATACTCCATATAATTTGATCAGCTGGAATTTTTACACGTTACCGACGCCATTTTGCATCCGCCATATTGAATTTCTCAAAAGGCTTATCGGATTTCAAAAGTACACATCAATACGAGTTTTTTAAGCCGTCGCTCATTTACCTACCTTGCGTCAAATTTTGATCTCATGAGTGGCACGGCTGACGCGGAACGTCACATATATATATATATATATATATATATATATATATATATATATATATATATATATATATATATACGAGGCTGGTTTGAAAAGTCCGTGCAAAAATAAAAACTACTTATGTGTTTGGGGTAAACCTTTTTTATTTTTCGACATAGTCTCCTTTTAGGCTTATACACTTCGTCCAACGATGTTCTAGTTTGTTGATCCCTTCCGAATAATAGGATTTGTCCAAGTCTGCAAAATATCCATTAGTGTCTGCAATCACCTCTTCGTTTGAATAAAATCTTTGTCCCGCCAGCCATTTCTTCAAATTGGGGAATAAATAGTAGTCCGAGGGAACCAAGTCTGGAGAATAGGGGGGATGTGAAACGAGTTGGAATCCTATTTCCATTAATTTTGCGACCACAACTGCTGAGGTGTGTGCTGGTGCGTTGTCGTGATGGAAAAGGACTTTCTTGTGGGCCAATCGCGGGCGTTTTTCTTGCAGCTCGGTTTTCAAACGGTCCAATAACGATGAATAATATTCACCTGTAATAGTTTTACCCTTTTCCAGATAGTCAATGAGGATTATCCCTTGCGAATCCCAAAAGACAGTCGCCATAACCTTTCCGGCCGAAGGAACGGTCTTCGCCTTTTTTGGTGCAGATTCCCCCTTGGTAACCCATTGTTTAGATTGTTGTTTGGTCTCAGGAGTATAGTAATGTATCCATGTTTCATCCACAGTGACGAAACGACGCTTAAAGTCCTCCGGATTCTTCTGGAACAGCTGCAAACCATCCTTGCAACACTTCACACGATTCCATTTTTGGTCAAGCGTGAGCAATCGCGGCACCCATCTTGCGGATAGCTTTCTCATATCCAAATGTTTATGCAAAATATTATGTACCCGTTCAGTCGAGATGCCCACAGCACTAGCAATCTCACGCACCTTAACTCTTCTGTCATCCATCACCATATCATGGATTTGATCAATGATTTCTGGAGTCGTAATCTCCACAGGCCGTCCAGAACGTTCAGCGTCACTTGTGCCCATATGGCCAGTCCGAAAATTTTGAAACCACTTATAAACTGTTCTAATCGAAGGTGCAGAGTCACCATAATGTTTATCAAGCTTCTCTTTAGTCTCCTGAGGCATTTTGCCTTGCATAAAGTAATGTTTAATCACCACATGAAATTCTTTTTCGTCCATTTCTTGAAAATCACTCGACTTCCTTGATTCACACGAATTATAATCATTCAATCTACACCTTATAGAAAATATTCCAGAGTTTTTTCGAAATTTTTTGATTGATACTCTTAGAGATAGGACGAGGAAACAAATTTTTGGCAATTTGGTAAAAATAATATAAAGAAAATTTTGCGCGAGTATTACATCATATATATTTTTAAACTCGCGTTTTCACAAGCTTTCATTTGACACTCCACATGTTGACCTTCAATTTTTTTTTATTTTCACTTCCGATTTCACCCCCTCGATAATTAACAAAAAAATCTCCACTAAATTGCGTACTTTAAGCTAGACACGAGGGCAGTCCTCGTATTAACTTTTTTTACATCTGACAAGGAGTGCTGCCAAAGCAATAAAATAAAAGAAATGGATTACGAAAATATGAAAGCCATGCAGGGAGAAAAAAAGATTTGATATGCAGCATTGAAATGAGAATCTCCTTTTTTTAAAGTCGCTTAATTAAGAATTTCGCGCTGTGCCACATTTGTTTACATAAAATTGACTCACCCATTTTTCCGGGACTAATGTCAAACTGAGCAGGTCCATCCTGTATAAAGCCGGGCCGAGGACACAAATCCTGAAAATATAAAAAGTATTTGAAAATGTTACCGCTCGCAAACTAAAACTTAATAATGATGAAATTAATATTGTAATCCATAAAAAGACAATTTTAACTTCTATCATTTTTGAAATCGTAAAATCAATTTCATATTTGAAACAAAAATTTTAGAACTACTTTCATGGGGGTGAACAGTCCCGAGACATTCCGAGAGATGGCAACACAAACAAGAACACCATATGATTTTTAGTTAATGTCAACTTTGAGAAGATTCGTGTAAAATTGCATGATATTTTGTCTATTAGTTTGCGAGTTACAACGAGTGAAGCTACTTTTGGAATTTCATGTGTGATTAAATATTGCTTTTTGATGGGAAAAAATACATCCAAAACCCAAGAATAGATTGAGAAGTGTGAATTTGTGTCTATGGTTTAGTGAACTGAGATACCGTCGTACAAGCACCAATGATACCTCATGTTCCGGACGTCCAGATGAAGCATCACTCCAAAAAACACACCACTATATCGTTGTGAATGACCGCAAAGTAGCAAAGAAAAGAGTGGTTTCACCTAGATAATACAAAAGAAAACGAATGATGAGATAAAAGCGGAACTCGGCGAAGTTTATTAGAACTCTACACCTTTGTTATCAACATAAAATATTGGACAGCTGAACTCAAACGCATTTCGTATCAAGAACGTCCAAATGAGGTAACCACATCAGAAATGATTGGAAAAATCCACGATATAGTGATAAATGATCGTAGAGTGAGAGTGTGTGAGATTGCTGAGACTGGGCATCTCAACTGAATGGGTGCAGTACACTTTAACAACTCTTTTGGATACAAGAACGCTTGCCGCATGGTGGGTGCCGCGATTGCTCACAATTGACAATAAAAACGCACGTGTATCAACTTCAAATGATTTTCGGCGTCCATTTATAACTGTTAACGAAAGATGGATTCATCACAGCACACCAGAGACCAAAGAACAGTCCAAACAGTGGGTTTTCCATTTCGAACCGACGCCAAAGAAGGCTAAGGTGACTTTATCAGCCAACAAAGTCCTGGACAAAGTGTTTTGGGATCCACGCCGCATAATCCACATCGATTACCTTGAAAAGGGCAAAATGATTAATGGAGAGTATTATGTCAACTTATTGGATTGCTTCAACCATATTGTTTAAGAAAAATGTCCGCATTTGGCGAAGAAAAAAATTCTCTTTCATCAAGACAATGCACGCGTGCACACTTGTGCCATCGCCACGGCAAAATTCCATTACGAATTGCTTCCGCATCCACCATATTCGCCAGATTTAGCCCCCAGCGATTATCTCCTATTTCCAGCGGAAAAAAATTTGGTCCAAACGATGAGGTAATTGTTGAAACAAACGCCTATTTTGAAGGGTTGGACAAATCATATTTTTTAGATGGGACATAGAAGACAGAAAAATAAGTGTATCGAGCTAAAATTTTACACATAAAAATGTTTTTTTTTCTTGTCAAGGTCAAGTACTTATCATACAGCCCTCGTATTTTGTACATTTGGTGAAAAATGTTTTCAATCCTGTATAAAATGCATGTGTAGGATTTGGCAAACGCCTTTTCTGGTCATCGTTATTAAGCTGCAAGAAATAACTGAGGAACGGTGGTAGGAGGTTGACATTCTGTGGGAAGACGTTCACTTTTAAATAATTTTACTTTTTACTGTGGGATGGACTTATTTGATCGATTTTTAGCACATTTTAAATTATAATAAGCAGTTAAGTACGTAATTAAATAAAAAATAATATATTCCAATACGTAACAGTAAAAATAACCTTATAATTTATGGAATTTGACTGCCATTCCTCGACTTCTTTCTATTTTTTAATGGGCAAAATTAGCTTATTAGGTGTGTAAGAGTGGAGCAATAGATACATCTTATCGTGTCGTATTTTTATCGATATGGGTGTGTAGCTTGAACACTAAGGAACCAAGAAAAACCGTTTATACACTTCAGATTTTATGCCATAGAAATAACACTGATTTGCATTATATTCTTATATTGCGAATATTCTTGAAGATGCAGACATATACAAAACGTCGGAAAATCACTCAAACTCGATATTTTTTTTATGGGTCTAGCACACGTGCCTTGGATATGTCAAGAGCAACCGCTCGAGATTCTCCAGAGTGTTCAATCTCCTGTTGATCTATGTTTACGAAAACCATCCTGGTGATCGCTAATAATATTGAATCGTTCAAGATATTTTAGAAGATGCTCATTGATAACCTTTTCCATGACTTTCGATATTATTGAAAGCAGTGCGACTGGTCGGTAGTTATTTGACAAGGTCTTCTTGCCTTTTTTAGGTATCGGCTGAACCGTGGCACATTTCCAGCAGGACGGAAATATTCCCTATCTGTAGGATAGGTTAAAAAGTCTACAGAAAACTGGTGTTAGTTCCCTTGCACAGTTTTTGAGAACTATGGCAGCGCCAGAAGTCTTTTTGGTGTCTAGCTTCATTAGAATACGCTTTATGATGCGCTGTCTGAAGACAACATCGGGCATCTTTGACTGCAATATGGAAATAGTAGGTAGTGTTTTTCCTTGGAAATCGACAGTAGGATGTGAAGCAAAGAGTTCAGCCAGCAAGTTCGCTCTCTCAACAAATGTGGTTGCAATGGAATTATCTGGCCATGTGAGTGGTGGTATGGTGGATTTGGTAAAATTTTGACCAACTGCCTTAGCGACGATTTGGTCAAATTACGAGAACGACGATTTCTAGAAGAATATTCAGGAGAAAAAGGCTAGAAAGTTTGATGAAGACAGCGCGCTAGTTTCTTCATTCACCTGGAACACTCAAACCTCAGCACTGCTTCTGTAGATGCGTAGAGATATTCTACCCGTTCTGTGCCCTATAAAATCTTCTAACTTATGTAACACATGTTGGGAACAACGCAATTAATCATTTTGGGAGGATCTTGAGCGGTTGCATTTGATATATCCAAGGCCTTCGACCATATTTGACTATTATTACGAACTCCAGTGCAACTGTTCATTCTGTATAAAGTTCAAATTCGACCAACGGTGGAATACTGTTCTCATATTTGAGGCTCTGCTCCCAAACAGACACTTCATTTACTGGATTCTACTCAAAAAGGAGCTGTTCGCCTGATTGGACACTCAGAACTGACCAGCAGCCTTGTTTTATTGGAACATCAAAGAACGGTTTTTCGACTTGAGTGTATTCAACAAGTATTTTCATGGAAAGTGTTCGGTGAATGTCGTTCGCTTAATTTTTCCTTCCTAATACTTCAAATCTGTATGAAGTTCAGCTTATTACTCTGCGTACAACCCTTTTCAAGCAGTCTTTTATATGGAGAACCTCATCCCTTTGGAATGGTGTATGTGGACTGTGTTCCCCACTTAGGTCAATCAATAAGTTTTGAAAGCGAAAATGAAACACGATGAATTAATGAGTCGAAATACATTTATTCGTCAGTATAATCTCCCTTAAGTTCAATACCTTTTTTCCAACAATTTTTCAATTCATTTACCCCATCTCTGAAGTAGTTTTCCGGAAGACTTTCAAAATACCCATCTACGGATACTAACACCTCATCATTTGTTGAAAAATGCTTCCCCACGTAGAAATCTTTTGAGGTTTGGGAACAAACGGAAGTCAGACGGAACCAGATTTGGCCAATAGGGTGGATGTTCCAACAATTCGTACTTTAATCAGACCAGTTTTACCTTTGCCAAAGCACCTATATGAGCAGGTGCATTGTCATGATAAAAGATGATTTTTTTCTTCTGCAATCGGGGCCTTTTATCATCCAGCTGGTCTAAAAGCTTGCAATAATACCCCCCTCTGATTGTTTTACCGGTTTGAAGAAGAATTAAGAAAATTCATTTTGCATTCCAGAAAACTGATGCCATAATTTTTTTGGACGAATTGACCACTTTCACTGCTTTGGAGCTGAACAAGCGGGCTCAGTCCACTGTGCAGTTTGTTGTCGCAGTTCAGGACCAAACTAGTAAACCCAGGTCTCACCCATAGTTACAAATCGACGCATAAAATCAGTTTTATTCTTTGTGAAACGAGCCAAATATTGTTTAGAAAGTTTGTCTCAAGTGCGTTTTTGTTCCGATGTTAGCAAATGTGGCACCCATCTCGTGAATAACTTTCCCATATCCGAAACATTAATTCAGATCTCATATACTGATCCACGTAAGATGCCTATAGCCTCAGCTAAATCATTCACGGTTAATCGACGGTCTTCCAATACCATATCTTATACTTGCATAACAGTTTCTTCCATTGTTACAGTTTTTGGAAGTCCTGAACGTGGATCATCATTGACGCTTGTACAACGTTTTAAACTCCATTTATGAACAGTTGGAAATGAAGGAGCAGACTCTTTTAACATTTTCACTAACTCTGCATGAATTTCAGTTGCCGATAAATCTTCCAAATCAAAAAAATTTTGTTACTGCACGATAATCGATTTTTTCCATTTTTAAAAAATACTCAAACCCATCTACTTTAACCAGTCGATAAACAATGAATGACTTGACAGATCGACTTGAAATTTAGGGTGTGTTCATGTGACAGATGAAGCCTCAAAATGGTATTCAATATTTGGTTCAAGTGATGCTCCATAGGTGTCGCTTTCAAAACTTATTGACTGATCTGTACAGCGTGAGTCAACGATAAAGTTTCATTATCTCATTTGTTTCGAGAATGACGAAAAAATGTTAAATACAATAGTTTTAGGGAATGTTAAGGTGCACTGTTTAAAATTATTTTTGAGTATACAGGGTGCTTGAAGAACGTGTGGCCGATATAACATGTTTTTTTTTAAATGGAACATCCTATTTTCTAATTTATTTTTAAATTCTGCGTAAAATTTTATAACTTTTTGTTAATAATATTATATACCTAAACCTAGTAGTTTTTCTAATATTTCATTTTTTTTTTTAAATACTAGTTTTCAGTTTTGTAAAAAATTGCCAGTAGTGCCATTGTTTCTGAAGGTGGAATACTTATAACTAGTACGAGCGTTCTATAGAGATGAAAAAAAAGATTTATGTAAAGAAATTTGAGTTAGATGCTACAGGGTTTTTAAAATAAATTTATGCATTTCGACTATTTTAAACTGAAAAATCTCAAATTTTTTAAATAGTACACCCTGTATATTATTATTTTTTTTTCCTGATAGATTTTACAAAAACCCCCAACTTTTATTAAGTATGTGATATACCTATTTCTAATAGTTTTTTTACCTTTTTTTTAATACACTTAAGCTATAACATCATAGTTGCCAAGACAAAACAAAAATATAGGCATTGTCAAATTTTGACATGTCTATTAAGCAAGTAAAAATAGTTTAATTTGTTGTAGTAAGTGACGTATAAAGGTAATAGTTATGGATTTTCCTCAAAATGAATTAAATGTTTATATACTGGGCGAGGGGGAAAAAATTGTCTTTTGGCAGTAAGGCTTTACGGCCCTAATAGACGTAAACACCAAGAACTATGAACGACGAGTAAACTTTTGTACCACCATGAATGGAGCAATAAAGACCGATCCAAATTTTTATCCAAAATAATGTTTTCTGATGAAGCTACTTTTCGCAGTAATGGAGCAGTTAACAGCCATAACATGCATTATTATTCAATAGTTAATCCATTTTGGGTCCATGGAGTTCAAAACCAAAACCATTGGTCGCCTAATGTATGGTGTGGAGTATTAAATTTTCGAATTATTGGTCCATATTTTTTCCGCGAACCGCTTAACGGGCCTAGATATCTAAATTTTTTGCAAAACGAATTACCCCAGCTTCTTGAAGAAATTGATAACTTGGAAAGGGGACAAATGTGGATTCAACAAGACGGAGCTCCTGCTCATTACCACCGGGCAGTTCGGGACAGGACAATAAGGCCCTTTATGCTAAGGAAAGTGAAGAAAAATATAGTAAAACGACTAAACATGTGTATTCAAGTAGACGGGCATATTTTTGAACATTTATTACGTCATAATAATTAATCATTAGATAAGTTAAACTATATTAAAATTATTATTAACTGTTTGTTTATGAAACGTCGAGAATTTTGCAAATGCAAAACGACCAATAAATAAGGATCCCATGAATGCTATATTCCATGCATAGCATTCATGGGATCTTTATTTATTGGTCATTTTGCATTTGCAAAATTCTCGACGTTTCTGTTGTAGTGACCAATCAAGTAACAAACCATATTCCGAAATTTTATTTCGGAATATCGATTTGATTTATTTGTTTATGTTTTCACAATATTGTAAGTGTATTAAAAACAAGGGTAAAGATTGAAAAATTCAAAATAAATCGAAAACTATTAGAAATAGGTATATGATATACTTAATAAAAGTTGGAAGGTTTTGTAAAATCTATCAGAAAAAATAATAATATACAGGGTGTGTCACTTAAAGAATTTGAGATTTTTCAATTTAAAATAGTCGAAATGTATAAATTTATTTTGAACACCCTGTAGCATATAACTCAAAATTTCTTTACTTATATCTTTTTTTCATCTCTATAGAACGCTCGTACCAATTATGAGTATTCCATCTTCAGAAACAATGGCGCTACTGGCAATTTTTTACAAAACTGAAAACTAGTATTTTTTCTTAAAAAATGAGATATTAGAAAAACTACTAAGTTTAGGTATATAACATTATTAATAAAAAATTTATAAAATTTTAAGCAGAATTTAAAAATAAATTGGAAAATAAGATGTTCCATTTAAAAAAAACATATGTTATATCAGCCACACTTTTTTGAAGTACCTTGTATACTCAAAAATAATTTTTAAACTGTGCACCTTAACATTCCCTAAAACTATTGTATTTAACATTTTTTCATCATTCCCGAAACAAATGAGATAATGCAATTTACAGCGATTCAAGAATAGTTTTTTCTACACACGCTCTGCTCCTATAGGGCTTTAGAGATTTTCCTGCATCAAGTGTGCTATGTCCATAAAAAAAAAGGATGATCGGACATACTGAGAGGGCAAGAAAGCATAACCAAATTATTCGTAAAAAATGGTAGAAAGTAAATAATGCTTAAATAGATCTAAACTGAGTTATTAGGATAATTTTAACATTAAATACACAGCTAATTCAATTGCATAAAAAAACGAATGAAGAAAAGAAAACAAGTGGAGTGAAAATCGAGTTTTAAAACTACATAAGCCTGCTGGTTTTGCTACGTTTCAGTGATTCTTATAAGCAATTTATTCTAAAGACAGGTTTTTCAAAAAGAAAAAAATAATCTGCAGACGCGGACAGGCTAGTCTTATAACATACAAGGAAGTCTTAAGAAGTCCTTGTAAACGTTCTTTCTCCGTTAAAACAGTTTGATTTACTCTATCGATGGGTCGTCTTTGTGTTATATAGTAAATATGTTAATGATATTAAGCTGATAATAATATATCTTGGTTTGTATACCGGGCGTCCCATTATTCCGTGGACATAGAACTACCACGTATTTTTGGAATGAAAATAAGTCGATAGGACACAATATAACACAGTACAAAAGTGCTTCGTTTGTCCGTTAGAGGGTATCAAAGTAAAAAAATACACACATTTTTTAAGATATTATGAGAACCGATATTCCAATTTGAATGAGATTTAGGGTGCCCATGTTTTGCTAGGCGCTCTAATATTTGACTTTCACAAAAAAAAACCGAAAGAGTTCGAGAAGGGTGAAAACTACCCTCACTCCTACATAAATTCTAGTAGAAATGTTTTGCAACTTTAACAACGACTCTGAATGTTTTTTCATAAAAAGGTCCTTTTATTTATTTCATTTTTTGTCTCATGTAAAAAAACGCCACCTCGCATAGTTCTTGAGAAAAAAAATGTTTTTCCGATGCTGACCTACAAAACAATTTTCTTGTCACATCAACCGTTAAAATCTAGTAGGCGATAATAATCTAAGCTTCATAAATTTTAAATTAATTAACGTTTGGGTTTATTTTTGATTGATAATTTGTTGTTGTTGTTGTTTGTTTTCCCTGTGAATATGGAATATTCTTTTGATGAACAGACTGATATGTTGCTAGTACTTGGTTTTTGCGAAGGTAATTGTAGGGAAAGTGTTCGAGTGTATCAAGAGATATCCGAATCGACAAATTCCAAATCGCCAGTCTTTTGCCAGCCTAGAACGTCGACTTCGAGAAATTGGACGATTCCAACCCTTGAGAGTCAATGCTGGAAAACCGCGGCAAGCCCGAACACCTCTAGTGGAAGAAGCTGTTCTTGAAGTAGTCGAAGCAAATCCAGGTATCAGCACTCGCAGGTTAGAACTTGAACAAAGAGTTAAAAAAGCACTATGAACTGGATTTTAAATGAACAACTCATTCGTTCATTTCACGTTCAGCCCCGTCCAAGAGTTGTTGCCCATTGATCATCACTCACGTCTGAGATTTGTACGAAATGTTTTAGAATACAGAGCAATTTCACAAAAAAATTTTGTTTACGGATGAGTCATGTTTTACCCGTCGTGGTATGATAAATTTGCATAATACACATGTTTACGCCGACGAAAATCCGCATGCAGTTACAGAAAGACATTTTCAACGAGAATTTAAAATTAACGTTTGGATGGGGATTGTTGGTAACTTTTTAGTTGGCCCATATAGGTTGCCTGATAACCTAAACGGAGATAGCTATCTACGTTTTCTACAGTATTCTTTACCTGAATTATTAGAAGAACTGCCTTTGAATGTAAGAAGAGACATGTTTTTTATGCACGATGGAGCTCCACCCCACTTTGCGCGTGCTGTAAGAAATTATCTGAACGAGAATTTTTGTGGTAGATGGATTGGTTGAGGTCAAGAAGCCCCAATTCAATGGCCACCTCGTTCCCCGGACTTTAATCCTTGTGATTTTTTCATATGGGCGTTAAAAACAAAGGTATACGAGGTCCAGATAAACAACGCCGATCAACTATGGCCTAGGATTCAAAATGCTGCGAATACATTAAATAATAATGATATTTTAGAGAGAGTTAGTTTCAATTTTTTTACGCCGTATTGTTATGTGAAGGAACGAAGGTGGTGGTCATATTGAACAACTTTTGTAAAAAATACTATTACCTGTGTTAAATAAAACTCGTAATAATAATTAATATCATACTTACTTGTTAAATTTCACCAACTAATTTTAATTATACGTCAAATGCTTGTTAGTCTTTTTATTTTTGCGTAAGTCATTAGCCAGAATAATTTTGTACAAGAGACAAAAAATGAAATAAATAGAAGGACCTTTTTATGAAAAAAATTCATAGTCGTCGTTAAAGTTGCAAAACATTTCTACTACAATTTATGTAGCGGTGAGGGTAGTTTTCACCCTTCTCGAACCCTTTCGGTTTTTTTGTGAAAGTCAAATATTAGAGCGCCTAGCAAAACATGAGCACCCTAAATCTCACTCAAATCGGATTATCGGTTCTTAAAATATCTTAAAAAATGTGTTTACTTTTTTTTACTTTGAAGCCCTCTAACGGAAAAACGAAGCACTTTTGTATAGAGGTAAATTATGTCCAATCGACTTATTTTCATTCCGAAAATACGTGGTAGTTCTATATCCACGAAACAATGGGACACCCTGTATAAACAGAATAATATAAAAAAATATGAATGTGGACTCAATTAATTTTACTTACTTTTGGCCTTTTCCAAGCGAACTGAAATGGAGGAGTCTGATGATAAAATACGGAAGCCTGAGTAGCTGGAAAATCGGGATCTTCCCAAAGTTCGCCTCGTTTCAAACAAGCTCTCCGTATTCGTTCGTATTCGCTCATTCCCTAAAAAATAGAAAAAGAACATGAGGAGTGTGTCTGAAAGTAAACAGGACTTTTATTTAGGCAAAATTTATTTATTATGTTCAAATTAGTTATAGTATAAAAATAATGTTTCCAGAAAATTCCAATAATTACGTTTATTAAATTTCTTAGAACAAAAATTATTATCTACAACGCGCCCATTGCAATCAAAGGGCCGCCTAGAAGTTAAATCTAACAAAAACTAAAGTTCGGCAATATAAAAAGAGTAGCGGCGCGCGTCGGGACGATTGAAGTCAAGTCAAACAAAAACGCCTTATAGCGGTTCTTTTGATCTGAATTGAGGACGTTCATTTGTGTTTTTGCCTAGACTTATATTTTGAGGCTTGCCGTCTTTAATACTTGTCGAAATTAAAGCCAAACCAATCCATTCAGTAAAATTTTAATTACAAAATATATATTTTGTAGTTTTTGGTAATAATACCTAGTGACCTATATAATATATCGTTTTTGTTTGTCACAGATTACAGAATTAATATGTAAACTTTGAATAGGTACGCGTGCCATTCAAAATTGCTTGGCGTGCCGGAGATGGCACGCGTGCCATAGGTTGCCGACCCCTGGTATACAACTTAAACAGATGAGGTAGGGGGCTAAAACGGTGATTGCATAAATTCCTTTATGTCTCCCAATCAATCCCAATCAATAATATACTTCTATTTCAGTGTTCTTGTTTCTCTATTATTTTCACGTTTAACAGAAATACTGTATAGAAGGGATTGTGCCTCGTATAATACTTGCACACATTTTTATTTAGCTTTTTTACTTGTTACCAACTGAGAACAAAAAATGCTAGCTAGCAAAAAGCATCATTAAAAATTCCATTTCTCTAAAAGTTAATGCCTACTTCCACTTCTCCATTAAAGCAGCAGTGAAGACTTTTAAATTATCGCTTCTTTTGAATTAGAGCTCTCCATGATATGCAAAGAGCCTTTTAATGCCCCTTTAAAATTCACAATTTCAGTGCAACTTACTGCGACGTAGCTGCGATCGATTTTTCTTTTAATTTAAAGGTCGTCTTTTAAATTATTTTTCTTGGATATCCATTTTAATTAAAAGGAAAGTCATTGAACACAATCGTTTTTTTTTTATGGGCATAGCATACGTGCTACAAGGAAAACTTTAGAGCGCTATACGAGTGATGCCTGTGAGGAAAAAGCGATTCACTTTGGTTTTGAACCTCCCGGGGAAATAAATCTACAGGGATGAGGTCCTCGGTATAAAAGTATTTTTGAAAAGGGTGGTACAAGGACCTTATAAAGATGTGATATTCTAGAGTGATGCATAGTGGGAAATAAGTGGAAAACCCTAAATTTGTGTGTGAATTTAGACGTATTGTAATATCTAAAATTTTTAGTAGAAGTCAAAAATAAAATAATATACAGGGCATTCTATTTAAAAAAAATCAAGACGGCGTAATTCCTTCGAACTGACAGTTCAAAACATTTTACTGTTTACTGTCAACGTCAGCATGTGCGTGGTATAGCACCCCATAACTTTTATTTAAACATTTTTTTGATACACTGATTAATAAAAAAATAAATTATTTCATACATATGGGGCACTCTGTATATATATATATATATATATATATATATATATATATATATATATATATATATATATATATATATATATATATAATTATTAGACGCACTGTATTTTTTTTAGTAATTTTATGTTTCTTAAGAGTTTTTATGCAATAATGGTATATTTAAACTACAGTATTATTGATTTTTATTTAAAAGAATTGTTGTAGACTACATATTTGTATTTATTTTTAACATATCGCAACACTGTGTTGACAAAGTGATACATGAACGTAAATAAGTACAAACCTGTATCAGTCGCGATCGGAATCGAGTCAGGTACGGACGTGTTTCTGTGGCTTTATGGACTGTGATTGTTTGTTTAACAGTTTTTATACTACTCAGTTACTAGTTTATTTTGTATGCAGTGTTTTAAAAAAGTAATTGGACTATTTTCATTATGGGTAGAAAAGGCGATCTTTCACCACGTAAAAAAGCTGAAGTGAAGGCCCTTGTGATTGCGAAAACATTTACATACCGAGAAATATCACGAAGATTGGAGGTTTCGGAAGCTAGTGTACGACGCATAAAAAAGAAAATTGAGTCAGGGAAGGAATTAAGCCCGAAAAGAAAGAAAAGATGCGGTAGAAAACCAATTTTTACTCCACGGTCAGAGAGATGTTTGAAGAAAATTTGTGTAGAAAACAGATTTGCTACCACAAAGGTAATAAAACCACAACTCCAGGATGCTAGCGTAAATGCTTCTGAGCGCACTGTTCGAAGAAAATTGAAAGAATTAGATTTTAAGGCCTGTCGCCCCGCCAGGAAGCCCAAGTTAACAGCTGCAATGAAAACAAGGCGCCTGAAGTGGGCCAAACAATGGCAAGACAAAGATGTGGACTTCTGAAGATCGGTAAGATACAGCAATTTAATCAATAATTGATACATTATTATCATTTTCAGTTAAATAAAGCAAATAAACATGGAAGTTTATATATTTTTCCTATTTTTGACAGGTCTGCTTCAGTGACGAAAGCACATTCGAAATTCTGCAGAATAAAGCTCAGTATGTGCGTCGTCGTCATGGAGAAAAGTTTCATCCTGATTGTGTCGTCCCGACGGTTAAACATCCCACCAAAGTGATGATTTGGTCAGTCATCAGCGGCAAGGGCACTGGACGTCTGTACGTCGTCAAAGGAATAATGAAGCAAGATCACTACAAAGAAGTATTACAAAATCGGTTGATTCCGCAGCTCAGAGAATGGTTTCCAAATAGGGAACCATTCACTTTCATGCAAGATGGAGCTCCCTGCCACACTGCTCGGTCTGTTAAAGCTTTTTTGGCAGAAAAAAATATCCCTCTGTTGGATTGGCCCCATTGAAAATGTGTGGGAGCTGATGAAAAGAGAAGTGGCTAAAGATGTGATTACCAACAAACCCAGCTCCTAGAAAAGATTATTCATGTGTGGAATCATCATCCTCAAATGCAGGAGACAGTACAATCTTGCATTGATAGCATGCCGCGCAGAATTAAAGCTTTGATAGCGGCTAAAAGTGGCTCAACTAAATATTGACTTTTACTAACATTAATTTCACTTTTCTTTAAAACTTAATAAACTTATGCTTTTCTAAATTAATGCTGTTTTTATTTATGTCAAATAAATAGGTAATTGATTGGATAATATAAAAATAAATAACCGGTCAAGTGCAAGTTAAACTTGCACAATTAGTGTTCCGTACGTTTATTGCTTTTAAAATAAAAATTGTTACAGAAGTATAAAATGATCAGTGACTTCACAAAATACACCCCAAATGAGTTTTCAACAAAGTTTGTTTCCAATCTTTACTGAAATCTGATGACCTTAAAATTTTTGTTTTTTTTTTGTATACCATTCAAATTATTAAAGGTAATGCACTCGTGATAATTTTCGTTCAATCTACATCCCATGGAGAATATTCTAGAATATTTTTTTTCCACCAAAAATATATATATTGACGTTTCTAAAATTAAGATTAGTAAAAATGGTAATATTATACAAGGTGTTCCGTTTAAAAAATAAATATAAAGTTTGTGTGATAAGTCAAAAATGCGATTAGTCATTGTTTCTGTTTTAACTCTACAAACAAAAAAATGTTGAAAAACGCTACAACTTTTGTATTTATTATTTTTGCATCTTTTTAGAGGAGTTCATTTATTTATCATAACCCTATACTTCTTTTGTTTATTTCAAATATATAACCGGAGTTATTCGCATTTTAAGCGCAAAAAACGCATTTTGAAAACTTTTTTATATAGTTTGTTATTATTTATAAACAAAAGAGCACAAGTTTTTCGAGATCCAAAACTCAGGACAATACTCCTGGTGCAGTTTTAAATGCACTAATATGCCACTGGATATAGAAATATTTCTTATCCTATCCTATTTTCTTCCCTGCTATAAATAATTATAGCAATTTTTTGGCTACCTCTTTTATCATTAAACCATTTTTAGTGTTCCGTACGGAACACTTATAAGATCACTTCGGTGTCTGTCCGTCTGTCTGTCCGTCTGTCACTCCCGATTTTCTCCGAAACTATTTGTCATAGAAAGTTGAAATTTGGTAGTAATATAGGAATTGATAGCCTCACCAGAGCCATGTAGTTTTGAAAGTTAAATTTTGACTTAAGGGGTTAGTTTTGGGGGGTGAAATCGGAAGTGAAAAAAAAATTTTTTACTAGGTAATCGAGTGTGGTGTCAAATGAAAGCTTGTGAAAACACGCAATTTCTTTATGGAAACTGGCTTTCACTTAAATGGGTTCAAACTTTCAGAATATATTCTTGAAGTCCTTCTGAACAAATGTCTTGCTGGGCACAACGCAATCATATGAATAGATTTTGCACTGCAAGCATTTTAAGGGGTTACACATACCTGAAGGTTGTAAAAATTATGTATATTTAAGGGTTATTAATTGAATAATATAAAGGAATGGCAATTATATATTTTTATTGTGTATTAAATTATAAGAAAAAATCTTTTTTTAAATATGTTTTACGAGATTACATACACCTGGGCGCTGCAAAAAGTATGTATGTATATATATATATATATATATATATATATATATATATATATATATATATATTTAGGATAGTTTTTTGTTCTTGGTCTTGCGGTCAATTTTTAATGAAAACATTTTATTTTTGGTTAACGTTTCGGTTTATTTTATTTAAACCATCTTCAGAGCTACAAGAAAGAAAAAAAATTGTTTAAGATGTAAAATTGATGATTAGTATTGTTTTATACAGAAATATATATAAAGAATAAATATTAGTGTTTAATTTTAGTTTTCCTACCTCATATCTAGTTGGATCTTTTGGTTTACATATTAACAAGAAATACTTTTCGAGATAAGGCCCGGGACAGCGATTTTTCGCGAATTTTTAAAAATAATAGAAAGAAAAGTGCGCGCAAGTATAAAATTATATATATATTTTTTACTCGTGTTTTTCACAAGCTTTCATTTGACACCACACTCGATGACCTAGTAAAAAAATTTTTTTTTCACTTCCGACTTTACCCCCCAAAACTAACCCCTTAAGTCAAAATTTAATTCTCAAAACTACATGGCTCTGATGAGGCCATTGAATCCTATATTATTACCAAATTTCACCTTTCTATGTCAAATAGTTTCGGAGAAAATCGGGTGTGACAGATAGACAGACAGACAGACACCGAAGTGATCTTATAAGTGTTCCGTACGGAACACTAATAAATAGAGATATGATATCAAAAGCAATCAAGAGAGCTAGTGCACCAGAGGGAATTCCTGCAGAATTATTAAAATCTGGATCCAACAAACTAAAGGATATGTTCACCAACCTTTTCGAAAAATTTATAAATGGCGACCATATTCCTGGAAAATGGAAAATGGCATGGATAACGCCATTTCACAAAAAGGGAAGGAAGGATAAATGTGAGAACTACAGGTACATATCGGTCACCAGCTCCTTAAGCAGACTTTATGGAAAACTGATTAGAGCAATAATTGAACAAGAATATGCTCCGTACGAAATTGAACAGCAAGCAGGATTCGGAGCAGGCAGAACTTGTATGGATAACATTTTTAGCCTTAATCAACTAACCGAAAAGAAAGTAGCAACCATCAGAGAAGTCTATCTAATCTTTATTGATTTAACAAAGGCCCACGATAATGTACCAATAAAGAAACTGTGCAGGTATTGGAAAGAACATCTATTGACGTTACCGCCATACAAGCGATAAAACAACTATATTCAAATTGTCAATCAAGAATAAAGATTGGTAAAGAAATATCTGAAAGCTTTCACATCACAAAAGGTGTTAGACAAGGGTGTTGCTTGTCCCCAACGTTATTCAAAGTATATATTGATGCGGCCCTTGATCATTGAAGGAAGAGTTGTCGAGGAATAGGTATCGAAATAGACGATCTGACAACACCCTATACGCTACATTTTGCCGATGATCAGGTGGTTATCGCCCAAGATGCAGAAGATCTGGAATATATGAGAAGGAAGCTCATAGACCAATATAATAATTGGGGACTCACAGTAAACATGAGCAAAACAAAGTACTTGCGGATCGGTGGGGATAGGCAGAACCTGAAACTGGACAATAACATCGAAATTGAAGCAAGCGACCAATATACTTACTCGGGAACTAGAATAGACAGCACTGGAAGAACAGAAAATGAAGTGAGAGAGAGGATAGCAAAGGGGAAAGGACTGATTGGTACAATGAATTCCATTTTGTGGTCAAAAATGTCAGTAGGCAAAGAAAGCAACATATTTACAACGTCATCTTCAAAAGTATGGTTCTATATGGGTGCGAAACATGGCAACTAAACAAAACTCTTGAAAGAAGGTTAAATGCTCTGGTAATGGATTTTTGGCGAAGATAGGCGAGCATTTCCAAGCTCGATAGGATATCAAATGAAAGGGTCCGGTCAAAAATGAAAATGGAAAGAACACTGATAGAGGACATACAGGAGAGAAATTAAAGTGGTACGGCCATGTCCAAAGGATGCAACACCATAGAATCCTAAAACAAATCCTACAGTGGACACCTACAGAAAGAAAGAAAAAGGGAAGGGCGAAAATAACCTGGTCTATAGGCATAACAAAAGCAATGTCCGAACAAAATCTACGACCAGGTGACTGGGATGATCGGCGAGAATGGAAGCTAGGAACCAGAAGGCGCAGAGTGACGCTAAAACCGGAAATTATATATATATATATATATATATATATATATATATATATATATATATATATATATATATATATATATATATATATATATAACACATGGGCTGAAAAGTCCCGGGCCTAACAAAGAAAACACGGTTTTTTTGGTTCAAAATTAGCTTTATTCATCAACGTAATCTCCATCAAGAGCAACGCAATCATTCCAGCGCCGCTCTAACATTTCAATACCACTTTTGTAGAACGATTTATCTTTTGCCTCAAAATAGGCCTCAGTTTCAGCGATAACCTCTTCATTCGTGCGAAATTTCTTACCGGCGAGCATTTTTTTCAGGTCTGCGAACAGCCAGTAGTCGCTGGGAGCCAAATCTGGTGAATACGGTGGATGTGGGAGCAATTCGAAGTTCAATTCATGTATTTTTGCCATTGTTTTGATTGACTTGTGACACGGTGCGTTGTCTTGATGAAACAAAATTTTTTTCTTTGCCATATGCGGTCGTTTCTTTGCAATTTCGGCCTTCAAACGCTCCAATAACGCTATATAATATTCACTGTTGATGGTATTTCCTTTCTCAAGATAGTCGATGAATATTACACCACGCACATCCCAAAATACCGAGGCCATAACCTTTCCAGCCGATTGTTGTGCTTTCGGGCGCTTTGGACGAGGTTCACCAGTTGCTGTCCACTCAGATGACGATCATTTTGATTCCGGAGTGAAGTGATGGATCCATGTTTCATCCATTGTCACATATCGACGCAAAAATTCCGGTTTGTTACGTTTAAAACATGGCCAAACACTGCTCAGAATCATCAACACGTTCTTGTTTTTGATCAAAAGTGAGCAAACGCGGCACCCACTTTGAACAGAGCTTTCTCATAGTCAAATGCTCATGCAATATAAAGCCAACACGTTCTTTTGATATCTTTACGATGTCAGCTAACTCACGCAACTTCACTTTTCGATCATTCAAAACGATTTTATGGATTTTTTTGATGTTTTCTGGTGTTACCGCCTCATTTGGACATCCACTGCGTTCTGCATCATCGGTGTCTCTACGACCACGTTTGAAGTCAGCAAACCAACGTTTTATTGTTGTTTCTGATGGAGCGGAGTCCCCATAACACTTTTCAAGCCATTGCTTCGCTTGAACAGTATTTTTTCCCATCAAGAAGCAGTGTAAAATTAAAACACGAAATTGTTTTTGATCCATTGTTTTGAAAATAACAAAAGTAGCGCCACTCTTAGCACAATAACTCACAAACTAATGAATAGGATATCATGAAATTTTAACAGCTGTCTTTTGAAGATTAGTATTAACTGAAAAAAAAGGTGACTGCAATAAAACTAGCGCCATCTATGTGTTAGGCCCGGGACTTTTCAGCCCATGTGTTATATATATATATATATATATATATATATATATATATATATATATATATATATATATATATATATATATATATGTTCAAATTAGTCCTCTTCGAAATCGATACAGCGTTTTGCACAGTTAACAAGCACGTCGAATGAGTTTCTTAGCTCATCCTTTAAGATGTATTTCATTATCCTGATCGACGCCTTTTGGATACCTTCAATATCCTGATAACGCTTCCCTTTCATCGACAAATCTAATTGGGAATGGATAGAAGTCGCACGGCGCCAAATCAGGCGAATACGGTGAATTGTTGGTCAAAAAATCTATAATATATATAAAATGCAACGTCTCTCTGTCTGTCTGTCCGTTATGGGCTTATTACTGGAGAACCACTTATCCGATTTACGTACTTTTTTTAAAAACATACATATGTTCTCTGGCCAGGTTATAGGCTATATTGTATTACGATAGGTAGCGTAAGGAATGAGCAGTGACAATAAAAGTGAATGAAGTCGGAAAAAAGTTTGCCGCTAGCGCGTTCTCTTGCAATACACAGCCTAAATCATTAAATATGGAACAATTTTATGTAGCTGAGCATATGTTTAATCTATAATATATATAAAATGCAATTTTTCTCCGTCTGTCTGTCCGTCTGTCCATTAGTGCGTTTATCACGCGAGAAACACTTATCCGATTTACGTGTCTTTTTTTTTAATTCATACATATATTCTTTGGCCAGGTTATATAATAATAATCTATATCTATAATATATAAAATGCATCGTTTCTCTGTCTGTCTGTCTGTCCGTTAATGAGCTTATCACTGGAGAACCATTTATCCGATTTACGTGTTTTTTTTAAACATACATATGTTCTCTGGTCAAGTCATCATATAAAATGCAACGTCTCTCTGCTGTCTGTCTGTCCGTTAGTGCGTTATGTGCTTTTTTTTAAAACAAACATATGTTCTCTGGCCAGGTTATAGGATATATTTTATTGCGTTAGGTAACATAAAGAATAAGCAGTGACGATAATAGTGAATCAAGTTGGAAAAAAGGTTACCGTTAGCGCGTTCTCTTGCAATAGACTGCCTAAACCATTAAATATGGAACAATATCATGTTGCAAAGAATATAATATATATGAAATGCAACGTCTCTCTGTCTGTCTGTCTGTCCGTTAGTGCGCTTATCACTTGAGAACCACTTATCCGATTTACGTGTTTTTATAAATTTATACATATGTTCTATATAATTCGATATAAGTCTAGATAATGGGAGATAAGGTGGGATAATGGCAGATAAGTATAAATAATGAGAGACAAGGAGAAATAATGGGAAATAAGCAGAGATAAGTCTAGATAATGAGAGTTATGGTGAGATAATGGGAGGTAAGGAGAAATAATGGAAGATAAGGAGAAATATTACGAGATAAGTCGAGATAAGCCTAGATAATGGGAGATGAGGTGAGATAATGGGAGATAAGGTGAGATAATGGGAGATAAGGTAAGATAATGGGAGAAACAATGGGAGATTAGGAGAAATAATGGAAGATGAGCAGAGATAAGTCTAGATAATGGAAATTATGTAGAGAAAATGGGAGATAAGGAGAAATAATGGGAGATAAGGGGAAATAATGACAGATATTTTATTACGTTACGTAACATAAGGAATAAGCAGTGACGATAGTAGTGAATCAAGTCTACGCGAGCGGAGCCGCGGGCACAGCTAGTCAGTAATAAGCGTCGACAAATGAGATGGTGCATTATTGGGTAACTTCCACTTTCACGATATTGAGGCCGCACACGACAAAAAAGCAACAATAAACGCTTCATAACATCTAGATAATATACAACATTAACCGTTTGGCCATGTGGAATGATTTCATTGTGCACTATATCCCCTGAATCGTAGAAACAAATCAACATTGTTTTCACTTCTGACTTCTACCAACGCCTCTTTTTCTCTCTTGGCGTTTGATTTCTCGATCACATTGAAAGCACTAGATCTGTTGTCAACCGCAAGTAAATACTTGAAGTTTGTGTCCTTTTTTACCTCTTTGGTCATCACTTAATTCGATGGATCGAAGTTTTGAACATTCAATTTCTATGTACCGCAACGACGGCTCTTTTTTGATTAAATTGCGGACAATTTCGATGTTTTCTTCGGTTATAACTAATTATAGTTTTCCAACATTGTCATTTAGCTCCTTATGAACTTACAACGGGATAGACAATCATCACCATAAACCTGTTCCAATAAATGATACGTTTCGGTAAATGTTTTACTTAATATTTATTCTTTATTCGTGTTTATTTTTCGACTTCTCACTATAGCCGCAATATCACAGCTTCTATTGATCCGAATATCATGAAAATTAGACAGAACTAAGGAGTTGTTATGTTACTATTTAACTCTTCGTTATAATTTAGTGTAGACAGAAATGGCATGTCTAAAATATTTTTTTAAAGTAATTTAAAATACTTCTTTATACACCACATTAAGTGTCTCTTCCCCGGGTGGCAGAACAAACAAATTATGTTTGGATGTTACATGTTACACTGGCCATGCGAAAAGAATTGAACGCGAAGGTCTAAACCAGCTACGCTTAATGTTTGTTCCTGAGCTTTATCGATTGTCATCGAAAACACAATTTTTTAGGAAACCGGAGCCGTTTAAATTGAAACGCGGTAAGTCAGTTGGCACCATTAGGATTCTCGAAATCAAAACTGTTTCTGCAGCTCCACAGCCTGTCAGAAATGGACTTTCAATGAAATAATATTTAAGGGCCCTTATTTGTAATGTAGTGCCGTTGCATAATTTTGGTGGATTTAAATTACGCAGCAATATTATAGGAGCCCCTACTTTTGAAATCAGTGTGGTGGAGTTCCGGGTGTACATCGCAGCAGCCACAGCGTGGATCCAAATGCACAAACCAAAGAGCGCATTAAATTTGTTAAGGATTAATATTTTCCTGTCTTAATTACTCTCTTTAGTTGAAGTATGTTAACACGTTTATTTCTAATATCTTTACTTCGATAATTTAGATTAACCTTTGTAGACAGTCATACGCTGTATTTTTTGTAATGCCGACTTTTTCGTAAAATTATTTACGGCGAATAATTTTGCCACACATTGTTTTCACGTATCTCTAAGTATTTCCGACTTCATCAACATTTATCGTCATAGGTCGGTTAATTTAGAAAAAATATCCACAAATTGTACACCTAAACCTTCCTCGTGAAACACTCTACTCATTAGTCAAAAACCGGAATAAAATCCGTTGAGTAGTTAGTGAGAAAAATCATGCACAGGCCGTCAGATACATACATACATACATACATATACATATATATATATATATATATATATATATATATATATATATATATATATATATATATATATATATATATTACTAGTTTGGACGGCCTTTGGCAAACTAGGAAACGTCCAGTGTCCCAAATACACTAAAAGTGAACACATTTGATGCGTATTGCCAGCCATACGGAACGGAAAGGTGGGCTCTGAATCAAGAAATAATAAATAGCCCACAAGTGGCACAACGAGCAATGAAAGGGAGGATATTGCTTATAACATTGACAAAAATGAAGAAATCCGAAGAAGATAACCGATGTGACTGAGAGAGTAAGCAGATTGAAGTGGATCTGGGCGGATCACATCGCTAGACTGTCTGATAAATAATGGATGGATCCATAAAGTAATCAACTGAAGGTCCTGGTATGAAAAAAGAGATAGAGGACTCTCACAAGCCCGAGGGTGTGACGTCATCAAGAGACTAGCTGGATACTACTTAGGAAAGGTGTATGTACGACAATGGATTGCATAGCCGAGCATGATGATGGTGATTATATATATATATATATATATATATATATATATATAATATATATATATATATATATATATATATAGATATATAAATATATATATATATATATATATATATAGATATATAAATATATATATATATATATATATATATATATATATATATATATATATATATATATATATATATATATAGATATAGAGATATAGATATAGATATAGATATAGATAGATATAGATATATATATATATATATATATATATATATATATATATATATATATATATATATATATATATATATATATATATATTATATATATATATAGGGTGACCGCAAAAAATCGATGTCGGAATTTTGTTCGTCTGGACCCCACAAAACGATTCCCCTTTCCAGATATTGAGATAGCCGAAATTTGAGTTCGATTAAACGACGTTAACCCGTGCCGCTCATCGCTCAAAGTTTGAAAAAATCCAAATTTTTGGCTAAAAAGCTGACATATGGAGCCATAACTCCAGAACGGTAAATAATAGAAACACGCTTAATATCTCAAAAGAAAGCTAATGTTCTTCAAAATTTATATTCTATACATAATTGTTGTTATTTTAAGTAAAACCGAGTTACAACAGCCTTTAGCCCCCAAAACGTGACCTGGTACCAGTAGGAGCCAGTTTGGGAGTATTCTAAGAATTTTACGGGTTTTTAACATAATGTGTCTCGGAATTAACATTTTTTTGTTAAAAAGTATTTTGGAACTCAATTTTCAAACATAAAGAGCCTTTTGTTCAAATTTAGTCTTTTATTATATGGGGATTACCTGACAAGTTTACCAAAGAAAGACCCGTTTGACAGGTAAAAAGGAGGGTGAATCTAATTTCTATTTTAGGGATGGTGATTTTACTTCAGCGTACAACCGACCTTTTATTTATTCAGTTTAGTTTCTAAAGTGCCTTTGAGCTGGTTAGATCGAACAATTATCTAGTGAAGATATTTGAACGTTTTTTTTTTAATTTTCCAAATGTGTGCGTTATTGTTTTTATAACTATTATAGTATTATTTTAAAAGACATTTGAAAAGATTTTATTGAAATTAAAGTTTGCAATATATTTTGTTTCATTTTCCAAGTTAACTGTTATTTACCTATTGGCCTCTGAAATGGCATCCACATCAGGTGTACAAAGCCGGACCAAGGATAAAATATTTCTTGTGGGCTATCCCATTCACCAGATCACCGGTTGTAAACTACCCTCAAATCGTCAAGTTTTGTGTGCTTTATTTTATAATTTACGTACTGTGAAAATAACTGTAAGAGAATCAGCAAAACTTACAATACGAGAAGTGTTCATTTTTTGGGAGAAAGCTCGAATCCCGACTAAACATGAGCAAGATGCAATTACTAAGCTGGAAAAACTTCACGCCGAGTGGAGAACTCTTCAAAAAGACCGGAAGAAAACATCGAAAACGGCCAAGAACAAATTTAAACAGTTTGTTGAAAAGTTGGATGATCTCTTTGATATTGCTCAACAAGATGCCTTGGCTCTGATAAAATCGGAAGAAGATAAGGCGTTTCTCGTGAAACAGAGGCAGAAGGGCCGCCCAGGTTCCATGACTGGAGTGGATCTCAAGTTGTCTCGAGCTAAAGAAATCAAGATGCAAAAGGAACTTGCAAAAATGAACCGACAAATCCAAGAAGCAACTTTTGATATTGGTGAGTTTTTTTTTTATTATTAGTATTCTAAAAAATAGATAAACAAATAAGTAAATAGTTTCATTATAATTGAAAGAAAAATTGTACATAAGAGCATGATTTGGCATCTTTATGATTGAGTTTATATTTTTTAAATAATACCTTTTGATAATTAGAAGTAGGTAATTTAGTACCTATGTATTATTACTATTCTGCTAAAACGACAAGTTTTTATAGTCTTTTTTTTTCTCTTTCTTTTGTTGCTTCTTAGAGACGGATGATGAAGACAAGTTCGAAGAAGGAGAAGAAGACACCGAAGAGGACAGCATCTACCAGGAACTTGAGAGCTTGGAGGAAATGGACATCCCTGAAGAAGCTGCAGAAGATCCAGGACCATCTGAGAACAAGAGGATGAAAGTTTCATTTGCAAGGGGCGTTAAAGAGATTTTAAACATGAAATTGTCCATTTTATTAGATCGATGTAAGGTATCCGACAGAAATGCCACGAGAATTTTAATAGCTACTCTAGAAGCACTAAACCTTGACCCTCTTGAGTACAAAGTCTCGAAAACTTTATTACATGATAGAAGGCAAATGTTCAGAGAACAAAATAATAAAAAAAATTTTGATAAAGTAAACATTCCTGAAAAAGAGCCCGTGATTGTCCATTGGGGACGGTAAACTTTTACCGGGTGTTTTAAAAAATGAACAATGTGAGCGAATAGCTATAGCTATTTCATATGGCGAAAAGGAACAGCTGCTGGGAGTTCCTCTAACAGCAAACAGCTCTGGAAAGGAGCAAGCCGTAGCCGTATATGAATGCCTACATGAATGGGGTCTTCTCAACACCGTCAAGGCGATGTGCTTCGACACTACAGCATTCAACACGGGAAGACTCAAAGGAGCATGCGTCATATTGGAGCAAATGTTAGGAAGAGAATTGTTATACCTAGCTTGCCGTCACCATATCTTGGAAATTCTGTTAAGAGGCGTATTCGACACAAAAATGGGATCAACCACTTGACCTCATCCAGACATTTTCAAGAGATTCCTCACTGCGTGGCCCAAGATAGACAAAGGAAAATACGACACAGATATCAGTGACAATCTAATACAAAAGCAGCTAACTCCAGAAGTAATTGCAAATGTTACTGCTGAATTCGAGACCAAATTAACTGAGAGCCACCCCAGAGATGACTACAAGGAGCTATTGCAGTTGGTTCTCGTATTTGTTGGATCACTAGACGGCAATGTTGTGGGTTTTAGAACTCCAGGAGCCATTCATCACGCTAGGTGGATGGCAAAGGCTATTTACTGCTTAAAAATGTTCATTTTTCGTCGTCAATTTAAGATGTCTAAAGAAGAAGAAAGTTCTGTGCGTGCCATTTCTGTTTTCCTAGTTAAAATTTATTGTAAAGCTTGGTTCAATGCTCCAAAAGCTCATCTTGCACCAAAGCAAGATTTAGGTATTTTGCATAGTCTGTTAGACTATAAAGAATGTGACAACGACATTGCAGAAATAGCCCTGACCAAATTTTCGAACCATTTGTGGTATTTGAATGCAAAGTTGGTGGGATTATCGTTTTTTGATCCCACCATTACAGACGATGAAAAGTTGTTAATGGCTAATAAATTGCTCAGTAGCACAGATGAACCATCACAGCACGCTAGGGTTGTAAATCCAAAAGTTAGGAAAGAAAACTTAAAAGAGGTAGTTGATGGAGGATTGATAAATTTACTTACCAAAGAAACGTTTACATTCTTTGACCAATTTAATATAAAAACAGATTTCCTAAGACAACATCCAAACACCTGGCCTCAAAATAATGACTTCCAAGAAGGATTGAAAATTGTCAAAACATTAAAAGTAGTTAATGATATGGCTGAGCGTGGTGTTAAATTAATAACCGACTTTAACGACCTTCTGACAAAAGATGAAGACCAAAAGCAATATGTCCTGCAAGTTGTAAGTAAATGCCGAGTATTATATCCTGACGTTTCAAAAACTACTTTAACAAAAGCTCTAGAATAGATTAGATAACTATGTAAAATTATCAACTCATGTAGGTACTACGTCTGTATCTTTTCTGTGTCTGTTTGTATGTATTATGTACCTAATTTTTATATTTTAAAATAAAAAATGTCATTAGACTTATCAGTATTACTTGTTTTTTTATTATATTTCTACTTTAAACTCAAAAATATACGAAAAAAAAGCAAAATTTATCACTTAATAACAAAATACACGAAGTATGCTCCTAGTGGTACCAGGTCACGTTTTTGGGGCTAAAGGCTGTTGTAACTCGGTTTGACTTAAAATAACAACAATTATGTATAAAATATAAATTTTGAAGAACAACATTAGCTTTCTTTTGAGATATTAAGCGTGTTTCTATTATTTACCGTTCTGCAGTTATGGCTCCATATGTCAGCTTTTTGGCCAAAAATTTGGATTTTTTCAAACTTTGAGCGACGAGCGGCACGGGTTAACGTCATTTAATCGAGCTCAAATTTCGGCTTTCTCAATATCTGGAAAGGGGAATCGTTTTGTGGGGTCCAGACGAACAAGATTCCGACATTTTTTTTCCCCCTCTATGAGATCCGGTCACTCTAATATATATACATATATATATATATATATATATATATATATATATATATATATATATATATATATATATATATATATGTAAATATATATATATATATATATATATATATATATATATATATATATATATATATATATATGGTGATGCTTTTACCCATAACACCTCAACTGAACTGAAATTGGGCAGATGGGAAATAAAAACTGCACCAGCTACCATATACACAAACCAATAAAATGAGACGTTTATTTTTTATTACTGAATAATAAAAATTCTTTTGGTGGGGTCAACGGAATAACATCTTTCTTGCAAAGCATGGTCGTATGGAGGTCGCGATCGTGTTTTTATTCATATCGCAGCCGACAACAAACTCGCCGTTTCATTAAATCGAGGACAGACCACAACCCAAATATAGGTACAGGTTATTTTTTCCACTTGTTAAGACATAAACTGTATCATTGGTGTGGTATTTAAACTAGATAATTTACTGGTAATGAAAATTTCGGGTTATTGTTCGATGTGCATACGAGGAGGTGTTTTAGCGTTCTGTACCAAACTTGAAAAACGTGTCTGTCTGCCTGTTTAACACAGCCGATTTTTGATTGACATAAAGAGTTGAAATTTGTCACAAATAGAGGAATTGACGGCCTAATCACAGCCGTGTACTTTTGATTTAAGAAGTTAGTTTTGAGGGTGATACTGGAAGTGAAAAAAAGATTTTCAAGAGCTTCGAGTGGGGCGTCAAATGAAAGCTTGTGAAAATACGAGTTCAAAAATATATATACTTGCTTAAACTTCCTTCTTCTTCTTTTATTTAGGCTGGGGCCTGTTTTTCTTCATGCGTTTCCTTTATGGCGTTCCTGTTGACGAAGACACCCAACTTTTTTTCCATTGTTTCAAGGGTCTTCCTGGAGCTCTCTTTCCTGCTAGTCTGTGATCTCTCGCTATTTTCACTATTCTGTCATCCTCTGTCCTTTGAATATGTTTGTTCCATTCTTTTTTTCTCACTCTCACAAATATAACAACATTTTCAATCCTACATTATTCTCTTGCATCTTTGTTTTTTGTTCTATCTCTTCTTGTTTTCCCCATTATTGCACTTAGGGTACTCATCTCCGCATCAATTGTTTAGTTTTTCTTGTGTCAACGACGGAAAAAGAGAAAATGTTTATGTTTTAGGGCTGTTTACTTTTACTTGTATAATTGTCAAAGAATGTGAATTTATACAGAGTTGTGCTAAAGTGTGTTTCTTAATTGTGCAATATTTATTGTATTAAATTGTAATAAAACTGACTTAAGTTGCTCATGTGTTGTTTGTCATTGACAATATCGTGTTCTTTTTTATACAAATCATTTCCTTAACTAGAAATTCGACGTAATCTCTTTCTTGGGTGACAACCTCCGTGGTTGGAAAGTCAAAATCGTGATTTTCACCTATTTTGTGCTTACGTAAGGCTGTAGATGCATTTTTTTGTATATTTATGTCCATTTAATCTATTACATGAGGTGAAATGTTCCGATACTTACCGAGAGGTGGCAGCACAAACAAAAAACCCATATAATTTTCAGTTAGTATCATTTTGTCTATTAATTTGCGAGTTACAACTGTTTAAATGACACTACTTGATTTTTGCAAAACGATGGAACGAAAAGAATTTCGTATGTTGATTAAACATTGCTTTTTGATAGGAAAATATATAGCCAGCACCCAAGAATGACTTGAGAAGTGTTAAAGTACTTCTGCACCATCGAAAGCAATGTGGCTCACATTTGTAGATTTTCGCAAGGCTTTCGACACAGTGGAAAAATGGGTGCTTATAAGAGCTCTTAGAAATGCTCGTATAGACCACAAATACAGCGAACTGATAGCCAGAATATATGAACGAGAAACACTCAAAGTTATGGTAAATCAAGAATTGACAAACAAGGTCCCAGTGAACAGAGGAGTAAGGCAGGGCGATGTAATATCGCCTAAATTATTTACAATGATCTTAGAAGATGTATTCAAAGAACTGAATTGGGACGAAAATGGCCTTCTGATAGCTGGCGATCGGCTAAACAACCTGAGATTAGCAGATGACATTGTAATTATAGCAAACAATAAGAATGAAATGATCCAGATGATCACAGATCTCCACAACCAAGCAAGAAAAGTGGGACTTTTCTTGCTTTCTTCAAGACAAAGTACATGAGTAACGAAGACACCAATGATGAAAATATAGTGATTGAACATTCAACAATAGAGAAAGTAAACACGTACATCTATCTGGGCCAAATGATAACGATAGGAAAGGAAAACCAGCAGCTTGAAATAGAAAGAAGGGTACGTATGGGATGGGCAGCATATGGAAAATTAAAATATGTACTGAATACGAACATTCCTCAAAGATTAAAAACCCAAATTTATAATCAATGTATCTTACCAGCTACAACGTATGGAGCCGAGACATGGATTTTAACTAAAAGAACAATAGAAAAACTACAAGTTCACCAAAGAGCAATGAAAAGGAAGATGTTGAGTGTTACTTTGAAGGACAAGAAAACTAATAAATGGATTAGACAAACAAACAAAGGTGGATGATATCACCAAACGGATAACATCTCTAAAATGGAGCTGGACCGGCCATGTAGCGAGAGCGACGTATAAGTAGAGTGCCAAGGTCACTAGGTGGAGACCATGGGGTGAAAAGCGAAGCATAGGAAGACCCCAACAGAGATGGAGCGACGATCTGAAGAGAATCGGAGGGCATAACTGGTATCAACAAGCAGAACATGTAAAGATTTGAGAGAATACCCGACAGTAGGTAGAGAGCGGCTGAATTAAGAAGAAGAAGAAGAAGATGTGACCGATGGGTGCCGCGCACTGTCACGACTGATGAAAAACAGCAACGTGTTGAAGATTCAGAACGCTATTTGGCGTCGATGCGTAACACTGGACGAAACATGGATCCCCACTACAAGCCTGAGCCGAATAGGCAGTTCGCAGAGTGGATGGAACCGGATACAAGCCCACCGAAGCTTCCAAAAACACAAACACTGCACTGAAATTTTCAAACTAAAACCTAATAAAATCAATCTGCATTCAAAAATACGATATTATCATGGTTATAGTGACCGTTTTTCTTGATTGATCTTTGAAAACACAGATTCAACTTGAAAATTTTACTTTTTCACATACATTAAATTTTGTAACTTCCTACTAACTGCCTTGATGGAGGTTGGTGATCAATATCGCATATTCGTCCCTGTTCTGTTCTGTCAGTGTTTATCCAGCCTTTAATATTTCTTTCTCAGCCATGACTTCTTTTTTTCTTCCTACACCTCGTTTACCCTCGATCTTTTCTTGCAATATCAATTGTAGCTGCTCCTACCAGCTGTGCCGCATAATGTGCCCGAGATATGCTAATTTTCTTACTGTTTTTCTTACCTGGGGGCGGGTACTCATGATATTTAGAACTTCTTCATTAATGGTCCTGGTAGTCCAGCTTACTAACAGCGTTCGACTATACAGCCACATTTCGAATGCATGCAGTCTATTTAAATCTTCCTGCTTTACGGTCCACGTCTCACAACCGTAAAGAAGCAGTAAGCATACGTAACACCTAAGTGTTACACAGTGGAAAGATTTTGGCAAGTAATTTTGGGATGCGTATGGAATAATACTGATCGTCTATCTTGAGAAGAAGCGAACAATCGTCAGAGACTATTACGTTGGTCTATTGGACTGTTTAATTGGTGAAATCAAGAAAAAAAGACCGAATGTAGCGAAGTAAGAGTGTTGTTTAATCAAGATAATGCACCAGCTCCCAGCTCTCTAAAATCGATGGTGAAATTGGACCAATTGGGCTATGAATCGCATCCTCATCACCAGAGCAGGCCCCCAGCGATTAATACCTCTTTACAAATTTAAAACGGTGGCTCCAGAGAAAGAGATTTGGCTCAAATGGAGAAGTCGAATGGAAAATAGGCTCATTTTAGAGAGCTTGGCAAATCGCCCTATATGAAAAGTTTCCAAATGTTGGAAGATTGCTGGAATAAGGAAACTATGTTGAAGAATAAAATCGATTTTTGGAAAAAAAACGTTGTTTTCTCTTCAAAAATCTTCACTCCATGTCGTATATGTATATCCAGCCATAGTTTTTAAATCCAAAAATATACAAAAGAGTACATATGAAAAACCAACAAAAAGTAAAACAATGTTTCGTAATTCTCACACTACATTAAAAATCTACTATTCATTTGCGCTTAAAAAAAACATGAAGTAATCTGCTAGTGCTGAGTACTCACACACCAGTACTGTGTTACAAATTAAAATTATACAATAGCTTGCTAATTAGTTTTCATAATTACTGGGTCAATTAAAGCAATGTTAGACTTGAGGTGGTTAAATAACATGAGGAATTTATTTTGTTTAGGCGAATACACACGGAAGAGGAAAAGGTAGGCATAAATGTAAAACGATATGAAGGAAGAAATACTAGTTCTATGAATATTTATATTTTCTAAGCAACAAAAATAAAAAAAATAATAATTTGAATCGTAAGGCTTCTGTAACAATTTTCATAAATTATTAAGATGTTCGTTTTTACAAGATGAAATAAAAATGATTATTACGAGGGTCATTCAATAAGTAAAAAAGACAAATAGCTTTAGCTCAAGGACGGTTTATTGGATTGCTACAACATTTGGTCTACTTTTCGAGATAATCCCCCCCCCCCAACGTTAATACACTTGTCTCATCTTTCTGCTAGCTTCTTGATTCCTGTGGCAAATAATTCTTTCGGTTAACATTGAAGTAACTCTTGCAGTTTTTCCTCCACTTCTTTATTGTCGGTGAACCTGTTTCCACGTAGGGCATCTTTAAGAGGTCCGAACAGGTGAAAATCACACGTAGCCAAGTCTATGCTTTATACGGGATGAGACAAAATCTCCCAAACCAGTGCTTGAAGCTTTTCTTCGATAAACCGTATGAGGGCGGGCATGTAAAAGGAAAGAGTGCAAGTTTTTCTTTTACTTCGTTATTGCCGGCAAACCTCTTTCCACGTAGGGCTTCTTTGAGAGGTCCGAACAGGTAAAAATTACACGGAGCCAGGTCTGGACTGAATGCGAGATAAGGCAAGATCTCCCAACCCAGTTCTTGAAGCTTCTCCTGGGAAAGCCGAGCCGCATGAGAGCGGGTATTGTAAATGGTTCTGAATAATATTGTGAACAGTTCCCACGCTTACCCCAACCTCCTGAGCTATCATTTCAACAGTAATTCTTCTGTTATCACGAATAAGTCCATCAATCCTCGATTAGACCACTTTTGAACAGATCTATCCACTTGTAAACGTTCGCATGGTTTAAGCAACTTTGTCCATACTGTAATAATATTCGAGAATGTATTTCACTTGGCTTAACCCCTCCTGCTACTAAAAATCTGATGACAGAACGCTGCTCTTCTAAAGTACAGTCTCCTAATGGACTCGCCATGGTAAACTGGATATTTTGAGGTTATGTTCACCTTATATGTTCGAACAGCTGATTAAAACTCATCACTAGGTTACCAATCGTTGAATGGGTTTAAGCTGAGACCAATTGTTCCTTTACTTATTGAACGACCCTCGTAAATATTATTTATCATGTCAGAATTTTGATTAAAATATGTCGAGTTAATTTTAAGGTAGGATTTTTATGAGGATTCTTTATTAGGCAGGATTTTTATGAGGATTTTTTCTTAAGGCTGTTTTTTTTTAAGAAATCTGCGAAATTTTATGCTCCTCAAGATGGTTATAAGGAAAAGCAAATACAAAAAAAACTACCTTATTTTTCAATTTTTTTCGTTACGAAAAATTCAATTTTTTTCGCTTTTGCTCTAGAAAAGGTCTGGTTCATTTTTTTTATCTCTATTCAATATTTTATCTTAAATATAACATGAAAAAAGCGATTCTTAAACAAATTCTACCTATTTTACAGTAAAATTATAATTTAGATAACAGAAACTTTTATTGACAAACCATTAATACAATACATTTATTAAAATTACCAAAGATACAATATTTATAATTAAAAAAAATCACTCGTGTTCGAGCTTATTTTCTGCTATATTCAAAATCATCCGATGGATTATCTAAATCGGATTCATACTATCACGAGTATAAGAGTATGGCGCTGTCTTACTCACTTTCATCGATATAACGATCTAAAATTAATAAAGATGAGTCATCGGAAAAACGATCTGTAAATTCATCTGTCAACGATTATGACTGATCATAATTTTCAATCAGCTCATTCTCGTCATTCTCATCTAGATCTTGCGGGGATATTTCTGCAGTATCTTCCCAATTCGCACAATTCAAACCATTGCAATATTGAATTTTTCGTAACGAGAAAATTGAAAAGAAGATAGTTTTTTGTATACTCTATTTTTCCTTCTAACCATCTTGAAGAGCATAAAAGTTCGCATATTTAAAAACAAGCCTACGGCCTTTTGACCACAAGAAAAATCCATAAGATTTGGACTAAATTGAAAATTTTAGAATTTTGAATTTTTTAATCAAATTTAGCATACTTTTTTGTTAATGTAAAAGCTATATTCTTCTATAAATTTAAGCCGTAATATCGAATTAAACGGAAGATACCCGTAAAAAAACCCATTTTTCAATTGGCCGTAGTAAATACTATTTTTAGCTACTTAGTATATATCACCACTACACCAAACACTTTATTTTTGCACTCGACGCGGGTTTCGCTAACCATGTTAGCTTCATCAAGAGCGATGATTGACTGTTTTTTAGGTTATGTATTTAATATTTTTTAATACAATCTACATAGCTTTTTAGACAATTTTATGACCAGTCAAATAATTTTTTTTGTCGCATAACAACGAACAGAAACTGAGATATTTAAGAAATAGTAAGCCGGACGCGATAAAATGTGAAAAAATGCAATAGAAGAAAAGTGACGTCCTGGTCAAAATTAGGCTGAGAAAACTCGTTTATATTACAGTCCCTGGCCAAATTATTAGACGCACTGCAAGATTTCATGTAAAATATTAATTACCGAGTGATATTGTACCGTTTTATTATTTTAAATTGATTTGTTTTTATTTTTATATTATCCAATCAATTACCTATTTATTTGACATAAATAAAACAGCATTAATTTAGAAAAGCATAAGTTTATTAAGTTTTAAAGAAAAGTGAAATTAATGTTAGTAAAAGTCAATATTTAGTTGAGCCACCTTTAGCCGCTATCAAAGCTTTAATTCTGCGCGGCATGCTATCAATGCAAGATTGTACTGTCTCCTGCATTTGAGGATGATGATTCCACACATGAATAATCTTTTCTAGGAGCTGGGTTTTGTTGGTAATCACATCTTTAGCCACTTCTCTTTTCATCAGCTCCCACACATTTTCAATGGGGTTCATATCAGGGCCAATCCAACAGAGGGATATTTTTTTTCTGCCAAAAAAGCTTTAACAGACCGAGCAGTGTGGCAGGGAGCTCCATCTTGCATGAAAGTGAATGGTTCCCCATTTGGAAACCATTCTCTGAGCTCCGGAATCAACCGATTTTTGTAATTCTTCTTTGTACTGATCTTGCCTCATTATTCCTTTGACAACGTACAGACGTCCAGTGCCCTTGCCACTGATGACTGACCAAATCATCATTTTGGTGGGATGTTTAACCGTCGGGACGACACAATCAGGATGAAACTTTTCTCCATGACGACGACGCACATACTGAGCTTTATTCTGCAAAATTTCGAATGTGTCACTGAAGCAGACCTGTCAAAAATAGGCGAAATATATAAACTTCCATGTTTATTTGCTTTATTTAACTGAAAATGATAATAATGTATCAATTATTGATTAAATTGCTGTATCTTACCGATCTCCAGAAGTCCACATCTTTGTCTTGCCATTGTTTGGCCCACTTCAGGCGCTTTGCTTTCATTGCAGCTGTTAACTTGGGCTTCCTGGCGGGGCGACAGGCCTTAAAATCTAATTCTTTCAATTTTCTTCGAACAGTGCGCTCAGAAGCATTTACGCTAGCATCCTGGAGTTGTGATTTTATTACCTTTGTGGTAGCAAATCTGTTTTCTACACAAATTTTCTTCAAACATCTCTCTGACCGTGGAGTAAAAAATTGGTTTTCTACCGCATCTTTTCTTTCTTTTCGGGCTTAATTCCTTCCCTGACTCAATTTTCTTTTTTACGCGTCGTACACTAGCTTCAGAAACCTCCAATCTTCGTGATATTTCTCGGTTTGTAAATGTTTTCGCAATCACAAGGGCCTTCACTTCAGCTTTTTTACGTGGTGAAAAGATCGCCTTTTCTACCCATAATGAAAATAGTCCAATTACTTTTTTAAAACACTGCATACAAAATAAACTAATAACTGAGTAGTATAAAACTGTTAAACAATCACAGTCCATAAAGCCACAGAAACACGTCCGTACCTGACTCGATTTCGATCGCGACTGATACAGGTTTGTACTTGTTTACGTTCATGTATCACTTTGTCAACACAGTGTTGCCATATGTTAAAAATAAATACAAATATGTAGTCTACAACAATTCTTTTAAATAAAAATCAATAATATTGTAGTTTAAATATACCATTATTGCATAAAAACTCTTAAGAAACATAAAATTACTAAAAAAAATACAGTGCGTCTAATAATTTGGCCAGGGACTGTATGTTGGCACTGTTTCAAAGTATTGATTTCCAGGCTGTACCCACATATTTCCAAAAATCATGAAAATATTTCAGCATTTGCCTCCAATATCTTTGTTTGCCTTAATACAATCATGCTTAATAATCTCTTATGCCACAGACAGACAAACATGTAGAATCATGATCACGTGTAGTTCACTGTCCAAACGCTAAAACTATCTCAGAAACCTATAAAAGTACAACCAGACTGTGAATTGTACGATTTTTTTGACCACGGCTGCAGGTGGTGGTTACGCGGGATGTGGTTACCTTTAAACCTGAATCTCTTGGCTAATAATGACAATTGAATTCAAAAATGAAAAAAAAATAACGATTTAATGTGTAAAACTACAAGAACCCGCAGATCCGGCATCCTGTTGTTGTGGTTTCGAAGTTGCCAAAGCGTTACATCTTGACAAATTGAAAAATGTTACACCGGATAATTCTTATTCCCTTATTTTTAATTATTGGCTTGACACCTGTGTTTAATGAAGCAAGAACTAGTAGAAGTAAGGGTAAATTGATCTACAGACTTTTTAACAGTTGTCGAAATAATTTTAATAATTATTAATTAATTAATCTTTTCGAATCTCCTCCTAAGTCCTTTTACTTTAAGAGGATATGGTGACTGTGTGCTCAATACATGGATCTGCCACTGTTCTTGGTTCTGTGCATGCCCTGATGCTTCATGCAATGACTTCCAGATTACCTGTTTCATCTGATCTACCCAACGTAAAGGTGGGGCGGGGCGTTTGCCTTTAACCTTCCCCTGTATGTCTAGTGATTCCAGCTCATGTATTCTGCTGAGGTGAAAGAATTACCTCAAATATGTCTGGCTTATAAGCGTGTTCAGTCCTTTAGTAATTTTTTTATTATTATTATTAAACAACGCTACAGGCTTTGTAGGCCTCGGGCCTCATTTACATTTCATATTCACAATAATTTTCAAAATTGCTCACAACTACTCTCCACCGGACTCTCTCCATTGCCTCCCTCTTCCACTCGCCGACACCCATTCTCTTAAGATCCTTCTCCACCATCTCCATCCACCTCCTCCTCGGTCTTCCCCTCCGTCTTCTTCCGATAGGCTTTCTATGTAGTACTATCTTCGACATTCTCTCTCTCGGCATCCGCTGTATATATTCCAGCCATCTTAGATGTTGTGCCATCACATATGGTTATTCTTGGTTCCTTATAGAGTGCATAAACCTCCAGGTTCGTTCTTCTCCTCCATCCTTCTTCCGTCCTTATTCCTCCCAGGATAATTCTCAGCATTTTTCGTTCTCATGTTTCCAGTTGCTCTTCTGTTTTTTTTTATTAAGAACCCAGGTATCACAAGCACACGTCACCGTTGATCTTATTATAGTTTGATATATTTGCATTTTGGTCTTCCTAGATAGATGTTTTTCATTAACAATCTCAAGCTCTCAAATTTTTGGCTTCCTTTCGCGATTCTCGCTTGTATCTCCCTACCCTTATCTCCATTCTTCTCCAGTATTACCCCCAGGTATGTAAAGTCTTCTACTTTTTGGAATTCGTAATTTTTACCACTCCCAGAGGTTATCTTCAGGTTTTCTTCATCTTCCCCTCTGCTCATCCCCATAATCATGTACTTTGTCTTCTCATTTATTACTAATCCATATTTTTTCGCTTCACCCTCTAATTTTGCCATATTTCTCTCGAGTTGATTTTTTGTTTTCGCCAGTAGCGTTAGATCGTCCGCATAAGCAAGGCATTGGTGGTTATTAAAATGCGTTTTAAATAGCTAGACCAAAAACTTTTCAGCCTACGTGTTATATTCGTGCGAAAATACTTTAAAATCATCTAACCAGCTTTAATAACTATTATACTCATTCAGATTTAAATATTTAAAGCAGGACATCAATAAACATATATTTCAGTAAATAAACCGAAAAAAATTATACAGAATTTCCAACGAATCAACTTTCGTCGGGTCAAAACTAGCCGATTTAATTTCAACACTCTTTCTTAATTGTTGATCTTTACGTAATCCGAGTGAATGGGTACCAGCCGAATGGAGACTTATTTAGTGCAAGCAAGAATGTTATTGGATACTACTTGCAACCCATTACTTTTGGTGTGCTGGAAAAAAAATCTCAAAGAATTTCAATTATCTATAGTTAAACATAAAAGAGCTTAAATTTTAACAGATGCTTATTCGTGCCGCAAAATACCACTTTCCGAACTTGAACTATTTTATTATAAAACTCAGAAAACAGAAATATAGAAATTAAATAAGAAAAGAACTTGTTTTTAAAAATACCATCTACGCCTGTTTTAGAATTATCAACATAGCCTTTCCTAGAAGGTAACAACGCGAGAAATGGACTATTTTCGTGGATAATCTTCTGAAAGTCTATTAAACAAAATTACATTATTTAGGTGGATGTTTTCTAAATATTACGAACTTCAGTTTCCATTCCTGTTATTAAAATAAGGTTTTTAGTGCCCTTGTGTGGATCGTGTATTGTTTGCTTATTTACATCATTTGCTTTTCTAAGGAGGAACATAGTTTTTTAAGTGTATTTTTGTCGATAGTGTTGACTTATTTCCATCTTTATAAAATTTAGGTATACGAGGCTGGTTTGAAAAGTCCGTGCAAAGTCCGAGAGATGGCACCACTGGCGCGTATCGAGGTAATGTTTAGTTAGTAGCATCTCTTGAATGAACGCACACCAAGTTTCAGCCATATTGGTCTATTTCTTTGTGTTTGGCATTAGTGTGAATCAAGGAAGTCGAGTGATTTTCAAGAAATGGACGAAAAAGAATTTCGTGTGGTGATTAAACATTACTTTATGAAAGGCAAAACGCCTCAGGAGACTAAAGAGAAGCTTGATAAACATTATGGTGACTCTGCACCTTCGATTAGAACAGTTTATAAGTGGTTTCAAAATTTTCGGACTGGCCATATGGGCACAAGTGACGCTGAACTTTCTAGACGGCCTGTGGAGGTTACGACTCCAGAAATCATTGATCAAATCCATGATATGGTGATGGATGACAGAAGAGTTAAGGTGCGTGAGATTGCTAGTGCTGTGAGCATCTCGACTGAACGGGTACATAATATTTTGCATAAACATTTGGACATGAGAAAGCTATCCGCAAGATGGGTGCCGCGATTGCTCACGCTTGACCAAAAACGAAATCGTGTGAAGTGTTGCAAGGATGGTTTGCAGCTGTTCCAGAAGAATCCGGAGGACTTTAAGCGTCGTTTCGTCACTGTGGATGAAACATGGATACATTACTATACTCCTGAGACCAAACAACAATCTAAACAATGGGTTACCACGGGGGAATCTGCACCAAAAAAGGCGAAGACCGTTCCTTCGGCCGGAAAGGTTATGGCGACTGTCTTTTGGGATTCGCAAGGGATAATCCTCATCGACTATCTGGAAAAGGGTAAAACTATTACAGGTGAATATTATTCATCGTTATTGGACCGTTTGAAAACCGAGCTGCAAGAAAAACGCCCGCGATTGGCCCACAAGAAAGGCCTTTTCCATCACGACAACGCACCAGCACACACCTCAGCAGTTGTGGTCGCAAAATTAATGGAAATAGGATTCCAACTCGTTTCACATCCCCCCTATTCTCCAGACTTGGCTCCCTCGGACTACTATTTGTTCCCCAATTTGAAGAAATGGCTGGCGGGACAAAGATTTTATTCAAACGAGGAGGTGATTGCAGACACTAATGGATATTTTGCAGACTTGGACAAATCCTATTATTCGGAAGGGATCAACAAACTAGAACATCGTTGGACGAAGTGTATAAGCCTAAAAGGAGACTATGTCGAAAAATAAAAAAGGTTTACCCCAAATACATAAGTAGTTTTTATTTTTGCACGGACTGTTCAAACCAGCCTCGTACATCATTTTTTCTAGCTAACTGTAGCTTCTATCTACAAAATACCATACCTTTTTTGTTTTATTAAAATTCAAGCTTCGTTTTCCGTTCTGTTTCTTTTATCTTTTATCACATACGAATATTTATTAATTATAGAAATTGATCGTTGGTTCTCATTTAGAGGGAAATTGACGACAACTTTGGTAAATTAATAATTTACACTAAAAATCTATTACATTACACTTTTCACTTGTAAGTTCATTTATATATTAATCTTTTGTATATAATTGTAGTGGACAAACATTTACAAAATAAATTTCAGCATGTTGCTATGACTTTTAGTCTCATAACTAAGAAAATATACCAGGCGATGTACCCAGTACTTGCATTGTAAACTTGCAGTTCTAATAGGTGTTTCGGTTAATAATGTACATTTTCCGACACATTTTTTCTGCAAAATTCACCTTTATTTACCAATATAGTCTCCTTCAAGAGCGATACAATTAGTCCCACGCTTTTCTAACATGTCTATACCTTTCTTGTAGAAGGATTTGTCTTTGCCTTCAAAATAGGCCCCAGTTTCGGCGATAACTTCTTCATTGGAGCCAAATCTCTTTCCCGCGAGTATTTTTTTGAGGTCTGCGAATAGATAATAGTCGCTGGGTGCAAAATCTGGAGAATACGGTGAATGAGGAAGCAATTTGAACTTCAATTCATGCAATTTTGCCATCGTTACCATTGACTTGTGACACCGTGCGTTGTCTTGATTAAAGAACACTTTTTCTTGTTCGTTTGGGGCCGGTTCTTTGCGATTTCGGCCTTCAAACTCACCAATAACTTTATATAGTATTCGCTATTGATGGTTTTTCCCTTCTCAGCATAGTCGATAAAAATTATTTCATACGCATCCCAAAATACAGAGGCCAAAACCTCCCCAGCCGACTGTTGCGTTTTTGGTCACTTTGGGAGGTTTTCATCGGCTGCTGTCCACTCAGCTGATTGCCGATTTAATTCCGGTGTGTGATGATGGATCAATGTTTCATCCATTGTCACATATCGCATGAAAAAATCCTTTTTATTGCGCTTAAGCAGGTCCAAACAGCGCTCAGAATCATCAACACGTTATTCTTTTTGGTCCACTATGAGGAAACGCGGTACCCATTTCGAACAGAGCTTTCTCATGCCCAAATATTTATGTAAAATATGACCAACACGTTCTTTTGACATCGTTACGATGTCAGCTATCTCACGCAATTTCACTTTACGGTAATTCAAAACAATTGTGTGGATTTTTTTGATGTTTTCCGGTGTAACCATCTCATTTGTGCATCCAGAGCATTCAACATCATTTGCATCTGTACGACCGCGTTTAAATTCAGTATACCAGTAAAAGATGAGTGATTTTCTAGATGCAGAGTCCTCGTAACACTTATCAAGTCATTGCTTTGCTTGAATGGTATTTTTTCCCATCAAAAAACAGTGTTTAATCGACACCCGAAATTCGATTTTTTCCATTGTTTTAAAAATATCAAAAATAGCGTCACTAAAACCACTGTAACTTGTAAACTAATCGTCAAAATTTCGTGAAATTTGGACACATATCGTTTGAAGGTTGGTAGTTCCTTAAAATCATATGGATTTTTTGAAAAGGGCGGCATCTATGTGTCAGACCAAAAAAAGCCTACGTGTTATATATATATATATATATATATATATATATATATATATATATATATATATATATAGAGAGAGAGAGAGAGAGATAGAGAGAGAGAGAGAGAGTTCTAATTCTTGAATCAAGTTATTCTTGTGAGTAAAAAACTGAAATTCGGTACCTATTTTAGAACTGTTTATATCCTAAGGAAGTACTCGGTAAATCACTTTGCCAACTTTTACGCAATTTTACTCCGTGAGAAGAAAAAAAACTAGAGGAATTACTTTTTAAAAAGAATAATTTTTATAATCTAAATACAGATATCTAAAGTATTTCTATGTAACACAAATTACCCACTATTAACGATAATAAAAAAGATAGTATCTGCCAGTAATCAAGTGTGAACACCTCCGGAGCACAGAATAATCTCTTAGTTAGGGGTCGATGGACTATAGTATTACTCTTAAGATATAGAAATTGTCTTGTTATGTATAAAGATCAGATAAAATTATTTTAATATATTTTTAATAATAACAGTGATAATCTTGATAATATTGTCGCTGGTAGTAGATGGGTGTTTTATCTATTCTGGTGTTTGAAATTTAAATTAAAAAAAGGATCATATAATTGTAATCTCTAATTTACTAAGATTTTTAGTGTCCTTGCTAACGGAAAGTATTATCACGGTAAACATGAAACACAGTAGCGACTCTCGAGAAAATTTTTAGGTCCTGTTTTGTATCACACATGCGTCTCCCATCGTACCAACAACATGGCTGCCAGCGCGGTCGCGAGTTGAGCCTACATCTGGATTTCAAGGAAAATCTTTTTATAACGTGCTCCGAAATTCATTATTAATAATTTTCCAATAAGTAAATTATTCGTTTGACGTTATAATTCAAAATAATTATAAAAAAGATGTCGAGAGGAAGTTTTTGTTGTGTGGTTAGTGCGTGTAAAAACATATGTGGTATCTCCAAAGAAATTAGTTTTTTTAGATTTCCCAATAATCTGAAAAGGTAATTTATTCATAATTCTTTATGTCTATTATGCAATATATTATATAAAGATTACACTGGCCTACGCACATTTTGGTGCCTAGGATTTTAAACCTGATTTTAAGTATGTCTGATAAGGTGACGTCAAAAATATTACTGGTTTTTTTTTTTTATATCAGCCCTTGTTAATAAGATAAAAAAAATGCATTTTTACAAAAATATGGTTTTGTTTTAACATTGCACATGAAGAAATTGTTTTTTTAAGTGATTTTTTTAGAGTGAAATTGTCTTGGGCAATCTCACCTAAGTCCCCAGCAATACTATGCCATCATATGAACGTCCCATCTGCTTTGTACCTGTTCTCCATTGTTTTTATATCTTGGTGGAAACGTTTTCCTTGTTCTTCGCTCAACTCTCCTAGGTTATATTGAAAATGATTTATATGACTATTAAGGTAGTGTATTTTTGTGCTCATATGAGCATGGTAATTTCCGAGGAGTCTTTAATTAATCGACGTATTTGGGACTCATCAAAAATGCCTGCTTTTAGTTTTCCAGTACCTAATCCAGGAAATTTTGGAGAAATAAAATGGAAACATTGACCATTTTTATCCAGAGCTTTGACATACTGCTTTATTAGCCCTAACTTTATGTGTAAGGGTGGAAGAATAATTTTTTTCTCGCAAAACCAAATGCTCACTTATCACATTTCTTTCACCAACCACCAAAGCATCTCTCAGTACGGGAGTACGGGAACTATTTTCGAAAAATGTTTGTTCGCAAACAGTGAGAAATTGTTTACAGAGGACAAGCTATAACGGATGTGCAGCCAGGAAGATGCCGTTAATTTCGGAAGCTAATTGCAAAAAGCGGTTAGCTTTTACTACGGAATACGTTACTAAACCTCCTGAATTTTGGGAATCCGTAATTTTTAGTGATGAAACTAAAATTAACCTTTTTGGGTCTGATGGCAGAATTAAAGTTTGGAGAAAGAAGAATACCGCATTCGATATTAAAAATATTTGTTCCACGGTGAGACAAGAGGGTGGCAATGTTCTGCTTTGGGGATGCATGTCCGCTGAAGAGGTTGGAAATTTACATTTTATTAATGGTACCATGGATCAGCATGTTTATTTGAACATTTTGGGAGACAATTTAAGAGAAAGTGCCAAAAATTAGCACTCGAAAAAAGATACATTTTCCAACATAACAATGATCTGAAATATACCGCAAACTTGGTGCGAGAATGGTTGATCCATAATGTGCGACAGCAGTTTCATACACCTCCGCAATCATCCGATGTTAACCCCCGCTCCAGCATTTATGGGAGGAACCTAAACGGCGCATTCGCAAACATAATGTTTCAAATAGAGAAGAATTAAAAAACAGAATATTGAACGATTGGGAGAACATGCCATACTTAACTAGAAAGCTGATTGCAAGCATGACAAAAAGGTTACAGAAGATTATCAAGGCCAACGGCGGTCCCACTTAATATTGGTTTAAACGAAGTTGTTATTTTCCGTTAAACTCCACCAAACTATTATTGGTAATTATTAAGTGTATGGAGACTTTTTTGACATTACTGTATATATATATATATATATATATATATATATATATATATATATATATATATATATATATATATATATATATATATATATTTAACCATTTTTTACATTTGTTTATTAATCAAAACAATTGACATTTTGAAAAAAAAACTGTGGATTATCTACCAGATGTAATAAAAAATTTTCTTTTTTTTTTCATAATGACCGAAAAACGCATTTGTTTTTATTTGACTAATAAACAAATGTAAAAAAAAAAACGATTAAAATGACTCCACAAAAAATTTTTTTGATGGCATCGGAAAGCTAGCTTCAAGATCTAAATTTTGAAAAAAAAAAGATCCATTTTGGACAAAATTTCATAAAATGGCGGGCAGTTCAAATTTTAAATATCAAATTCGATTGTGCCCACTGGCTTCAATATTTTTGAACCAAAATTTCTTCAATAATTCTTTCTCTTTTTTTATTTTTCTGAATTTTTCGGAGATCTTGGTATCACAGAAGCAAAAAATCATTGAATGGCAGTTAATTATTAGCAAATATCATATAAAGAGGCTAGCATAGCATAATTAAAAAAGTAGTATAAAATATTAAATAGTATTATTTGACTTTTTCCTTGTTTTTAATTATGAGAGAAAGCTAATATTACATGTAATTAATTTTTAGCCAAACATATTAAGGGATTAAATAGTTTCAGAGAGCACGAGAAGATGCTTCTTCGAATACATCATATTGTAAATTAATTTCAGTGTTCGTGAGGTCCAGCACGTTGAAAATTATGCTTATTTACAAGGCAAATTATGGGTAAAGGATAGTACTAATTTTAAATAAGTTAGAATTTCACCTAGTAATTACTTGAACTTTTAAATAAAAGCTAGCAATTATAATGCTCTATTCTGTTATCAGTAGAAAGAGTTTTGTAGCATTATTTTAAGATAAATAAAGTACATTTATCATTTTTAGTTAAGTACTAACATGGGGTGAAAAGTCCCGAGACTTTCCAAGAGATGACAGCACAAATAAAAAACCGTATGATTTTCAATTATCAGAAGATTCGTGCAAAATTTTTATTCACCTTATCTGGTCCCCAGCGATTATTACCTCTTTCCAAATTTGAAAAGTTGGCCAAGGGAAAGATATAAAGGAAGAAGTCGAATGGGAAACTGTGATTTATTTTACAAAGTTCGACAAATCGTACTACCCGGTGTACAAGTATGCGGATTTCAGACAACAGATGGTGCACCAATGCAGTTTGTGCTATAAAGATTTGACACTGCGCCATTTTGTTGTGTCATCAACAAGTGTCAGACGCGCACGAGTGATAAATTGGAAAAATGTGTGCATAGTGTTGTGTTGTTGTGTTCAATATGTCGAAATTTATACAGAACAAAGAGCATTCGCGGACAGCATTAATTTTTTGTTTTCATTTGAAGAAAACTGCTGTTGAATCATACATTTTGCTCGCTCGGGACAAAAGGAAGTCATTTTTGCATCGTATAGTTACAGGGGATGAAAAGTGGATTTATTTTGAGAATCCCAAGCACAAAAAATTATGGTTAGACCCAAGCGCACCATCCACATCGACCACAAGACCGAATCGCTTTGGCAGAAAGACGATGCTCTGTGTTGGGTAGGACCAGAGGGGCGTGGTCTATTATGAGCTGTTAAAACCTGGAGAAACGGTTAATACTAAACGTTACCAACAACAATTGACTGATTTGAACCGTTCGCTGCTTGAAAAAAGGCCAGAATACCGAAAGAGGCGACACAAAATCATTTTTCTTCATGACAATGCTCCATCATCTACGGCAAAACCAGTTCGCGACACGTTGGAAGCACTCAGCTGGGAAGTTCTACCCCATGCGGCTTACTCACCATACTTGGCTCCTTCCGATTACCACTTGTTTGCATCGATGAGTCACGCACTTGCTGAGCAGCGCTTTGGTTCGTACGAAGATGTGAAAAAATGGCTCGATGAATGGTTCGTAGCAAAAGGGGAAGATTTTTACCGGCGTGGTATTCACAAATTGCCCGAAAGATGGGAAAAATGTATAACAAGCTATGGAGCATACTTTGAATAAAGCACTATTTATCATTTATCCGAATTTTACATGTTTTTTTAGAAAAAAAAATCCGCATTTCATACTTGTACACCTGGTATATGAAAAGTATCCAAATGTTGGACGATCGTTGGAATAGGAAGCAAACTATGTTGAATAAAATCAATTTTTGGCAAAAAGACTGTTTTTTCTTTAAAAGTCTTGGTTATTACTGTTAGTGATAGTTCATGATTACAAATTAAGTTCATCATTTTGAGAATAAGTAAACAGACAATACACTAGAGTAAATCAAGTCCTATTATAGCATTTTTATATACGAATTAGGGTTGACTACCCTTCAGATTCAAAGTGTTTTCTGTTTGCATGCTTATAATAAATAAATTCGTTGTCATTATGTCAAATCAAAATAGTAACCTTCCACTTCGTTGTTATTTTTAGTATAGTAAATCTGCGATCTATAAATACCACACAAATGTTATAAAAATAGTAAAATGAATTGTCATAATAGTATAAATATAAAGAATTACTGGCTTAAAACAAGGCTGCATTCATAGTATAACCTTGGTAAATAATTATAAAATTTAGGTTTTTTCGAATTCCTAAAACCTGTTAGGAAATAACATGCTGCTGATCCGTTATAGATTTGAAATTTGTTCGCCTTTTTTTTTGTTTACGCTTTGGGGGAAATGGCTGGATTTTTAGGATCCTAATGCATTGAAGAACCATATTTTTTTACAAAATCTAAGCGAATAGTGCGGTTAGTATTTTCCTACTTATTTTTTTTTTGGCTTGATAGTTGCTTACAGATTTTTATAAACAATAATGAGTTTTTTTTAACAATTAGTCCCTGATTTGTTTTATTTATGTTAGTAAAATCTATTAAGAAATGATCCAAAAAAGCGTAAAATCCTTAGGTATCACCTGAAAATCCCTTTTAAAAGATATGCACAACACTACGCAAAATCTGAAGAAACTATGGGACTTAAAAATATGAAAATTGTTTTCCGAATACAGAGACACTAATAGGTGATAAAGACAGTATCGTTCACAAACACCCTCGAAAAACTCTTAACTTTATTGTATTCCTACTTTAACAGTACTATAGCCAAAGGGAATTGAACCCATGTGGTACCTACCCATGTTTAAACTAGAAAATAGAAAACTTTCTCTATTTACTTACTGCTAAGTTTGTTAAACCATGTAATCCAATAGAAAATAAATCACAAAAACACGGTCGGCATGTCACAATAACGACAAATGGTACCAAAAATATTATAGGTCAACACACAGTACCAAAATCAAAAGAGAAATTTTCGAAGTACTCACAACGCAATACCCGACTTATCAACACAATAAAACATTTTATTAAGTGTTATTGTTTCAAAATAATTTAAGTACCATTCAGGTACCTCATTTGGTACTACTGTATAAAGGAAATATAACCTAAATATTTTCGCGTGTTATGATTTCACCCGTCACACGGAAACCATGCGTGGTAGGACAATGGTTATTGAAGACTAAAATGCGGTACCAATACAATGGTATTTCTTTCCTGCTAGGCAACGTGTTAGGTAAGTACTGCTATTGCTTGGAGGAATTTTATAGAAGGCGGTGTTGAAGGTTTGTGGAATATTTCTGAGTTTTTTCTGATATTCTTGCAATGGTATTAGAGAAATCTTAGGCAGACAAATAAATTACATTGGCCTTGTTTTCTTTGGAAAATAATAGCGTAAAGTCCCGTAAAGTGTAACGCATGTATATTAGGGTGGTCACAAGGTACAGGGGGAAAAAAATATTTTCATCGTAATGCCGGCGGGACCCCCCCAAAATTTACCGTTTGTCTAAAAAATAAGATTTGCACAGTTTTAGTTAAGTTAGATAACGTTAATCGTGCCTTAGCGAGACTAAAGCTGTAAAATTCGATTTTTTGCAAAAAAATCGTGTTTTTTCTTCATAAAATGAAAACCATTCGTCCTACAAACCTCACTCTTGTTTCATTTCATAGGAAATGTTGTGGTCTTAAAGTTTTATTCCTACCACCTTTTTGTTAAAACTTTTATATGCGAAGATATTCATCATCCAAGACCGGACATGATTCGAATCTTCAAATTCGACCTTCGACCTGTTTAGAAAACGAAAGTGAAAATTAGCAACAAAGATACCTAACCTAAATACTTTTGACTATTTTTTGTTTTCTTTGTATTATAAACAATTCTACATTATTATATAATTATACAATACTAGCCGTGCCCGCGGCTCCGCTCGCGTGGACTTGATTCACTACTATCGCCACTGCTCATTCCTTATGTTACCTAACGTAATAAAATATCTGCTCTTATTTCCCCTTATCTCCTATTATTTCTCCTTATCTCCCATTATCTCTATATAATTTCCATTATCTAAGCTTATCTCTGCTCATCTCCCATTATTTCTCCTTATCTCCCATTATCTAGGTTTATCTCGACTTATCTCGCAATATTTCTCCTTATCTCCCATTTTTTTCCTTATCTCCCATTATTTCTCCTTATCTTCCATTATCTCACCATAACTCCCATTACCTAGACCTATCTCTGCTTATTTTCCCATTATTTCTCCTTATCTCCCATTATTTATACTTATCCCCAATTATCTCACCTTATCTCCCATTATCTAGGCTTATCTCGACTTATCTCGCAATATTTTTCCTTATCGCCCATTATTTCTTCTTATCTCCCATTATCTCACCATAACTCCCATTACTTAGACTTATCTCTGCTTATCTCTCATTATTTCTCCTTATCTCCCATTAGCTCTACATAATTTCCATTATCTAGGCTTATCTCTGCTCATCTCCCATTATTTCTCCTTATCTCCCATTACCTCACCATAACTTACATTACCTAGACTTATCTCTGCTTATCTCCCATTATTTATACTTATCTCCCATTATCTCACCTTATGTCCCATTATTTAGGCTTATATCGAATTATATAGAACATATCATATGTATAAATTTATAAAAACACGTAAATCGAATAAGTGGTTCTCAAGTGATAAGCGCACTAACGGACAGACAGACAGAGAGACGTTGCATTTTATATATATATATTGTATTCTTTGCAACATGATATTGTTCCATATTTAATGGTTTAGGCAGTATATTGTAAGAGAACACGCTAACGGTAGCCTTTCTTCCGACTTGATTCACTATTATCGTCACTGCTTATTCTTTATGTTACCTAACGCAATAAAATATATCCTATAACCTGGCCAGAGAACATATGTATGTTTTAAAAAAAAAAGTACGTAACGCACTAACGGACAGACAGACAGACAGAGAGACGTTGCATTTTATATATATTATATATAGATAACCTGGCCAGAGAACATATGAATGTTTTAAAAAAAAGCACGTAAATCAGATAAGTGGTTCTCCAATGATAAGCGCACTAACGGACAGACAGACAGACAGAGAGACGCTGGATTTTATATATATTATAGATATAGATTATTATTATTATTATATAACCTGGCCAATGAATATAAGTATGAATTTAAAAAAAAGACACATAAATTAGATAAGTGGTTCTCGCGTGATAAACGCACTAATGGACAGACAGACAGACAGAGAGACATTGCATTTTATATATATTATAGATTATAGATTAAAGATATTCTCTGCTACATAATATTGTTCCATATTTAATGGTTTAGGCTGTATATTGCAAGGGAACGCGCTAGCAGCAAACTTTTTTTCCGGCTTCACTCACTATTATTGTCACTGCTCATTCCTTATGCTACCTATCGTAATAAAATATAGCCTATAACCTAGCCAGAGAACATAAGTATGTTTTTAAAAAAAAAGTACATAAATCGGATAAGTGGTTCTCCAGTGATAAGGTCACTAACGGACAGACAGACAGACAGACAGACAGACAGATAGAGAGACGTTGCATATATATTATAGATATAATAAGACATAAAATTGTCATTTGTTTTAACTTTATAAATAATTTTACGAATTGCAAGGTAGTGGGTACATACTTGACATTTAGTTCTATTCTTTAAAAGGTTTGTTTTTGTTACAGAAAAGCAATTGCTAGGGACCCTTTTATCAGAGTTCCTTGTCTGGGATGCCCGGGGAGAAGTCAGAGAGTTTTAGTTTACGTTTGCCTTTCAAGCAGTGAACATTTCAACAACGTTCGTTTAGTGACTTTTCTGTGAAGTTTGCGGGATAATGTCTTCTACAGCATCAACGAGCCATGTTTGTTCGGGTTCGAGTTCAAGGCAGAAAGAAATCGTGTATTTAATCGGCCACATGTCTCATCAAATCAGTAGCAATAAATTACCATCACCAGTTTCACGCAGTTTATTTTATAATATACGGCAAGTAAAACTAAACACTAGAGAAGTTGCAAGACTTACAATACAAAGTTTTAATTTTTTGAGAGAAAGCTAAGATACTAACCAAACACCTGAAAGATTGTGTTACAAAATTAGGAAAACTGTACGAAGAGTGGACAAAACTGCAAAAAAACGCTAAAAGATCTAAAAGTACATCGCAAAATAAAAAAGTAGAAGCTTTCATGTCACAGACATTTGTTTATTTATAATCAATATTTATGTAAAAGCGTGGTTCAACGCCCCCAAACCCACTTTGGCTCCCAACCTTTGCCATTGCCATCCTGGGCGACTTTAATGTCCACAACATCAACTGGCTTAAATATTCAAATACTACCAACGAACAAGGTCGTGAAGCCGAATCATTTTCAATCAGTTGTGGCTTGACTCAGCTTATTGATGAACCAACACGGATCCCTGATCGAGACGGAGAGTTCGCCAGTCTTCTTGATCTGTTTTTAACCACCAATCCGGAGATTTACACGGTCAGCGTAAATCCGCCGTTAGGTTCTTCCGACCATAAACTACTCTCGACATCGAGTATTCTACCAATCAGTGACAGAGAGGCGCCCAAACCGCGCAAGATTTGGCACTACAAATCTGCTAAATGGGAAGATCTCATGGAATATTTTCGAACTTTCCCTTGGTTGGACGTTTGTTTTCGATCCGACGACCCATCTGACTGCGCCAGGGAGGTTTCCGATGTTATTTTGGCCGGTATGGAGGCTTACATCCCTTTTTCGAAGAAATGCCCTTCCAACGGCAAGCCTTGGTTTGACCTAAAATGCAAAGAGGCTGTTGCTTCTAAAAATCTTGCATACCGACAGTGGCGTGAAGATCCTAACACCATAAATCGTAACATCTTTGTTCGTGCCAGGAACAGATGCAAAGAAATTATCGACGAAACCAAGGAGGTACACAATCAACGGATTAGAAACAAACTTCTCGCTTGTCCCGGCAATTCCAGGTCCTTTTGGTCAGTCGCTAAGGCAGTTAGTCAAAATTTCACCAAATCCACCATACCACCACTCACACGGCCAGATAATTCTATTGCAACGACACCTGTTGAGAAAGCGAACTTGTTGGCTGAACTCTTTGCTTCACATTCTACTGTCGATTTCCAAGGAAAAACACCACCTACTATTCCCATAGTCCAGTCAAGGATGCCCGATATTGTCTTCAGACAGCGTATCATTAAACGTATTTTGATGAAGCTAGACACCAAAAAGGCTTCAGGCGCTGACGGAATACCTGCCATAGTTCTCAAGAACTGTGCGAGGGAACTAACACCAGTTTTCTGTAGACTTTTCAACCTATCCTACAGAAAGGGAATATTTCCTTCCTGCTGGAAATGTGCCACAGTTCAGCCGATACCTAAAAAAGGCAAGAAGACCTTGCCAAATAACTACCGACCAATCGCACTACTCTCAATAATATCGAAAGTCATGGAAAAGGCTATCAATCAGCATCTTCTAAAATATCTTGAAGGATTCAACATTATTAGTGATCACCAATATGGCTTTCGTAAAAATAGATCAACAGGAGATCTTCTGACTTATGTAACACATGTTTGGAACAACGCAATTGAACACTTTGGAGAATCTCGAGCGGTTGCTCTTGACATATCCAAGGCATTTGACCGTGTTTGGCACGATGGGCTGTTGGCTAAGCTACGTTCTTATGGTATGTCTGAAAAGTTCTGTTTGTGGCTCTCATGTTTCCTCAGAGAGCGTTCTTTACGAGTGGCAGTCGACGGATTTCTTTCTAACACCTTCACTATCAACGCCGGTGTGCCCCAAGGTTCCATACTGTCTCCTACTCTCTTCCTCATTTATATTAACGATCTACTGGAAAAGACCGAGAATCTAATCTACAGCTTTGCAGATGACAGTACACTTATCTCTTCATTCACTTTGAACGCTAGGACATCGACTACTCAGACGAATATCCGCAGACAGCAGGAAGTCATTCAACTTAACAAAGACCTGGAAGAAATTCTATCTTGGGGTGACAGTAACCAAGTGGAATTTAACGCTACAAAAACCCAGGCGGCAGTTTTTTCTAAAAAAGTTAACGTTGCAGAACCCGACATAGTTATGTCGGGGCACTCCATCCCTCTAACATCGTCACTCAATCTGTTAGGCGTTAATTTGGGAGCAAATATGTCCTGGCATGAACATGTTGCAGGCATAGCAAGAAGAGCTTCTCAAAAGTTGGGAATATTGTTTCGAACCAGAAAGCTTTACACTCCACAACAACTGTTAATTCTTTACAAAGCTCAAATTCGACCAACTATGGAATACTGCTCCCATGTTTGGAGCTCCGCTCCCAAACATACGCTGCATTTGTTGGATTCTATCCAGAGAAGAGCTGTTCGTCTGATTGGACACCCGGAACTGACCGACGGCCTTGATTCGCTGGAACATCGAAGAACGGTTGGCGACTTGAGCCTATTCTACAAGTACTTTCATGGAAAGTGTTCGAAGGATGTGGCCCGTTTAATTCCTCCCAGAGTGGTGCATATTAGAAGTACACGTCGCGCTAATGCTTCACATCCGTATGAGGTTCAGCTTGTTACTCCTCGTACAACGCTTTTCAAGCAGTCTTTTATATGGAGAACATCATACCGTTGGAATGGTTTGCCCAGGACTGTGCTAGACCCATAAAAAAAAAAAAAAAAAAAAAAAAAAAAAACCGAGACCTATAATTGTTAAAATCTTTTGTGAAATACAGACAAATTGATAAAGAACTTGCAGACAAGGTACAGTCTAAAATGATAAATCATCTGTGGTATCTCAATTCGGAGCTACTCGCATTTTCATTTTTTGTTGAAACTTTAAAAAAATATATCAAAACAAGCATAGCTACTAAGTGTCTAGAATTAATTTTCGTTGAAGAAAAAAGTTCCGATGACGGGGACGTAAAAGCAAGGCTCAATCTCGAACAAGTGGATGATTTATTGGACAAAAAAATTGATTATTCTGTTTCTCATCAAACTCTAAATTTTTTCAAGAGATTTCAAATTGATACAAACTTTTTAAATACTGATCCCGATGAATGGTGTGACAATTTACACTATTTAAAAGCTAACAAAATAGTAAACAGTTTTAAGGTTGTTAATGACACCAGGGAAAGAGGTATACAATTAATTCAAGACTTCAATTCCGTTTGACGAAAGATGAAAAACAACGGCAATTTCTGTTACAAGTTGTATCTAAATGTAGAAAAATTTTTGCTGACTCTTCAAAGGGCACCTTATTTAAGCCATTACCACCTTGATCTGATAATATGTTAAACTGTTAATGTAACCAATAATAATAACTTCTTTTCTTTATATTGCTTCCTTTTTTATAACTAAACTTTAAATCATAAAATGCATTTCAACATTATTTCTTCTCATTTCTATACCTTTTTGCTTTTCTTTTCTCCCAAATCCTCCATTTTCAATTTGGATTTTGCTCTATTTACTTTTGAAAGCAGTTTTAACTAAATCCTTTTTTACGTACATGACGAAAAAATAAATAAAGTTCAATTTAGACGTAATTGAATCTTGCAATGTTTTTAGACATTTTCATAAAAAATCAATTTTCATAAAAAGTCAAAATTTCAACCTTGATGAGGCACGGGTTAACGTTATCCAATTGAGCTGAAACTTTACCAATCTCATTCCTTAGTAAATTGGCTACTTTTAGGAGGGTCCCCCAAAAAAATTCGAATATTGATTCATATATATATATACATATATATATATATATATATATATATATATATATATATATATATATATATATATATATATATATATATATATATTTATATATATATATATATATATATATATATATATATATATATATATATATATATATACATATACATATATATACATATATATATATATATATATATATATATATATATATATATATATATATATATATATAAAGGGTGATTCATTTAGAGGTACTTTTTCTGATGGGGATTTAATTGCAGATTGCGCATGCGTCGTGTCAACTGAAGTGGCATTCCTGTTCAGTAGTGTTTGACAATTCATAATGGAAAGACTTAGCCCGGCACAGCGTCTACAAATTGTTCAACTTTATTACGAAAATGGGCGTTCTACGAGGAATGTGTATCGGGCGCTTAGAGCAACTTATGGTCCACATAATCGGCCTACTGAACGCACAATTCGCTCTACCATCAATAAGTTTGAGACCCAATTTTCATTATTGGATAATGCTCGACCGAATAGACCACATCCAGCACGTAGTGAAGAAAATATAGGGGCGGTAGCGGAGAGTGTACGCGAAGACCGTGAAGTGTCGATTCGTCGCCGTTCTCAACAACTTGGCCTGTCATATTCAACAACGTATTTTACGTAAGGATCTTTCTTTAAAAGCATACAAAATTCAACTAGTGCAACAACTGAAGCCGACCGACCTTCCGAATCGTTTCCGTTTTAGTCGTTGGGCTCTTGACAAACTTGCAGAAGATCCACTGTTTTCGAGAAAAATTTTGTTCACCGATGAGGCCAATTTTTGGCTTAATGGGTTCGTGAATAAACAAAATGCCCGTATTTGGGGTGATGAACAACCTGAAGAGGTTCAAGAGCTGCCATTAAATCCAGAAAAAACAACTGTTTGGTGTGGTTTATGGGCCGGTCGAATAATCGGTCCATATTTCTTCAAAACAGAGGCCGGGCCGGAATGTTACTGTGAATGGTGACCGTTATCGCGCCATGATAACAGACTATTTGATGCCAGAAATTGAAGCCCGTGGTCTCGACGAAATTTGGCTCCATCAAGATGGCACCACTTGCCATACAGCCCGTGAAACCATGGCTTTACTGCGAGAGCAATTCGGCGAACAGATCATTTCACGCTTTGGAGCAGTGAATTGGCGGCTAGATCATGTGACATCACACCTCTTGACTTTTTTCTTTGGGGCTATGTAAAGTCCAAAGTCTACATGGATAAACCAGCTACAATTGAGGCATTGGAGGCCAATATTACTCGAGTCATTGGCCAAATACCACTTGAAATACTCACACGCGTCATTGAAAATTGGAACTTCAGAATGGACGTTGTTAACCGTAGTCGCGGACAACATTTGAAAGAAATTATCTTTAAGAAATAATTGTAAAGAATGGTTCTTTTATATGATAATAAAGATTATAAAATAAAATTGTTTTTATTCATTTTTTTTTATTTAAAAAAAAGTACCTCTAAATGAATCACCCTTTATATATATATATATATATATATATATATATATATATATATATATATATATATATATATATATATATATATATACAGTTTCTTTAGTAATTTGCTAAAATTATTATCACCTTAGGCATAAAACCAAATATACGCCTAAGTATATATTTGGTTGCCTACACTAATAATATAGTGTTAAGATACCTAAGCGGTTCTATGTTCTAGTTAACCATATATGTAATACTCCCATAGACATAGAAGACTGAGCGTTCCGTACCCAGCTGTAAATTAAATATGGACGCAAAAGTGTGAGAGAAACAAACCGAATCTGTGGCCAGTAGCTACCGCTTTCTAGAATGCGGCAAAGCTACGGCGTTCTTGAAAATAATATTTTTAAGAGTGGTCAATTTTTTTGAGGTTAATGTTTAGTTCGTCCTCTATATCTATGTAATACTCCTATTTAGCTAGCGCTCTCTCTTCGCCTGGAAGTGAAGCGAGTGACATTAAAGAGAGAAGCAAGAAGAGAGCAGAGCAGAGCATTGGTTTCGCGCATAAAAACAAAAAAATGAATGGAATATTTTTACGAATTATAATAAATTTTATAGTTAAACTAATAATAATTATCATATAATTATATTATATAAAAATTAAACGCATGCGCAGTTCGTGCGAAGTTCCTAACTAGAGTGCGAGAGAAACGATCGTCTATACTCTACTAATGGAGACTCACTTCTCTCTTAATCTAGCTATATAGGAATATTACATATACAGTGTGTCCCAAAAAGTTTTATACAAATGGAGAAAAAGTTTATCTTACATATTACAAAAAATGAATTATTAATAATATTAATAAAAAGTTCTGCATCACACGGGAATCCATAATCAAGCATCAAAAGTTTAAAATATTTGATGGTATACAGGAAAAATGAAAAATAATGATTTATAATGAAGAGTAAAGTGTGTTTAAATTTAAATACAGTAGAACCCCGGTTATCCGAGGTAACGTGGGGGGCAACCTCCTCGGATAACTAAAAACTCGGATAATCCGGATTTGTTTTTTATTTATTCAAAAAATAAACAGCAATACTTTAAACCGATGTATTAACGTTTTTAACGTATAAATCTATGCGCTTCTGTTTCATATTGCATCTTCTTTTTCTCGCTGCAATGTTTCTCCATCTATTAAGAAGAAGCAAATCCGCTGGGGTTGCCTCTGGTTGTTGTTCGATATACCTCAAAGCTTTTTCCAAAGAAGCAAAACATTCTTGATGAGAGATCTTAGTGGGAGACTGTTCATCCACCGCCGCTTCGTCATCATCTGATTTTTCGGTTTCCTGAAAAGCATTCATTATTTCTTCAATACTCATTTCTTCTTCTAAATCATCTGCTGTAATCCATTCAATAACATCTTCTCTTATCACATTTTCGCAGCCTTTTAATTTTTGCATTAATTCAAATAAAACTTTTTTCTTTTTCTTTTATCTCGCTGTCAAAATTTGAACAGGATATTTCTCCATGGCTTCTCAATTTCAAAGCTAATTCATTTAAAGGAGTATCATCTTCACTGTCATTATAGTCCTCAAAATCAATAACTCTTAACCAAGATTTTTGAATAGTGATAGTACGCACAGAATCCCAAACTTGACTTACCCAGTAAATAACATTTTTCAGTGGAACCTTTCTCATCCCATTGATAATATCCTCCTTTTCTGTGTATTCTAACAGATGTTCAAGATATAAACGCCTATAATTTTTTTTAATGTTTTCGAGGATGCCTTGATCCATTGGTTGCATTATGCTGGTTACATTTGGAGGAAAAAATTTTACAACAATTTCGCCCACATGAAGTCCTTCTCCAGGGTGAGAGGGGGCATTATCCATTAACAAAAGTGCTTTAATAGGAAGACGGTTTCTGTTCAAAAATTTAGTCACAGATGGCACGAACTCTTCTTCAAACCAGTTAGTAAATAAGGTCGCATCCATCCATGCGCTCTTCTGACTTTTCTAATAGACTGGTAGGGCTTTGGGTGAGATGTCTTTTAAAGTTCTTGGACGTGCAGACTTGCCAAGTCGACCGAACGATGATGAGTTTCAATGTTCTCTAGAAAATTTAAAACCACAGTTGTTTACACAGCTGAGTTAAATGATTTAGTGAGAGATTTGGGTTTGACTAAGGAAAAAGCAGAATTGCTTGGTTCTAGGCTGAAAGAAAAACATTTATTGGAATCTGGAACATCTATTTACCATTATAGAACAAGAGAGTTTGCTCAGTTTCTCAAGCAGGAAGAGGATTTGGTTTACTGGCACGATATTGGTAGTCTAATGAACCAATTTGGCATTGAGTACAATAAGGAAGATTGGAGGCTTTTTATAGACTCATCAAAAACTAGTTTAAAAGGTGTATTGTTACACAGCGGAAATACTTATGCTTCACTGCCTGTTACTCATTCAGTCCATATGAAGGAAACTTACGAAAATCTTAACATGATTTAATTTAACATTTAATCGATGTCATATTGTGAGAGAACTGTGGGCGATACAAAAAAACCGATACCAGATACGGTTTCAGCACCCAAAAATACATAACACTTAGATGTTTGTTTTTGTTTGTTTCTGTTGGGCAGGGCGCATCGACAGCTAAGATCATTTAGCGCCCACTAGAGTTAGTTTGGTATAAATAGATTAGACTATGAAGTTGAATTCTTTTAAGTAATTGGTTATCTTTTCTTTAAGTGGGACAAAAGATTTTATGAGGATGGTGATGTTGGATGGGATGCCGTGGGTGTCTCTCAAGTTTTGATGTTGAATGGATTCGATTAGATGTAACACTGATAAGGGGGAGTCACATTTAGGACAGAGTGGAGGGGATCTCTCTTTAATAGGTGTACATGTGTGGAGTAGGTGTGTCCCAATGCCAGTCTTCTCATTATTACATTATGTCTTCGGTTCAATTCTGTGGAGTTAAGGGGAGGAAATACATTGGTTTTGATGGACCATAATTTGTTGTTGGGTTCTTCCAAGTCCCATTTGAGTTGGAAGAGAGAGCTGTGTAGGTGTTTTATGAAGATGTTAAAATCAGAGTAGTGATTCTCTCCCATGTTCATACTGCCCCTTTCTATGGCAAGTTTAGCAAGATAATCCGCTCTGTCGTTATGAGGGTTGCCTATGTGACTGGGCAACCAAAGCAAGGATATGGTACGTTTCTTCAAGGTGGCCGTGTACATCAAATCCAGAATTTGCCTGATATAGTTGAAATTGAGATTTCTAGAATTGATGGCTTTGAGAGCGCTTAGGGAATCAGAAATTATGAGAGTTGGTTGTTGGATGTTTGCTTGGAGGGAATATCTGATAGCCTCCTTTATTGCCAACAATTCTGCGGAGAAATTAGAAATATGTTTAGGTAATTTAAACATTTGAACGATATTATCAAAAAAGAAGGCAGCACCAACTCCCTTTTCTGTCTTTGATCCATCTGTGAAGAAAAGTAAATGATTGGGATAGATATTGGATAGTCTGTCAAGAAAGAGCTTGTTAAAGAATATGTTTGAATGTTCTGATTTTTTATAGGAATGCAAAGTTAGGTCAATGTTGGGGAGAGGGGAGAGCCAGGGAGGAAAGGTGGTTTGGAGGGGGTAGTTGTAATAAGGGGGGGAGATATTGTGCTGGATGAGTAATTTGTTGATTCTGTGGGGAATAGAATCAGTGGGGAATGTAATGTTTGGTCTGTGGACATTGACCAGGTTGAGTGAGGATCTGGTATGAGGTCGATGTAGGGAAGTTGAGTAAAATTTTAACAGTGAGAGTTGGCGAGATAGTTGGAGTGACTGAGTGGATGCGATGCACTGTAAGCTAGTGATTGGGGTGGTTCGGAATGCGCCTGTGGCCAGTCGGAGACAGCAATTTTGTATAGTTTCAAGAGGCTTCTTGACATGAGGGCTTGCGGAGTCATAGATGAAGTTGCCGTAGTTGATTCTGGAAAGGATAAGAGACTTGTATAGATGAGAGAGAAAATGAAAGTCTGCGCCCCAGGTCGCGCCAGAGAGCATTCGAATGAGATTGATGTCAGAGAAAGATTTGGTTTTTAAGGGATTCTATGTGAGGTTTCCAGGTGAGTCTATAATCGAATATTAGGCCTAGGATTTTTAGTTGGTCTGTTGAGGGGATGGAGATGTTTGCAATGGTTAGCGGATTCATTCTAGGACAGCATTTCTTCTTGCAGAAATGAACGGATGAAGATTTATGAGGGGAGAAAATATAGCCGTGTTTGGTTGCCCAGGCGGATAGTGAGTTAACGGAGCGTTGCATCAATCTGGTGCAATCTGAAGAGGAAGGAGAGGAGGTGTACATGAGGATATCATCAGCGAATATTTTGTATTTTATGTTGGGGGCAATGTGTTCTGAGAGTGTACTAAGGGCGATGTTAAAAAGGGTGGGGCTGAGTACAGAGCCTTGTGGGACTCCCAGAGAGGTAGTGAATGGAATGGAAATAATACCGTTGGCTTTGACTCTGAATGTTCTGGATTGAAGAAAGTTGATTAAAAATTTAGGTAGGGCCCCTCTGAGACCCGCTGAAAACAACTGAGCAATGATAATGTTTTTATTGGTTATGTCGAATGCTGAAGAGAGATCCAAGGAGATTAAAAGGGTGTGATTATTGTTAGAAAAGGAACGTCTGATGTCAGTTTCTAATGATGCGAGGTGGTCCATTGCGGAACGGTGTTTCCGAAAGCCATATTGAAGTGGGGACAAAAGTTCTTTGGTTTCGATTATCCAGGTCAGGCGAGCTAATACCATGCGTTCGAACAGTTTACAAAGATGGTTCGTTAGTGATATAGGGCGGTAGCTACTCAAAGATGTTCTGGGTTTGCCTGGTTTATGGATGGGGATTATTGTTGAGAGTAACCAGGAAGAAGGGAATTCAGCCTGTAACCATATGTGATTGTAAAATGTGAGTAGAGAGAGAAGCATATCATAAGGGAGATGTTTGATCATGTCCGGATGAATGTTGTATGGTCCTGGGGCAGAACGTTTCATGTTGTTTAAGTCTTCCTGGAGTTCTTGAAAAGAGAAAGGGGAATTGTATGGAAGAGATTGGTTGGTGTTAAAATCATTGATGTTGATGGGGGTAGAATGAGAAAGTTGAGTAGATTTGGTGTGGAAGTAGGAGGCTAGTCCATTGGAAATCTCAGAATGGTCAGTGGTAAAAGAATTATTGATGGAAATAGTGGGAATGCGATTACACGGAGAACCCTTCATTCTTTTGACCGCAGTCCATAGATCGGCAGATGTAATTGGGGATTTAATATTGGAGACAAATTTGTTCCAGGATTCAGTTTTGGCTAATTTGACAATTCTCCTTGCTCTGGCCCTAATTTTTTTATAGGTTACAAAATTTGCAGAAGAGGGGTGATGTTTGAATGCGTTTAAGGCTTTTTTCCTGTCTTTGAGGGCATTTGCACATTCTTCAGACCACCAGGGTACAGGGGGTCTGTTGTGATTCAGGACTAGTTTTGGGATAGATTTGTGGGCAGAGGAAAGGATTGAATCGATGTAACTTCGCAAAAAATCGTTGATATCTGTTATGGGAAGAGGGGGGGGGGAATGACGAGGGAAGAAAAGGAGTCCCAATTTGCTTTAGACAGGTTCCATTTGATGAGGTTATCATTGTTTTCTAGAGATTTAGGAGGGTTGGGGTTAGGGTGTCGGATTATTACAGGGAAATAATCGCTGCCATATGTGTCTGAGGCTATGTCCCATTCCAAGAGAGACGACAGACATGGACTACACAGGGCTAGATCCAAGGTGGAGAAGGAGCCTGAGGAAGAACTTATGAAGGTGGGGGTATCATGGTTTAGTAAAATGAGGTTGTGAGTTATGATTAGATCCTCGACTATTCCGCCTCTGGGGAGATCGTATTGGAGCCCCATATGGGGTTGTGTGCATTGAAGTCTCCCAGCAGCAAGATCGGCGGAGGGAGCTTATGAACTAGGTCAGAGAGAGTGTTGAGGGTTATAGGAATGGATGGGGGCAAATAAAGATTGCATATAGTAAGATGGGAAGGAAGAGTTACCCTGATCGCAATCGTTTCCAAAGGAGATTCCAGGGGGATCTGTGTGAAGTCAAGAGAGGAGTGGACATATAGTGCCACCCCTCCAGATGCTTTGTTGTTGCCGTCTCTGCATTTGTGAACAGCATTGTAGTGTTTGAGTTTTGTTTGGGAACTGGGTTTAAAGTTTGTTTCTTGAAATGCCATTATTAATGGCTTGAATTGTTTGGTTAGGATTGAGAGGTCCTCTTTCCTTTGTGAAAACCCATTCATATTCCATTGTAAAATGGAGAAGAGTGTAGTTGAGGAAGAATTCATTTTTTTTTTTTTTTTTTTTATTTAGTTTTGGAAGATTGAGAGGAATCTGAATCCATGATGCAGTCTGTTAGGTTTATATCCAAGATGGACTCATTGATGTATTGGTTTAAAAAGTTTTTACAAATATTGCTTTTGTTGGCTTCACTTTTTTTATTAACATTTCTGCTGCTTCTCTAAAAGTTTTATAATTATCTCCAACTATGAGAACAATTTCAATTTTATCTTCAACACTCAATTTTACTGACATTTCTAATTATTGCAAATATAGACTAACGTTAGCTTTGAAGTTTATTGGCAGTCGTTAGGTATTTCCAGAGATATGTTCATTTATTTTCAGCCTAAAATTTGTAATGATTTCGTTTCGTTTTATTCAATAAATAATCTAACAATTACTGATGTATTTACTGGAGTTTTTTTGAATTTTTAACAAGGAAGACCACCAATCTGAACGTGAGCATTTTTTTTATTGTATTTAAATTTAAACACACTTTACGTTTCATTATAAATCATTAATTTTTATTTTCCCTGTATACCATTAAATATTTTAAGATTTTGATGCTTGATTATGGATTTCCATGTGACGCAGAACTTTTTTCCAAAAATAATTCTTTTTGTAATATGTAAGGAAAACTTTTGCTCCATTTGTATAAAACTTTTTGGGACACACTGTGTGTAGGTAACTAATTTCATTTTGCTAAATTAGACAACAAAATATCTAAGCGGTTTATCTGGGTTGATATCTATAAGGAAAATATTTTTACCAACGCATCCGTCAAAGTATAAACCTTGCCCGTAGCTTTTAACTTCATGAATATTAAAATACTGTTTTAACTCTTATTTAAGGCTTAAGTAAATGTAATAAAGGGTAGGAGGGGTGGAGGGATAGGAGAATCAAACAAAAATACGGTTTTTAACCAATATATTAATATAATCATTAAACTAAAGCACAATATATACTTATATCATCTTGTTTTTAATGGAAGAGACCTTTTCTCAAGTGTATCATTTATATACAAGTATATTAGTTTTTTTTAAATACATATTTTACACAGTAGTAAAAAAGTAAAACCAAAATTATCGGGCCGGAATACTCAAAATAATATTTTTTTCCTAGGTCAGTGGTTCCCAGACTATTTCGATACGCGGCGCTATTGCTCAGTGATCTAATGAAGTACAATTCCCCAGGGCATCGCGGCGCACACACTGGAACCAACTCATCCAAGTTATAGAGGTGGAGAAGTAAATGGGGATGGGGGAAAAAGTGATCGAAACGTTTCTTAAAATATCGATCATTTTTCGCATTCGCAGTTGCCACCTTTTCACGATTCAAAATAATCACATGTCAAAAAAGTAAATTTAAGATCCCCGCATCACGAAAAATTCAACCTTAAAAGCAGATACTTCGTGAAGAAAAATTATTTTTCATCGACACAATGCCCTCGTTCACAAATGTTTTGAAATAAGGAAATTAAGAAATCTGCGCTATGAATTACTGAAACATCCACCTTATTGGCCAGATTTGATTCTTTCCAAATTTCAGCTTTTCCCAAAACTCAAAAAATTCCTCACTGAACAGTGACTTTCTTCGAATCAAGAAAGTGTAGAGGCGATCGCAGCTGTAAAAGAGAGAGAGGATTTTGCAGATTATATAAAAAATCACTACAGCAACTTCGTGAAGAAAAATTATTTTTTATCGACACAATGCCCTCGTCCACAAATATTTTGAAATAAGGAAATTAAGAAATCTGCGCTATGTATTACTGAAACCTTATTCGCCAGATTTAATTCTTTTCAAATTTTAGCTTTTCCCAAAACTCAAAAAATTCCTCACTGAACAGTGACTTTCTTCGAATCAAAAAAGAGTAGAGGCGATCGCAGCTGTAAAAGAGAGACAGGATTTTGCAGATCATATAAAAAATCACTACAGCAACTTCGTGAAGAAAAATTATTTTTTATCGACACAATGCCCTCGTCCACAAAGGTTTTGAAATAAGGAAATTAAGAAATCTGCGCTATGAATTACTGAAACATCCACCTTAGTCGCCAGATTTGATTCTTTCCAAATTTCAGCTTTTCTCAAAACTCAAAAAATTCCTCACTGAACAGTGACTTTCTTCGACTCAAGAAGGGTAGAGGCGATCGCAGCTGTAAAAGAGAGAGAGGATTTTGCAGATTATATAAAAAATCACTACAGCAACTTCGTGAAGAAAAATTATTTTTTATCGACACAATGCCCTCGTCCACAAATGTTTTGAAATAAGGAAATTAAGAAATCTGCGCTATGTATTACTGAAACATCCACCTTATTCGCCAGATTTAATTCTTTTCAAATTTCAGCTTTTCCCAAAACTCAAAAAATTCCTCACTGAACAGTGACTTTCTTCGAATCAAGAAAGAGTAGAGGCGATCGCAGCTGTAAAAGAGAGACAGGATTTTGCAGATCATATAAAAAAAATCACTACAGCAACTTCGTGAAGAAAAATTATTTTTTATCGACACAATGCCCTCGTCCACAAAGGTTTTGAAATAAGGAAATTAAGAAATCTGCGCTATGAATTACTGAAACATCCACCTTAGTCGCCAGATTTGATTCTTTCCAAATTTCAGCTTTTCTCAAAAACTCAAAAAATTCCTCACTGAACAGTGACTTTCTTCGACTCAAGAAGGGTAGAGGCGATTGCAGCTGTAAAAGAGAGAGAGGATTTTGCAGATCATATAAAAAAATCACTACAGAAACTCGATCAGAGTAGCAAAACATTGATGAAATGAATTTATTCGTTTTAGGGGAGCCCATGTTGCAGACTAAAATAGTTTTTCAAATCATAAACTCGTTTTTTCATTGTTGTCGACAACTTTTCAAATCAGGTTTAAAAATTTTTACATCGTTGACCATTTTTAAAAGTACCCTCTCAAATCTTAGTTGGAACTCTGGAAGAAGAAAGCTTTTCAGGAAGAAATAAAGCGCATTTTCCGTTTGCGACGTTCGTTGTCTTTTATAATTGAAAAAGTAAACAGTGAGATAGAAACGGGCACTGTTTCCTTAAAGTTAAGGAAACATTTATAATAACCGCGAAATTAATTTTAAATAAAATCAGATGGTGAATGCTTCCCGGCGTTACGCGCTTAATTTTGGTCTTACCGTGATTACCCAACAACAAATTAATAAATAGTAATAATATACGTAATTCTCTGATTATACAAGGTAATTTATAATAATAGGTTTTCTATCTAATAGCGAAAAGAAGACTTTGCAATTTGGCTGAACACTTCAGTTCTTTTTTTATCACCCTTGTACATTAAAAAGTTTGAAATAAAACACAATAGTAAATATACAGGGTGAATATCATTCCTAAATACTATAACCCTGCTAATATCGAATATAAAGCTCGTTTCTAATACCATACACGTTCCTCACGAAGTTATCTCCAACCCACGAATGTCCACCGTATCGTTCTTGCATTGATCTATCGCACCGTATGTAACATTGTGACATCGCACTGTTACAGATATTCAGAGGTCGCACCTAAGTTTCGACAGTAAGATGTTGGCAAAAGAGCACCCGTTTTAGATTTGTAATTTAAAATTCTTCAGGGAGAGACTACGAATTAGAAAAATGTTAAAAATCAAATATGTAGCAATGAAAATCACCCTATATTGTAAACAAAAACAAGGCGTCGAAGAAAAAAACAAATAGGAGCCGATATTCTTTTTATCCAAAACTGTTTACGCCTGTACGTACGAGAGTAAATCAAATATAAACCAGAATTCTTCTCTGAACTCTCGTGGGGGAACCCGAGCGCTTCGCCCCCGCATTATTAGTTGAGTAGGGGGTGTCAGGAGTGGGAAAGACCATTCAATCGACTCTCTCGATCGATTTTGTCGTCAGTAACGCCATCTCCGAGCAAGAGGTACCAATGTCGATTTAGCAAGGCATGATTATCAAGTTTTTAACGCCAGAAAACGTAAAACTATTTGAAATTTTGCAAATAAGGATGAAACGGTTCGCTTTCGAGAACCCAATGACTGACACAAGAAATTTTCCTATGGCCGGAAAACGATGGAAAATCTTAGTCATTCTGGCCGACCTCGGACTAGGATTACGGATTCGAACATTAAGGAGGTTTGCGAGCTTATGGATGGTGACAGACGGCTGACAATTTCTGAAATCGCTTCGAAGGTTTCAATATCGTTCGGAAGTACAGCAAGAATTATCACGGATAACTTAGGTTTGCGAAGAGTGTGGACAAGGTAGGTTCTTCGCTTACTGACTGACACAAAAAAAAATCCGTCTCGGAACTTGTAAAAGGTAATTGGTACGATACCAGTCAGAGGAGAAGATTTTTAGGCACCTTGTTGCCTGTGACGAGACATGGGTACACCATGACTCTCCTGAATCGAAGAGAGCAAGCATGGAGGGTAGAAAACTAGAAGAAAGGGCACCTATGAAGGCGAAAACTAAACTCTCTGCTGGGAAAGTTCTCATGACCGTCTTTTGGGATTGCAGGAGCATGAATTTTCTCGATGACCGACCGTAACCTTTAATGCTGCCTACTACTACCAACTCACGTATCGTCAAAAAAGGCGAGATATGCCCGTTGACTCCTCCCCACAGCTGCATTGATTCTTCAAAAATTGGAACAAATGCACAGGGAACCCTTGGAATAGCCGCCCTACAACCCGGATTTGTCACCCTGCGACTTTTGTTTGACCTCTGAAAGAAGCGTTAGGTGGCAGGCATTTCGAAAATGATGAAAGCATAGAATCTTTCGTGCGCAACAGGCTCCTAACATGACTAGCCTCATTTTACAGCGACGGTATGAAAAAAAAACTACCTTTTCGGTAGGAAAAATTGATTTTGAACAGGGAAGACCATGTAGAAAAATAAGGTTGTTTAAATTTTTTCATTATTATAAAAATTAAATTTTTAAAAAAAGAATTCCGGTTTACGTTTGATTTACTTTCATAATTAAAAAATCAACTGAGAAGATACTACGTCATTAAATTTGGTTTTTCTCCTAAAAAATTCTATCTATATCAACAATTTACTTAATTTTGAGATTTTTTTCGAAATTGATGTGAACATTCAGAAAAAATTTGCAGTCCGTTATTTTCATTAACTCTGGTTTACAAAAATTACGATGTCTTAAAAGCGTCAAGACCGACCACGATTATACAACACATCTTCGGGGATCTGCACCTTTCAAGACTAAAAAATAACATTTGCGTTGTAATCGCGAGCAGGAAAAATCCCTAAAGATGTTTTGTACAATGATAAGCGGAACATCGTAAAAATGATTTCAATTTGATTCCAAAAAATACGCTCTAACACCTAATCAACGCAGTGTTTTCATTTACTACAAGATTTGTAGTGCAGAAACCGTTGTAGGCTTCATTAGGATGAGAAATGATGATTCCCGAGATTGAACCCCGTCGAATTACGAGTAGCTCTCCGAGGTTTCACCTCCGATTGCACCAGGTATCTTCAGGGATCTATATGTTTAAGTTAAAAAACACTCAATCATGCAGTCTCCTAATCTCGAAGAGTCCCTAAAGATATTCCATGCAACTGTAGGCAAAACATCGGAAAATCACAACAATTTGGCACGGTCCAATATCAAGGACATGCAGTGGCGCCTTTACCACTTAAATTTGTAGGTAATTCGGATAATTCCCAAAATCCAACCAAATAACGACTTGGGAGACTAAACAACTAATTTTTTAAAGGGGGGAAAAATTATTGTTAGGTTGTTAAAGCCTCCCAACGTGGCAAATTAAAAATACGATACGTAGGGCATCTAATTTTATACTTAATAACCTTACCCCCCCCCTTTAAAAAAATGCGTTGTGGAATACCGCACGGAATTGTGTGCTTAGATTTTGGAAATTACCTGCGATAAATACAAAATTAGTAAGATGGTGGACGCACCAGTGCGTCAGGAATATTTAGCATTTTTGCAAACCGGAATTACGAGATTGTTTATGTATATATTTTCTTGTTTTTTGTGTGGATATCTTTTTAAAGTACAAAAGTGCTTCTAAAAGAACATTTTTTTTGTTAAACGGAGAGCGACACGAAGCTATTGTACTGAGAGATGTTCCGTTTTAGGATGTCAGCGCAGGGCCCAAGAACTCGTTCAAACCTGGAAAAAAAAAGACAATTTAATAAGAATTTTTAAGTTGGGGAGCGTAGTGTATAGTGGGACACCCAAAGATTTTCGTGTGCTTTTACTGAATTAATCGACTGTAAATTATTTAAAAAACAAACTAACTCTACTTTACCTGGCTCTATCCAATTTTACACATTTTAAGGGCCCAGCCGCGACTACCGTAGCGGCCCTAGGTCTGTCCAAGAGGAGGGCTATTTCGCCGAAATAGTCGCTGGGGCCCAACCGACCGACGTCCATCGGTTCTTCGCCTTCGGCACGCTTTTGTTTCACTATAGCGGTGCCTTCTACTATAATGTAGAAGTCGTCGCCAGGTTCGCCTACAAAAAAAAAGTAAGAAATCAAGTTTTTTCTTATTGTTGGTTCCACACAAACCAAAAGACGTTTTCCTCTATCTTATAACTACCGTTTACACTAATACTATATACTCAGCCCAGCGTTTTTGCTGGAGTTATTTCATTCCATCCAAAAAAAATCTTTAATTCGCGCTTTACAACGCAACATCCACCCTTCCGTCTAGGTGGAGCGGATACCTGCAGTCAGGCCTTGAGGACTGGGAGTCTACTTCGAGAGAAAAAGTGTGAACAGCATGTTGATGTTTTTTGGCGCGCGGCCGCTTGAACCAGAGGCGGGCGAAATAGTAACGTTCTCCTGAATGAGAAGCGTAGAATATTGTTGAAGTTTTGTGAAATAGTACGATTGAGGAAGGATTAAAATAATTAAAAGCAGGAAAGAACATTTACCAGGTGTACAAGTATGAAATGCGTTTTTTTTTTTCTAAAAAAAAGATGTTAAATTCGGAAGAATGATAAAAAGTGCTTTATTCAAAATATGTTCCATCGCTTGTTATACATTTTTCCCATCTTTCGGACAATTTGTGAATACCACGCCAGTAAAAATCTTCCCCTTTGCTGCGAACCATTCATCGAGCTATTTTTTCACATCTTCGTGCGAACCAAAGCGCTGCTCAGCAAGTGCGTGACCCATCGATGCAAACAAGTGGTAATCGGAAGGAGCCAAGTCTGGTGAGTAAGCCGGATGGGATAGAAACTTCCCAGCGGAGTGCTTTCAACGTGTCGCGAACTGGTTTTGTCGTATGTGATGGAGCATTGTCATGAAGAAAAATTACTTTGTGTTGCCTCTTTCGGTATTCTGGCCTTTTTTTCAAGTAGCGAACGGTTTAAATCGGTCAATCGTTGTTGGTAACATTTAGTATTAACCGTTTCCCGGGTTTTAACAGCTCATAATAGACCACGCCCATCTGGTCCCACCAAACACAGGGGAACATCTTTCTGCCAAAGCGATTCGGTCTTGCAGTCGATATGGATGGTGCGCCTGGGTCTACCAATGATTTTTTGCCCTTGGGATTCTCAAAATAAGTCCATTTTTCATCCCCTGTAACTATACGATGCAAAAACGACTTCCTTTTGTACCGAGCGAGCAAAATGTCAGACGTGTTTTTGCGCTTTTCCATTTGCCTGTAGTTCAACTCGTGGTACCCATCTACCGGTCTTCTAAATCTTTCCCATCTCTCGTAGCCGATTGGAAACAGCTTGTTGACTAAGGCCCAATTGCTCGGCGAGTTGGTTTTGTGTTTGCGAATCATCTTCGTCCAACAATGCTTGCAATTCCACATCTTCGTATTTTTTTGGCGGTTTTCCACGTTCCTTGTCTGCAACAACGAAGTCACCACTTTTGAAACACCGAAACCATCATTCACACGTATCTTGCGATGGAGCCTGTTCACCATAAACTTCTCGAAGTAATCGGTATGATTCAACAGCAGTTTTCTTCAAATGAAAACAAAAAATTAATGCAGTCCGCGAATGCTCTTTGTTCGGTTTAAACTTCGACATACTGAACACAACATTATGCACACACTTTTCCAATTTATCACTAGTACGCGTCTGACACTTGATGGCACAACAAAATGGCGCAGTGTCAAATCTTTATAGCACAAACTGCATTGGTGCACACCATCTGTTGTCTGAAATCCGCATTTCATACTTGTACACCTGGTAAGAAATATTATAAAAAAAAGATACTTTCCAAGATGAGGGTTCCAGACAAACCCAAAAAAGTTTTCCTATATCTTACAACTACCGTTTACACTAATAACACGTGGGCTGAAAAGTCCCGGCCTAACAAAGAAAACACGGTTTTTTTGGTTCAAAATTAGCTTTATTCATCAACGTAATCTCCATCAAGAGCAACGCAATCATTCCAGCGCCGCTCTAACATTTCAATACCACTTTTGTAGAACGATTTATCTTTTGCCTCAAAATAGGCCTCAGTTTCAGCGATAACCTCTTCATTCGTGCGAAATTTCTTACCGGCGAGCATTTTTTTCAGGTCTGCGAACAGCCAGAAGTCGCTGGGAGCCAAATCTGGCGAATACGGTGGATGTGGGAGCAATTCGAAGTTCAATTCATGTAGTTTTGCCATTGTTTTGATTGACTTGTGACACGGTGCGTTGTCTTGATGAAACAAAATTTTTTTCTTTGCCATATGCGGTCGTTTCTTTACAATTTCGGCCTTCAAACGCTCCAATAACGCTATATAATATTCACTGTTGATGGTATTTCCTTTCTCAAGATAGTCGATGAATATTACACCACGCACATCCCAAAATACCGAGGCCATAACCTTTCCAGCCGATTGTTGTGCTTTCGGGCGCTTTGGACGAGGTTCACCAGTTGCTGTCCACTCAGATGACGATCGTTTTGATTCCGGAGTGAAGTGATGGATCCATGTTTCATCCATTGTCACATATCGACGCAAAAAATTCCGGTTTGTTACGTTTAAACATGGCCAAACACTGCTCAGAATCATCAACACGTTCTTGTTTTTGATCAACAGTGAGCAAACGCGGCACCCACTTTGAACAGAGCTTTCTCATAGTCAAATGCTCATGCAATATAAAGCCAACACGTTCTTTTGATATCTTTACGATGTCAGCTAACTCACGCAACTTCACTTTTCGATCATTTAAAAAACGATTTTATGGATTTTTTTGATGTTTTCTGGTGTTACCGCCTCATTTGGACGTCCACTGCGTTCTGCATCATCGGTGTCTCTACGACCACGTTTGAAGTCAGCAAACCAACGTTTTATTGTTGTTTCTGATGGAGCGGAGTCCCCATAACACTTTTCAAGCCATTGCTTCGCTTGAACGGTATTTTTTTCCCATCAAGAAGCAGTGTAAAATTAAAACACGAAATTGTTTTTGATCCATTGTTTTGAAAATAACAAAAGTAGCGTCACTCTTAGCACAATAACTCACAAACTAATGAATAGAATATCATGAAATTTTAACAGCTGTCTTTTGAAGGTTAGTATTAACTGAAAAAAAGGTGACTGCAATAAAACTAGCACCATCTATGTGTTAGGCCCGGGACTTTTCAGCCCATGTGTTATACTCAGCCCAGCGTTTCTCGAGTTATTTCATTCCATCCAAAAAAAATCTTTAATTCGCACTCTAAAAAACGACGTTACAGCAGCTTTCAATGCATCATCCACCCCTCTGTCTAGGTGAAGCGGATACCTGCAGTCAGACCTTGAGGACTGAGAGTCTACTTCAAGAGAAAAAGTACGAACTGCATGTTGCTGGCGCACGGTCTTGAATCAGAGGCTGTGAAATAGTATCGTTCTCTTGAATGAGAAGCATAGAATAATGTTGAAGTTTTGTGGAGTAGTACGATTGAGAGAGGATTAAAATAAGTAAAAGCAAGAAAGAGCATTTAAGAAATGTTGCCAAAAAAAGATACTTTCCGAGATGCGCTAATAAACTAATAAGCAGCTTATTAGGTCAAATAGACAATAAAATAGGCAAAAGTAGCCAAACAGAGCCAATTTTACTATTTCTTACCTTGTTTGACTATTGTCTCCGCCTCTACAAAACTAACAGGTTCTAAAGCATCGGCAACGGTCAAACGCTCCCCATTTATCTAAATTTTCTAAAATTGACACCCTAGATAAGAATTCCTCGTACATTTTTCGTTTCCTTATAGTGGAGCCCATCAGTATCCTTCTATAGGAATCTCTATAACAAAAAAATTCAAATAATCATTGTTTATTTTATTATTCGCTATTTAACTATTACACAGGGGAACAGATGTTTTGGTGTCGAGGTTTTTTGAGCTGATTCTATATCAATTTGATGTCCTGAATTCAAATAACGTATTCATTTGTACCTAGGAGCTCAAATTTTTAAGATATACAATTTTAGAGAAATATAAGTTACATTATTGTAACTCAAATCCGTAAGTGTAGTAAACAAAAAGTAGATACGAAATTTTTATTTTAGTTATACAAAATACAATATTATGTCGTACTTACAAACAAAAAAAAAACATTGAAGAAATGAAATAGTCACTCAACACTTGGAAAGCTTCTTTTCCGCGACATTCTTGAATGTTTTTTTTAAACAGTCCCTTTTTAAACTCCAGCAGTAATCTGCCATCATGTGCATGTCCCATCTTCCTTGGTAGCGGTCCTCCATAACTTTAATATCTTGGTGAAATCTTTCACCTTGTTCCTCACTCATGTCTCCTAAATTTTCTGGAAAACGGTCTAAGTGGCTGTGTAAATAGTGTATTTTAATACTCATATTGCACCCTAAGGATTTGAAACTATTAAGCATCTTGTTAACCATTTCAACATAGTTTTGAGCTTTATGTTTGCCTAGAAAATTTTCTACAACTGCAACAAATGATGTCCAAGCTTCTCGTTAAACTTGATTCATTGAATTTATGAAGGCAGGATCTTTAATTAATTGTCTTATTTGTGGGCCGTCAAATATCCCTGCTTTGAGTTTTTCTGTGCTCAACTGATGCATTTTTACCCCTATATATGCAAAACAAGACCCATTCTTATCAAGAGCCTTTACAAATTGCTTCATTAAGCCCAACTTTATATGTAACGGAGAAGTATGATTTTTTCTCTTTCAACCAAAGCGTCGTTAATGATATTCTTTTCCCCAACGTCCATGTTTTCTCTCTGAGGCCAATCTTTTCTAATCCAGTGGTGTGTTTTGTCCCTACTATCCCAGAGGCACAAGAAACACGGATATTTTCGTGTAACCACTTTGCTGCCCAAGAAGAAAGTTTACCATTTTTAAGTCTACACAAAATCATCCATTGATGTTCGTAATACTTTATCTTCTGCAAGACCAAAGCTATGGTATTATATTCTTTTTCAGTTTCGTTGAGTGAGCTAGTGGTATTGAACCATATTTATTCCCATTATGTAGAAGGACACATTTTAAACTTCGCTTTGAATTGTCAATAAATAGGCGCCAATCATCTGGAATATATTCAGAAAGTCCCATTTCTTTCATGAGTCCCCTAATTTCGTGACAAAATACAAGATTGTCTTCTTGAGAAAAGAATGGTAGCAGATCTTTTTCTCTTGTACGGTAAAAGGTAATTTTGGTTCCTTGTTCCAGTAAATTTTTGTCGTTCAACCTAGAAGCCAGTACTTCAGAAGCTTTTTTCGATAAATTGAGATCCCTGGTGAGATCATTTAATTCATTTTGATTGAAGCGTTGAGGAACTGATGACGTCCCCTCATAGTCACTGTTAGTTTCATTAGCGTCAGAACTTTTATTAGCATCAGAAGAGCGATCAGAGGGAAAATATTCGTCATCAGAGATATGTGGTAGCTGATGAAATGTTGGAATCGGTATTTCATCTGAGTGCGGGATAGGGCGTATTGCCGAGTCTAAATTGGGATAAGTCCACTTACTGCGGTTATTTCGATTGATTCCATTAGTATTTACTAAACAGAAATAACAATCATTGAAGTGGTTTTTTGGTTCTCTCCAAACCATTGGTACGCCGAATTTTAGACATTTTCTTTTCCCGGTAGTCCACTGCCGTAAATGCTCTGTACAAGTTTTACATACGAGATGCGGGGCCCACGTTTTGTCCTGATCACCAAGCTTAACTCCAAAGTATCCAAGATACGCTCGCTTTACAAAGTCAGTAATAGTTTGTCTGTTTTGTTGAAACATGTATTCTCCGCATATATAGCAAAACACATCAGGTTGATTTACACAACTTCTTCTTGAACTGGAACCTGAACTCATTTTAATTCTGTTCAATAACACAAAAACACTCTTTTCTTAACATAAAATAACACGCCGAATTCGATCTACTCTCATTAGTAAGAACGCACAAACTGACGAGACTTACCCGAGTTAGGTGATTAAAAGGGTCAGTTCAGGTACCTGATAGGCAATGGTTCCACTATTTATAGATTTACCTGGAATTTACTCAATTACAGACTGACAATAAAACCCTTGTACCTACATTAATGAATATATAATAATTTTAGAATTCTCATAAATGAATATACTGAATAAAAACCACATTGGTAGATAAGTTGATGTATCTAAAAAAGTAGAGCTGATAGAGAAAAACGGATTGCATGTATAGATTTAGCGTCCCAAATATAGTTAAAATCAGCTCTAAAATCCCAGGCACCAAAACAAAAATATTTTTTTTGTTACCCTGTGTTATTAAGTTGAAACGTCAATCTCCCCTAAAGAAAAAAACATGAAAATTACCTGTCAATTCCCCATAATTTGACATCCGTTTTCGCCTTTACAGTAGCAGCGCGTGGAGTTCCATAGATAAGGGCCAGCTCGCCGAAACTGCCCCCTTCGCCAATAGTGGTAACTAATTCGTTGTTTACATAAATCTAAAGAAACAGAAAACAAATTATGTCGTTTTTAGTGTTCGGTATTAAAATTGCAAAACGGAACACTGACCAACCACAAGACGGCCAACTATTCGAACCGTCTCTGCCAAATTTTCACCATTTTTGTAGTGAATTTTCACAATTTCTAAGCGTTGCTCGATCGTGTAATTCTCCATGACTAAACCTCAATACTTCCTAATGCCAGTTGTCATAGATTAGTACTCTATGTTCGCCACAAAAAAAATGGCGCACAATTTAAAATGCCAGGTCATTTTGAGACACCCTTTAAAATGCTTTTACATTTTAGTATAAATTCAAAAAAAATCAAGTAAATTAATGCTTGAAAAATCAAGTAAATGTTTGAAATTTCGATTAAACGCTTGAAAAATTTAGAAAATACTTAGTATAAGTAAACACTTTAAAAATCATCTAAAGAATCTATAATAGCGTCTATAGAATAATAGAAGAAGCAATAAGAGCAGAGATAATATAACTAACAGGTAGATAGAATGCAATAAAGATACAGATAGAATAACAGAAGAAATACTGTTTAGAACGGCAAGAAGCAGATCACAAAGAGGATGAAGAAACATGAGTAGATCTCGAAAACCTTAGAACGACACCTCTTGAACAATAGAATAAAAATGTAAACGTATTCAATCAGGACTGTTAGTAGTCACTGTTCTCTCCGGACGCGCTTCGTCGTATGGTGGCTCATCAGCGGAGCTAGGATCGACAAACGAGAGAACAAAACTCGAAGTACTTATTGCAGTACTGCATAACATCGCAGTAAGATGCAAAAAATTGTATCCTGCCCTGCGTTGTTGTATTTTACTGCGAAGCCAGGATACAATTTGTTCTATCTTAATGAGATTTTCTATTTTTCTCCATGTACCACACACTTACCTCTACCTCCCCTTGATCGATGACGTAAAAATTGTCTCCCTCGTCTCCCTGTTGAATGATCACCTCTCCGGGTAGGAACGTGACGGGAAACATGGCGTCGAATATATCCGATCGTTCGTTTTCGTCCAAGTGAGAAAATAGGACGTTCTTGGCGATCGCCTTCGACAGGGCGGCCATTGTTTTGTAGTCCTTTGGAACCACCTAAAATTTAAATCTAAGATTAATATTACATTTCGGCCAGTCCTAGAAAACGAAAGCACTCTTGTTTTTATAATAATTACGTATGGAACCCTTCGAACAGGAGGTCTAGCTCACTTTATATTCCACTGACGTTCCTTCCAGGCTTTCTGCATAAATTTATTCCAGTTCGTAGCTCGCAACTTCATTATTTTCAAATTAATGTTTAATCATGACCGACAGCGAACGTGCTCGTGGAACATCTTGTTTAATATCGAAATTTAAATACGCCTTCAAGTCGAGAAGGTAAAAAATCTGACGGACTCGTCGACTAGTTTTTAATTAAAAAGGGAGCATATAACACATGGGCTGAAAAGTCCCGGGCCTAACACATAGATGGCGCTAGTTTTATTGCAGTCACCTTTTTTTCAGTTAATACTAACCTTCAAAAGACAGCTGTTAAAATTTCATGATATTCTATTCATTAGTTTGTGAGTTATTGTGCTAAGAGTGACGCTACTTTTGTTATTTTCAAAACAATGGATCAAAAACAATTTCGTGTTTTAATTTTACACTGCTTCTTGATGGGAGAAAATACCGTTCAAGCGAAGCAATGGCTTGAAAAGTGTTATGGGGACTCCGCTCCATCAGAAACAACAATAAAACGTTGGTTTGCTGACTTCAAACGTGGTCGTAGAGACACCGATGATGCAGAACGCAGTGGACGTCCAAATGAGGCGGTAACACCAGAAAACATCAAAAAAAAATCCATAAAATCGTTTTGAATGATCGAAAAGTGAAGTTGCGTGAGTTAGCTGACATCGTAAAGATATCAAAAGAACGTGTTGGCTTTATATTGCATGAGCATTTGACTATGAGAAAGCTCTGTTCAAAGTGGGTGCCGCGTTTGCTCACTGTTTATCAAAAAACAAGAACGTGTTGATGATTCTGAGCAATGTTTGGCCATTGTTAGAGCGGCGCTGGAATGATTGCGTTGCTCTTGATGGAGATTACGTTGATGAATAAAGCTAATTTTGAACCAAAAAAACCGTGTTTTCTTTGTTAGGCCCGGGACTTTTCAGCCCATGTGTTATATATATTTTTTTTCCTTATTCTGGTTCAATCGGTCTGCACCCCAAAAAAGTTATATAATACTTATATTATCTGTAGTGCTCGTGGGATCACAATTTTTGCAGACATTGCTCGGCAAATTGTACAGGGTGAGTCAACGATAGAGTAAAGTTCATTATCTCATTTGTTTCGGGAATGACGAAAAAAGATTAAATACAATAGTTTTAGGGAATGTTAAGGTGCACAGTTTAAAATTATTTTTGAGTATACAGGGTATTTCAAAAAAGTGTGGCCGATATAACATATGTTTTTTTAAAATGGAACATCCTATTTTCTAATTTATTTTTTAAATTCTGCGAAAAATTTTATAACTTTTTTGTTAATAATGTTATATACCTAAACCTAGTACTTTTTCTAATATTTCAATTTTTTTTAAAAAATACTAATTTTCAGATCTCTAAAAAAATTGCCAGTAGCGACATTGTTTCTGAAGGTGGAATACTCATAATTGGTACGAGCGTTCTATAGAGACTAAAAAAATATATATTTAAAGAAATTTGAGTTAGATGCTACAGGGTGTTCAAAATAAATTTATGCATTTCGACTATTTTAAATTGAAAAATCTCAATATTTTTAAATGGCACACCCTGTATATTATTATTTTTTCTGATAGATTTTACAAAACCCTCCAACTTTTATTAAGTATGTCATATACCTGTTTCTAATAGTTTTCGATTTATTTTGAATTTTTCAATTTTTACCCTTGTTTTTAATGCACATACGCTATAACATCACAGTTGCCAAGACAAAACAAAAATGTAGGCATTGTCAAATTTTGACATGTCTATTAAGCAAGTAAAAATAGTTTAATTTGTTGTAGTAAGTGACGTATAAAGGTAACAGTTATGGATTTTCCTAAAAATGACTTAATTGATATGGTTTATATACTGGGCGAGGCGGGACAAATTGTCTTTTGGCAGTAAGGCTTTACGGAGCGAAGTACCATCTAGAAAATCTTTTCTGTGCCTAATGGAACACTTTGATAGTAATGGTAGGGTTGAGTATACGAACCAGAAAGTAGTAAACCAGAATGCTACCAATGAGGAAAAAGAAATGGAGATTTTACTTCATGTTGAAGATAATCCCCGGGTCAGCAGCCGTCAACTAGCTGACTTATCTGACACATTCCAATCTACGGCTAATCGCACCACGAGAAAATACAAGTATCATCCCTTTCATATGGAACTACAACAAGAACTTCAAGACCGTGATTTTGAACGACGAGTACTTTTGTATAACCATGAATAAAGCAATAGAGGCCGATCCAAATTTTTTATCCAAAATAATGTTTTCCGATGAAGCTACTTTTCGAAGTAATGGAGCAGCTAACAGCCATAACATGCATTATTATTCAACAGTTAATCCATTTTGGGCCCGGGAAGTTCAAAACCAAAACCATTGGTCGCGTAATGTACGGTGTGGAATATTAAATTTTCGAATTATTGGTTCATATTTTTTCCGCGAACCGCTTAACGGGCCTAGATATCTAAATTTTTTGCAAAACGAATTACTCCAGCTTCTTGAGAAAGTTGATAACTTTGAAAGGGAAGAAATGTGGATTCAACAAAACGGAGCTCCTGCTCATTATCACCGGGAAGTTCGGGAATTTTTAAACGATCGTTACCCTCAAAAATAGATCGGTAGGGATAGATTCATTCAGTGGCCCCCTCGATCATGTGATTTAACACCTTTAGACTTCTTTTTGTGGGCTACATTAAAGATCGTGTTTCTGTGAATCCCCCTACAACACCAGTAGATATGGAAAATAGGATACGGGATGCGTGCAGGACAATAACGCCCTTTATGCTAGGGAAAGTGAAGGAAAATATAGTAAAACGACTAAACATATTTGTTTATGTTTTCACAATAGCGTAAGTGTATTAAAAACAAGGGTAAAAATTGAAAAATTCAAAATAAATCGAAAACTATTAGAAATAGGTATATGACATACTTAATAAAAGTTGGAGGGTTTTGTAAAATCTATCAGAAAAATAATAATATACAGGATGTGCCAGATTTTTCAATTTAAAATAGTCGAAATGCATACATTTATTTTGAACACCCTGTAGCATCTAACTCAAATTTCTTTACATATATCTTTTTTTCATCTCTATAGAATGAACGTACCAATTATGAGTATTCCACCTTCAGAAACAATGGCGCTACTGGCAATTTTTACAAAACTGAAAACTAGTATTTAAAAAAAAAAAAAAATTGAAATATTAGAAAAACTACTAGGTTTAGGTATATAACATTATTAATAAAAAAGTTATAAAATTTTACGCAGAATTAGGAGGTTCCGTTTAAAAAAACATATGTTATATCGGCCGCACTTTTTTGAAGCACCCTGTATACTCAAAATTAATTTTAACTGTGCACCTTAACATTACCTAAAACTATTGTATTTAAAATTTTTTCGTCATTCCTGAAACAAATGAGATAATGAACTTTATTCTATTGTTGACTCACCCTGTACAATATAAAAGGTATCTAAACGTTTCAAGATCGCTGAAAAGAAACGATGTTGAAGAATAAAATCGATTTTTGACAAAAACATTGTTTTTTCTTCAAAAGTCTCGCGACTTTTCACCCCATGTGGTATGTAGCTTGTGGAGTCGCGACAAATATTTTGAGTCCCAATTCATTAGAATCCATCCAGTAGTTCTGGCTCTAGAGGCGAGTAAAGAAATAATCGATTAAAAAAAAGACAGCTAAAAGAGGTTAATGGATCAGCACACTAGGTGGTGCAAGCGAGAGAAGGGGGTTTTGATCTTGTGTAACTCAGGTTCTTCAAACATCAGCTAAAAAACCAGTCGGAAACTCCTCCTTATTAAAAAAAAAAAACTACTATAAAACTACACGTGACAGCAGATCACGTCAATCGCGCCGGATGCAAAAAATTAATCAAATTAAAAAATACCGAGAAATCCGGGGTACTCAACTGCTATGGCGTCAATAATTAGAAAATATATCTCAAGAGGTATCCTCTTTAACTTTATTTGTGAAAATTAAATAACCGGTCAAGTGCAAGTTGAACTTGCGCAATAAGTATTCCGTACGTTTGATTGCTTTTAAAATAAAAAAATTTGTTACGGTGGTATAAAATGATCAGTTTTACAAGTACTTTCATGGAAAGTGTTCGAAGGATGTAGCCCGCTTAATTCCTCCCAAAGCGGTGCATGTTAGAAATACACGTGGCGCTGGTGCTTTGCATCCGTATGAGGTTCAGCTTGTTACTCCGCGTACAACGCTTTTCAAGCAATCTTTTATATGGAGAACGTCATCCCTTTGGAATAATTTGCCCAGCGCTGTGTTTCCCACCGAGTACAACTTACAGCGATTCAAGAACAACGTGAATCGCTTTTTCCGCACTCGTGCCGCTCCTGGAGCGCTTTAGGGACTTCCCTGCAGCACGTGTGCTAGACCAATAAAAAAAAAAAAAAAAAAAAATCAGTGATTTCACAATACACACCCCAAATGAGTTTTCAATAAAGTTTGTTTCCAATCTTTATTGAAAACTGTTGACCGTGAAATTCGTGTTTTTTTTTTTATATCCTAGATAAATTAATAAAGGTAATGCACTCGTGATAATTTTCCTTCAATCTACACCTCGTGGAGAATATTCCAGAATTTTTTCAAAATTTTTTGATCAGTGCTTTTCGAGATAAGGGAGGACAGCGATTTTTCGCGATTTTTTAAAAATAATACAAAGAAAAGTGTGCGCAACTATTATATTATAATTACATATATATATGTATATATATATATATATATATATATATATATATATATATATATATATATATATATATATATATACAGTCGACACTGCTTATAGTGAAACTCTATATAGTGAAAAACTCTTTATAGTGCAATTTTTTCAAGACCTAGAATATTTTAATGAAATTTCATGTAAAAAGCCCTGCATTTATGCATTTATTGAGATCTTGGCCATTTCGGGTTTCCCATTTTTATCTAACATTAGCACGAATTCCATTTTTATGACGCATTCTTTTGAAAAGGTTCTTAACGCGTTTATAACGCCTAATGATTGACAATAACTCAGGTAGATTTCTGTGAGAAACCCAGGGAATAACCCATTTTATAGAAACCCGGGGAAAAACCCATTTTATAGTCGAGGCCTAGTAATTCGCAAATTCAGGTTCAGTTTCTTTTTGTTTAAGAATCAAGTAAGATGTCCAAGCGAGTGTGTTTAAGTTTAGCTGAGAAAATTAAAGTTTTGGAGAAAGTTGATAAAAGCTGCAAAAAAATTGATGTTGCTGCAAAATTTGGTGTTTCTCCAAGTTGCGTCTCTCTGATAATAAAAAGTCGCGACAGTATCATCAAGAAACCTAGTGTTCCAAGCAGTCGAAAACGAGTACGGGTGAGTACTTACGAGGATGTAAATGAAGCAGTTTTATGATGGTTTCAAGTGGCCCGTACGCATCAAAACGTACCAATATCGGGAAATTTAATAAAGCAAAAGGCTCTACAATTTGCTAAAGAATTTAACTGCGTTAATTTTTTCAAGCTAGTCAAGGGTGGTTGAGTGCCTGGAAGACTCGCAATTCGATTGTTTTCAAGACGGTGTCTAGCGAGAGTGCAAGCGTTAGTCAGGAGGACTGTGACATTTGGACTGAAACTGTTTTAAAAAGTGCATTGAAAAAGTACGAGCCAAAAAAAACGTTTTCAATTGTGATGAAACCGGTTTTAAATGTTTGCCTGAAAAAATTGACGAATGGGAAGAAGAAGACGAAATGGATCTGGCTACCTTAAAAAGGCAATGGGGTATTCTACAAAAAACTGCTACCGTCGACGCAGATTTTTTACTTAACGATTTCTTAGAAATCGACAATGATGTTGGCACGATAGATCTCCCAACTGACCAAGACATAATTGACGATATAAAAAGTATAGAAGATCATGAAGAAGAAACTGAAACCGGGGAATGTCCTGCTAAATTTAGTGAAAATGAAATAAGAAATGCATTTGACATTGTGGGAACTACTCTCAGGGGCCAGGAAAGTGTACCTGATCAAATCTTTATGCATTTGAATAAATGCGAGAATTTTGTTGAGGAACAATTATTTTTCAAAAGTAATGTTCAAAAGAAAATAACTGATTATTTTTTCTAGTACGTATATACGTAGTATGTACATATGTATTAATACATTTTGTATTATTCTTTTTATTTCGTATGTAGTATATACATACATAAAGTCCGTACGTTATATCTTTACACGTGCGTCATAGTTTTCAGGCAATATCCCAGACGACTATTATATTTTTTGTCTCTTTTTACCAATACCTACGATTTATTGGTGAAAAGAGACAATTAATATAATAGTCGTCTGTTATATGGCCTGAAAACTATGACGCACGGGTAAAGATATAACGTACGGACTTTATGTATGTATTTAGCCCTGTACATGCTGTGTACTATTTAAACTTTCAAATGTTTAATAAAATTTTTTCTAATAATTCAATTTTGCAATTTTTTTTGTTGCTTGTACCTTATAAGATACAAGTAAATGATTACCAATATAAAATACATACATAGCAATATATACGGATTTTTTCTTTATATAGTGAAAAACTTCCTATAATGAAATTTCGGTCAACATTTTGGTCTTTCACTATACAGAGTGTCGACTGTGTGTGTATATATATATATATATATATATATATATATATATATATATATATATATATATATATATATATATATATATATATATATATATATATATACATATTTTACTCGTGTTTTCACAAGCTTTCATTTGACATCACACTCGATGACCTACCATAGTAATTTTTTTCTCATTTCCGATTTCACTCTCCAAAACTAACCCCTTAAGTCAAAATATAACTTTCAAAACTACACGGCTCTGATGAGGCCATCGATTCCTATATTTCAACTTTCTATGACAAATAGTTTCGGAGACAATCGGGTGTGACAAACGGACAGACGGACGGGCGAACGGACACCGAAGTGATCTTATAAGTGTTCCGTGCGGAACACTAAAAAGAAAATATGGAACAATTTTTTTGTAGATCGACTTATTAACATTAGTATCATCATGGATTAATCGAGATCAGAATAGGTCTAGAGTCAGCTCAAAAGACTTCCTTAGCACTCAACCTCAGCATGGGAACAGAACAGAAGTAGTGATATTTAATTGTTGTGATTAGAATGGACATCAAAATAAATTTTCTATATCTTCCCTTTTCTATCATGCGTTTTTTCATTCTGTTTATTAACGTTTGATGAATGGATTTGTAAATAATTTCTCTGCCTTTAAGTGCTAAATATCATTTGTCGCAGTTTTGTATATAATATCTTTAAGAATCCCCCACAAGAAAAAAATCTAACGGCATGAAGTCTGGTGACTTAGGTACCCACTGAATAACTCGGCTACGAAACCCTATCCATCTTCGTTGAAACTGTTCATTTAAATACTCTCTAACAGCAGCAGTTCTTAAAATAAGGGGAATATTTTCTAATAAAACTGGTACAGTATGAACTAAGAATTTAAGGCATCTATCACCAGTTAGTATTCCATCAAAAAATTATGGTCCGTGCGGAACACTAAAAAGAAAATATACAATAATTTTTTTGTAGATCGACTTATTAATATTAGTATTATAATGGGTTAATCGAGATCAGAATAGGTCTAGAGTCAGCTCAGAAGACTTCTTTAGCACTCAACCTCAACATGGAAACAGAACAGAAGTAGTGATATTTAATCGTTACAATTAGAATCGACTGGTTTAGATTGGCCCGGCAATGCATCTCGATTGTATTCGACAATTCCCAAGGATGTTTCTTTTTAAGTTAGGTCCCTAATCATGATAATTATGTCATACATTACAATTGCTTGGTTGTCAAATTATTATCGACGAAATCTCGTTTTGCAGTTTTTACGATACAGTCTAACGGCTTCCCGAGAATTTTTTCTTGCTTCTCCGTAAATCCATATCTACTTTTTCAGCGTGGGAAATCACTTCAACCAGAAGCTATTAACACACTGTTTACTTAGTTTAACTTTACTGAATTGAATAAGTGTGCAGAGAAGAACTGTCGAAAAAAAGTATGACAACCGCCTACTAGATCAATTGTTTGAAAACCGCCAAATGTGGCATACGATCCATGACAACCGTAATGACCAAAATATAATATTTTAGAGGCTTTTTGCTGCATAACTTTCCTGCGAAACAAATTAGAAAGAAACAGTTTAAGAAAAAAACGTTGAAAAAAATTAGGGCTTTGCAATGCCGTTTTACAAAAAGTATATCGATGGAAAAAAAAATTGTTTTGCCTCGCGGCGCCCAGCGCCGTTTTCACTACCAAATGACAAATACATCAGTATACTTCTTGACATGCCCTATACCATTCTACATTAAAAAAATAAATAAATATCTAACAGTTTTCCATAAATCGGGGCCGGGCGTCTAAAAATAATCACCCTGTACAGAGTAGTGATAAAGTTTCTCACTAAAGAGGGACGTGGACTAAGTTACTCATGAAAGATTGTTCCCTTTCAATCCCACCAAACACACAGCATAACCTTTTTTGGCGTCAATCCGGGCATTGCCATCGTTTATAGAGCTTCATCCTGTTTCGACCACGATCTTTTTCGCACATTATTTTCGACAACCCTGTAATAGCGCAAAGCTGATGCTAAAACACTTTAAGACAATTATAAATTACCTTTTTGACATAACTAGTGGCATCTTCTTCTGTCACAGGTTCAGCAGATATTCCTCCTCTTCTTCTAACGGGCCCCTGAGCATGTGTGGGTAGAGGGGAGAGGTCTTCGGTATCTTCGGGGGACTGCGCCTGGTTTTTGGCATCTAATGCTTGTTCCTGAAACAATAAGAAGATACATATTTACTGAATTATAAAGTGCGGAATCCCTGTCGAACAGTAAGAAAGCATTATTTTCACCCCGATAATCCGGACTATATTAATACTATATTGTTTAAAATTTTTTACGCGGGTATGACGTATTTCTTTCTAGAATAGAAAAAAACAAAACGAAAGACTACAAAACACTTAGACGTTCAGAAAGCTATAAAGTCCGCAGTCAGTGGCGCTTACAGCAGAATCATTTAAGTAAAATACAGTAGAATCTCGAAAAAGTTAACCGAAATGTTCCAAGGGTAATTAACGTTTCCGAACTATTAATTTTTTTTCTAAGCGGTTTTCAAAATTGAAAAAAATAAAATAATAAACCTAGATTTTTTTGGAAATGACATGCTAAATTTATTTCATTGACTTAGTTTTCATTACTACAAAAAAGAAACTTAGATTTAATTTGTACCGGTTGGTTTAAAGTTTACAGTCACTCTTGAATATTTTCGTGCGCAGTAACTTTATATTAATTTGTACGGAGTGGTTTAAAGAAGCAGTCGAGACTTGTTTGTTTTTTTTTCTTTTGTGTAATAGCTCTTGACCATTTTCGTGCGCATATTGACAAGGTCTGCCACCTGATTTGCATCGTTATTGTTTTCAAACCATTTTATCAAGGTATTGATGCTTTCAACTGCTTTCGAGAAGCTCACTTTTGGTTGTTGAATATCTTCCTCGATAATTGACCCGTCGTTATCATTATCGGCCACTTCCAATTTTCAATGGCATCAATGCTGATGTCAACATTATCACCTACCTTTGACATCAACAATTGAACTTCTCGAAGTGTATCGTTGTATGCACTATTTGATGTAATCAATTTAGAGAGCGGAATGTCGTCTTCACTATCGTACTGATCATCATCCCACTTTTTTATCTTATTCCACGCTTTTATAAGAACAGCTTGCGGCAATTCGTCCCACACTGATTTAAGTAGCAAAATAGCATCACGAATTATATGTGCCTTTAAAATATTTTCAATCGGAACGTTTTCTTGTGCGACAATGTTGCATAACAATTTAGTTCGATATCCTAACTTGACCAATCTTATGGGATTTTGATCCATGGGTTGCAAAACCGCTGTTACGTTAGGTGGTAAAAGCATTGCAGCAATGTTTCCATCATCCGACTGTAGCATGTCAATTGGCTTATGGGCAGTACAGTTATCAATCAGCAACAATGCCTTTGGTGGTAAATTATTTTTAGCAGAAAATTGGCGAACCTGCAAAAATTTTTATGCAATAACCTGTAAAATTTTTTATGAAACTAAAAAAATTAGTTTACCTATTTTATAAATGAATGATGGAATCAGTTGAAGAATAACTCTGAATTCATTCACGACTTCTTCGAATTGGCGTATTCCAATGGGTTTTCAAATCCCTTAAAGCAACGTGGATTTGCAGATTTACCAATGACCAACGGCTTTATCTTGTGCGAACCATCTGCGTTAGCACACAACAAAAATGTGATTCTTTCCTTTGCAATTTTTCGGCCCGGTGCGGTCTTTTCGTTTGCTGTGACAAATGTTTTATCCGGTAAAAAACGATAAAATAGTCCAGATTCATCCGCGTTATATAGTTTCGAGTCGAATGTCCATTTCATTAATTTTTGCTCTTAAATTATGAATGAAAGATGTAACCTCCGACGGATTTCCCCACAAATTTTGAGATGGCGAATACCATGTCTTCTCTTAAAATTTGCTAGCGATCCATCACTGGCATTAAATTTTTTTCCACGGTGCAGAATGGCGAATTCGTGCTTAGCTCTTGATTTTAAAATTGGACCAGTCATTGCACAATTACGCTGTCGTTGGTTCAAGAACCATTTATACAACCTTGCTTCAAGATCAGCATATTCCGGTTTATGTAGTGTTTTTTTGTGTGCTTTTTCATATGTGTTCGCCACAGCCTCTAAAATTTCATGGCGTTTTTTCTTTATTTTTGAGATGGCTACTTTAGATACACCATAATTCAACGCCAATCGTGTTCCGTGAATACCTTGATCAATCTTTTTTAAAATCTCCACTTTCTGCTGCAAATCTAATCTGATTTGTGATGGTTTGTTCTGCTTTGACATTTTTTAAGTAAACAATACACAACTCACAAACTCAAACGCTAACGACTAACTAAATCAATGTTGTTTGACGATGAAGATGATCATAGGTTTTCGCAGCTCAAAATAGAAAAGAGATTCGGGGAATACCATAATCCAACAAACAAAATTAGAGCTCAGTGCTGCCACTGAGAATTTTTTAAAAGTGGCCAAATTGCCACTTTTATGAACGGAAAAAACCGTTGTTTTGAAAAATTCATACGCTCTGAAAAGTTAACTGAAGAGTTAACTTTTTAGAGCGGCACGTGGATGCTGAAATACGGTTAACTTACCCGAGCGATTAACTTTTACGCGAGTTAACTTTTTCGAGATTCTACTGTACTTTAGCGAGAATTCCGAGCGAAAAATCTTTATTCGAGGGATTATTCAAGAGTTTTTTCCATACAAAAATGTTTTTTGATATATTTAATGTGGCAACTTGCGAGCCATATTAAAAAAAAAATTCAAAAAACTATCACTTAAATGAGATTAGAATTGAAGATCTTACAAAATACCACATGGGGTGAAAAATACTCAAATTTTTGAAGAAAAAAAACAATGTTTTTGCCAAAAATCGACTTTATTCTTCAACATAGTTTCCTTCAAGAGCGATATACTTATTCCACAATCTTCCAACATCTGACTACCTTTCATACAGTACGGTTTGCCAAGCTCACTAAAATAAGCCTCAATTTCCCATTCAACTTCTTCATTTAAGCCAAATCTCTTTGGTTGAAGCCACCTTTTCAAATTTGGAAAGAGATAATAATCGCTGGGGACCAGATCTGGTGAATATAGCGGATGAGGCCATTCATGCCCAATTGGTCCAATTTTACCATCGATTTTATGGACTCGTCAGTTGGTGCATTATCTTGGTGGAACAACACTTTTATCTTCGCTAAATGCGGCCTTTAATCTTGATTTCATCATTCAAACGTTCAAATAAACCAACGTAATGGCCTCTGGTGACTGTTCGCCATCTCTCAAGATAGTGGATCAGTATTAGTCCGTGGGCATCCCAAAAAATACTTGCCAGAACCTTCTCAACTAATGTTTGTGCTTTTGGACGCTTCGGTCGGCTTTCATGCGGTTCCAGCCAGTCCACGCTCTGCCTGTTGGACTCTATTGTTACGAACTGACGCAAAAACTCATTTGGAATAAGTCCAAACAGCGCCAATCACCGTTCTGAATCTTCTATTGATATCTTCACGATGTCAGCTATATTTCTCTTTTATTCGGAGGTCATTCAGAACAATTTGGTGGATTTTTTGTGTTATTGGAGTGACTGCCTTTTGAACGTTCGGAATGTCGGGCATCATTGGTGCTTGTACGACCATCGTTTTGCAAAATCTTCTAAGAGTTGACACTAACTGAAAAATTATATGGTTTTTTTTTTTATTTGTGCTGCCATCTCTCGGGATTTTAGCCCCAGGTAGTACGTCTACATGTCAATAAAACAACAGTTTATTTCATGATTATCACGAGTAAAACTAAACTCCCTCTGTCCAGTTAATTCTGGGAATCAAGACATTCCGAGATTAACACCATACAAAATGGCATCCGAAGCTAGATTAAAAAAATCCCTCTTAGTACTATATAGTAATTCGTTTTAATTCCCGACAAAAAATAAGGAACCGTACACCACTGAAATAGATGAAAATCTGGGTCACGCGGACAATTTCCTCAGCAGAATTACCAGATAAAGGAAAATAAGACATACACATAAATAAGACGCCGACATAAAGGCGCTTGGGAATATCCCTCTAACTAAAAAAATAGGGAATCTTTTTCCCGAACGAGTTGTGTATTCTGATCGTAAATAAACCAACATACTGATAACGCAAAAAAGGTATCCTCTATATATATATATATATATATATATATATATATATATATATATATATATATATATATATATATATATATATATATATATATATATATATATATATCTATAATATATATAAAATGCAACGTCTCTCTGTCTGTCTGTCTGTCTGTCTGTCTGTCTGTCTGTCTGTCTGTCTGTCCGTTAGTTACCTTATCACTGGAGAACCACTTATCCGATTTACGTACTTTTTTTTTTAAAACACACATATGTTCTCTGGCCAGGTTATAGGCTATATTTTATTTCGATAGGTAGCATAAGGAATGAGCAGTGACGTAAAATAGTGAATGATGTCGGAAATAAGTTTGCCGCTAGCGCGTGCCTTTGCAATACACAGCCTAAACCATTAAATATGGAACAATATTATGTAGCAAAGAATATCTGTAATGTATAATCTATAATATATATAAAATGCAATATCTCTCTGTCTGTCTGTCTGTCCATTAGTGCGTTTATCACGCGGGAACCACTTATCCGATTTACCTGTCTTTTTTTAAATTCATACATATATTCTTTGGCCAGGTTATATAATAATAGTAATAATCTATATCTATAATATATATAAAATGCAATGTTTGTCTGTCTGTCTGTCTGTCCGTTAATGCGCTTATCCCTCGAGAACCACTTATCCGATTTACCTGTCTTTTTTTAAATTCATACATATATTCTTTGGCCAGGTTATATAATAATAATAATAATCTATATCTATAATATATATAAAATGTAATGTTTGTCTGTCTGTCTGTCTGTCCGTTAATGCGCTTATCCCTCGAGAACCACTTATCCGATTTACGTGATTTTTTAAATTCATACATATGTTCTCTGACCAGGTTATAGGTATATATTTTATTACATCTATAATATATATATAAAATGCAACCTATCTCTGTCTGTCTGTCTGTCCGTTAGTGCGCTTATCACTGGAGGACCACTTATCCGATTTTCGTACTTTTTTTTTTTAAAACATACATATGTTCTCCGGCCAGGTTATAGGCTATATTTTATTACGATAGGTAGCATAAGGAATGAACAGTGACAATAATAGTAAATTAAGTCGGACAAAGTTTGCCGCTAGCGCGTTCTCTTGCAATACACAGTCCAAACCATTAAATATGGAGCAATATTATGTAGCAGAGAATATCTATATTATATATAAAATGCAATGTCTCTCTGTCCGTCTGTCTGTCTGTCCGTCCGTTAGTGTGCTTATCACTGGAGAACCACTTATCCGATTTACGTGCTTTTTTTTTAAACATACGTATGTTCTCTGGCCAGGTTATAGGATATATTTTATTAGGTGACATAAGGAATAAGCAGTGACGATAATAGTGAATCAAGTAGGAGAAAAGTTTGCCGCTAGCGCGTTCTCTTACAATACACTCCCTAAAGCATTAAATATGGAACAATATCATGTAGCAAAGAATACAATATATATAAAATGCAACGTCTCTCTGTCTGTCTGTCTGTCTGTCCGTTAGTGTGCTTATCACTCGAGAACCACTTATCCGATTTACGTGTTTTTATAAATTTGTACATATGTTCTATATCATTCGATATAAGCCTAGATAATGGGAGATAAGGTGAGATAATGGGAGATAAGGTGAGATAATGGGAGATAAGGAGAAATAATGGGAGATAAATCGAGATAAGCCTCGATAATGGGAGATAAGGTGAGATAATGGGAGATAAGTATAAATAATGGGAGATAAGGAGAGATAATGGGAGATAAGCAGAGATAAGTCTAGATAATGGGAGTTATGGTGAGATAATGGGAGATAAGGAGAAATAATGGGAGATAAGGAGAAATAATGAGAGATAAGTCAAGATAAGCCTAGATAATGGGAAATAGGGTGAGATAATGGGAGATAAGGAGAAATAATGGGAGATAAGGAGAAATAATGGGAGATGAGCAGAGATAAGCCTAGATAATGGAAATTATGTAGAGATAATGGGAAATAAGGAGAAATATTGGGAGATAAGGAGAAATAATGGGGGATATTTTATTACGTTGGGTAACATAAGGAATAAGCAGTGACGATAGTAGTGAATCAAGTCCACGCGAGCGGAGCCGCGGGCCCGGCTAGTATATATATATATATATATATATATATATATATATATATATATATATATATATATATATATATATATATATATATATATATATGAGGCTGGTTTGAAAAGTCCGTGCAAAGTCCGAGAGATGGCACCACCGGCGCGTATCGAGGTCATGTTTAGTTAGTAGCATCTCTTGAATGAACGCACACCAAGTTTCAGCCATATTGGTCTATTTCTTTGTGTTTGGCATTCGTGTGAATCAAGGAAGTCGAGTGATTTTCAAGAAATGGACGAAAAAGAATTTCGTGTGGTGATTAAACATTACTTTATGAAAGGCAAAACGCCTCAGGAGACTAAAGAGAAGCTTGATAAACATTATGGTGACTCTGCACCTTCGACTAGAACAGTTTATAAGTGGTTTCAAAATTTTCGGACTGGCCATATGGGCACAAGTGACGCTGAACGTTCTGGACGGCTTGTGGAGGTTACGACTCCAGAAATCATTGATCAAATCCATGATATGGTGATGGATGACAGAAGAGTTAAGGTGCGTGAGATTGCTAGTGCTGTGAGCATCTCGACTGAACGGGTACATAATATTTTGCATAAACCTTTGGATATGAGAAAGCTATCCGCAAGATGGGTGCCGCGATTGCTCACGCTTGACCAAAAACGGAATCGTGTGAAGTGTTGCAAGGATGGTTTGCAGCTGTTCCAGAAGAATCCGGAGGACTTTAAGCGTCGTTTCGTCACTGTGGATGAAACATGGATACATTACTATACTCCTGAGATCAAACAACAATCTAAACAATGGGTTACCAAGGGGGAATCTGCACCAAAAAAGGCGAAGACCGTTCCTTCGGCCGGAAAGGTTATGGCGACTGTCTTTTGGGATTCGCAAGGGATAATCCTCATCGACTACCTGGAAAAGAGTAAAACTATTTCAGGTGAATATTATTCATCGTTATTGGACCGTTTGAAAACCGAGCTGCAAGAAAAACGCCCGCGATTGGCCCACAAGAAAGTCCTTTTCCATCACGACAACGCACCAGCACACACCTCAGCAGTTGTGGTCGCAAAATTAATGGAAATAGGATTCCAACTCGTTTCACATCCCCCCTATTCTCCAAACTTGGCTCCCTCGGACTACTATTTGTTTCCCAATTTGAAGAAATGGCTGGCGGGACAAAGATTTTATTCAAACGAGGAGGTGATTGCAGACCCTAATGGATATTTTGCAGACTTGGACAAATCCTATTATTCGGAAGGGATCAACAAACTAGAACATCGTTGGACGAAGTGTATAAGCCTAAAAAGAGACTATGTCGAAAAATAAAAAAGGTTTACCCCAAACACATAAGTAGTTTTTATTTTTGCACAGACTTTTCAAACCAGCCTCGTATATATATATATATATATATATATATATATATATATATATATATATATATATATATATATATACATATGTATATATATATATATATATATATACATATGTATATATATATATATATATATATATATATATATATATATATATATATATATATATTTTATATATATATATATATATATATATATATATATATATATACATATATATTATATATATATATATATATATATTTATATATATATATATATATATATATATATTTATATATATATATATATATATATATATATATATATATATATATATATATATATATATATATATATATACAGTCGACACTCTTTATAGTGAAACTTTATATAGTGAAAAACTCTTTATAGTGCAATTTTTTCAAGACCTAGAATATTTTAATGAAATTTCATGTAAAAAGCCCTGCATATAGCGAATCTATAAAATAGTAACATTCTATTTAATAAAATTTTACCGGAATTTTATGTATAAATTTTTATGCATTTATTGAGATCTTGGCAATTTCGGGTTTCCCATTTTTATCTAACATTAGCGCGAATTCCATTTTTATGACGCATTCTTTTGAAAAGGTTCTTAACGCGTTTATAACGCCTAATGGTTGGCAATAAATCAGGTAGATTTCTGTGAGAAACCCGGGGAATAACCGATTTTATAGAAACCCGGGGAAAAACCCATTTTATAGTCGAGGCCTAGTAATTCGCAAATTCAGGTTCAGTTTCTTTTTGTTTAAGAATCAAGTAAGATGTCCAAGCGGGTGTTTAAGTTTAGCTGAGAAAATTAAAGTTTTGGAAGAAGTTGATAAAGGCTGCAAAAAAATTGATGTTGCTGTAAAATTTGGTGTTTCTCCAAGTTGCGTCTCTCTGATAATAAAAAGTCACGACAGTATCATCAAGAAACTTAGTGTTCCAAGCAGTCGAAAACGAGTACGGGTGAGTTTTACGATGGTTTCAAGTGGCCCGTACGCATCAAAACGTACCAATATCGGGAAATTTAATAAAGCAATTTGCTAAAGAATTTAACTGCGTTAATTTTCAAGCTAGTGAAGGGTGGTTGAGTGCCTGGAAGACTCGCAGTTCAATTGTTTTCAAGATGGTGTCTGGCGAGAGTGCAAGCTTTAGTCAGGAGGACTGTGACATTTGGACTGAAACCGTTTTAAAAAGTGCATCGAAAAAGTACGAGCCAAAAAAAACGTTTTCAATTGTGATGAAGCCGGTTTGTTTTTTAAATGTTTGCCAAATAAAACTTTTGCTTTTAAAAGTGATAAATGTTTTGGTGTTAAAACAAGTAATGAAAGGGTGACACTTATGGTTGGAGCAAACATGGATGGCTCAGAAAAACTGAAATTACTGCTCATAGGTAAAAGCAAAAATCCCCGTTGTTTAAAAGGAGTTAAATCTCTAGAGTTAGAATACACCAATAATAAAAAGGCATGGATGACTTCTGAGATTTTCGAAAGATGGATCAAAGAACTGGACACGAAAATGAAAAGCCAAAAGCGAAAGATTGTGATGTTTATAGACAATTGTCCTGCACATCGAGTTACTGTAAGTAAAAAATTAAGGAATATTGAATTGATCTTTTTTCCACCAAACATGACCTCCAAATTGCAACCTATGGACCAGGGTATTATAAAAAACATAAAACATCATTACCGAAACAGAATTGTTCACAAAATTGTTAATGCGATTGATAACAATCTTCCAGTCCAAAAATTGATTACCCTTAAAGAGTGTATACTGAAGTCGCTAAAGTATGGAGTGAAAATGTTTTTCAGAAAACTATCAAAAACTGCTTTTCTAAAGCAGGTTTTACTGAAAAAATTGACGAATGGGAAGAAGAAGACGAAATGGATCTCGCTACCTTAAAAAGGCAATGGGGTATTCTACAAAAAACTGCTACCGTCGACGCAGATATTTTACTTGAAATTTCTTAGAAATCGACAATGATGTTGGCACGACAGATCTCCCAACTGACCAAGACCTAATTGACGATATAAAAAGTATAGAAGATCATGAAAAAAGAAACTGAAACCGGGGAATGTCCTGCTAAATTTAGTGAAAATGAAATAAGAAATGCATTTGACATTGTGCGAACTACTCTCAGGGGCCAGGAAAGTGTACCTGATCAAATCTTTATGCATTTGAATAAATGCGAGAATTTGGTTGAGCAACAATTATTTTTCAAAAGTAATGTTCAAAAGAAAATAACTGATTATTTTTTCTAGTACGTATGTACGTAGTATGTACATATGTATTAACAGATTTTGTATTATTCTTTTTATTTCGTATGTAGTACATACATACATAAAGTCCGTACGTTATATCTTTACACGTGCGTCATAGTTTTCAGGAAATATCCCAGACGACTATTATATTTTTTGTCTCTTTTTACCAATACCTACGATTTATTGGTGAAAAGAGACAAATAATATAATAGTCGTCTGTTATATGGCCTGAAAACTATGACGCACGGGTAAAGATATAACGTACGGACTTTATGTATGTATTTAGCCCTGTACATGCTATGTACTATTTAAACTTTCAAATGTTTAATAAAATCTTTTCTAATAATTCAATTTTGCAATTTTTTTTTGTTGCTTGTACCTTATAAAATACAAGTAAATGATTACCAATATAAAATACATACATAGCAATATATACGGATTTTTTCTTTATATAGTGAAAAACTTTCTATAGTGAAATTTCGGTCATTTTGGTCTTTCACTATATAGAGTGTCGACTGTATGTATATATATATATATAATATATATATATATATATATATATATATATATATATATATATATATATATATAGAAAGAGGAAGGACAGTAACAGGGCACTGGCAACAAACAATCCTAAGTTTAACTGCTGGGAAACGCCCTTATAAGGAGAAGAGATGAGCAATCAAAGATCTAAAGGCTCTAATATCTGCTTTTTATTTTTATTATCGAGCTTTCGCTGCCTAATGGTAGCTTCTTCTGGATTCTAAAAATGCAAACCAGGTACAGAAAATAAAACTAAAAACGTTCGTTTTTTTTTTAAAATGTGATTAAATGAATTGTACGACTGAATGTGAAATTACTTACAAAAATGTAGCAGTTAGTTCATCTCTGGTGAAGACAATGAAATTTGCATTTTTGTTGGCCAGGTAGTATGAATGATTACACAAAACATGATTAAAAGACACTTAGAGAGTTACACAATTATTGAAAATAAAACTTTGTCAATAAACATTAGTTAAAAACACTTTTTGAAGACAGAAACACAACGGCAAGAAAAACCATGATGTTGAAATGGTACTCCGTTTTAAAATTTTTGACGTCGAGTTTAGTAACTATTTAGTGATATTTGAGTCCGAACCGGATATTGTTGGTAGTCTATGTCGTCATCAGGTCGACAAAAAAACCATAAAAAGCATTAAAGTTAGGGATGTGGTAAATTTTTTAGGTAGATGCTAATTTTAGATAAATAATTTATTATTAATGATATCTATTTTTTAGTTTTAATTTTATAAAAAAGGGGGGACTTAAATTCGATGAATGTTACTCTTCGACGAGTTATTTATTATTAATTATATCAATTCTTTAATTTTATAATCAAGAGATTCATAGGCTAATTTAAAAATTTGAAAGAGAAAATTCATACTGGACGTTATTTATTATTAGTCATATTTAATTTTTTTATTATGTAATTTTTAACAAGAAAACATAGAAAAGTAACTGGTAATAAATAGCAAAAATGACAGAAAGAGATAAAAAACGTCAACTTTACTAGAAACTAATTTTTTCATAAAGATCGTTCTTTTTTATTGGTTTGGTATAGTTTTGTGTTAGCAAATAAGTATACATGGAGCTCAATCCTTCTATGTCTTTTTTGTGATTGAGATTATTTTTACAGGTTTTTATGTAACACATTTCCAAGAAACTTTTTCTGAAATAATTAGTCTCAACATCCAGAATGAAGCTGTTGTTATATTGTACTCTGTGATCTGTATTATTTACGTGTAAGCTCAAGCTATGTTAGTTGCGTTAGGTTTGTGTTTACTATCACTTTTGTGTAACGCTAATCTCTTAGAGAGCTTTTGTGAAGTTTGTCCAACGTAGACCAAACCACATTGACAGGGAATGCCATAGATTATATTAGATCTTTGTAAAGTATCGGTTTTATCTTTTAAATTGGTATAAAAACAATTCATCCTTTTTATGTTGTAATTGGCAATTTTAATGTTTGTATTTTTAAAAAGAGAAGACAAGGACTGGGAAAGGCCTTCAATGTATTGTAGCTTTCCTACTTTAATATCGACATTAGTGGTGACAGTTTTACATTTTTTTCTTTAAATGAGGGGTGGCAAATCTTATCTATTCTGTTCTTTAGTCCTCTGATGATGTTCAGTTTCTGTTTCATAGGGTGATAAGAATGGAAGGGGATATATCTACCAGAACTTGATTTTTTCCTATACCAGTCCAGTTTGACTGTATTATTTTCTGAGCGTACAACCCTAGTATCCAGAAACGGAACAGCACAGTCAGTCTCCTCCTCAACAGTAAATACTAACTTATGATTGAAAGAATTGTAAATGTTAAGAGTGTTCTGTACACTTCCGGCAGGTAAAGCGACTAAGAAGTCATCCACATATTGAAACAGAAGGGGAAATTCAAATTCAACCCTTGAAATAACAAAATAAAGAAGTTTATTCATAACAATTTCGGCCAGGATTGGTGAAATAGCACTTCCCACTGGGACGCCAATTTTTTGTCTGGAACAGAAGAAGCTACCATTAGGCAGCGAAAGCTCGATAATAAAAATAAAAAAAGCAGATACTAGAGCCTTTAGATCTTTGATTGCTCATCTCTTCTCCTTATAAGGGGCGTTTCCCAGCAGTTAAACTTAGGATTGTTATATATATATATATATATATATATATATATATATATATATATATATATATATATATAGCAAAAAATATAGCGAAAATCATTTATATTTTGAGCAGTTGAATTTTGGACATGATATTTTATGTCCGTTTTCAGTATATCGGAAACAGTTACTTAAAAAAATAGTCCAGGAATTTTTAAATTTCCCATATAGGAAAGATATATTTTTTTTAATTTAAAAAAAAAAACACGGCGGCTTACGAATTAAGCAAAATACCTCCGATCTGACATAAAATATAATTAAATTTGGCGACAGAGACATTTGATATCACCTGACAAAATAATATTTTGCCGTAGTTTTAAAAATAGCTCCGTCAAATCATTTTAGATTTTGAATATTTCTCGCTTGACCTACATCTTGGCACTACTTCCACTCAAAATTAATTTAATAAAAAATATATATCCTTAATATTTTGCCGCAACTTTGGCCAGCTCGAGAAGTAAGTTGCTGTAAAATTAATCTTAGAATTTTAGCAAACATGGTAATTTTCTACGATATCTCGAAATGACTTAGTTCAGTTTCCGCCGAGTAATGAATTTTAGACGAGGAATCCTTCATTAATTTTAATCAACTTCCGAGAAAGAAACTAAAACCATGGAGAACGAAAGGGTGAGGTTGACGGGAACAAGCGACTTGGATTAAGGATATTAATTATCCTAAAACTAAGCTCTCATGATAAATGTTTTCCTTCATGTTCCACTCTGTTTACTTCATCAATTACAGAAGGCGTGCATTCCATAAGTGTACAGCAAAAGCAAGACGTAAAGAAAGATAGAGCATTTTTGTTGTAACAGGGCACAGTACTCGCCAAAATAAATCACTGGCTACGGTAGGTACCAAAAAATATGTAGTCTTGATGAAATACCTGTGGCCATACGTAAAAAATGTGCCAGTAAAGTAAACTCAATTTCAGTCACTCGAAACTCCTCACTGAAATACTCTAGAGAGCCTTGAGGAGGAAAAACTTGTAACATTCATTTTTTCCTAGATTTTAAGACCATATAATGTTACTGATTTTTCACTTTATAATGTACTTCTTTTCATTTTTGTATCGAGCGGTATATTAATCAGAAATTCCTAGCCGCTCGTTATATAGTGTGCTGTGCGGGTTTGCGACCGAATCTATCGATACGCCGGGATTGGTCAAATGTTTGTATCCGGAGTTTTGGTTCCGGCGTCGCCATATTACAGACAGAGTGCCCACGGCTTATTTAAGGGTCCGGAGGACGCGAATCTAGGCTTAGTACCATCGAGCCGCCGCCAGGCAGAGTAACATCAAGCCGCAGCCAGGCTTAGTACCATCAAGCCGCAGAGAGGCTGACTACCATCAAGCCGCAGCCAGGCTAATTTCCACCGAGCCGCCAAGTGGCGATTTTCCACCGAGCCGCAGTAGAGGCTTACGACAATATCTACGAGAGCCAAGTTAAGCACGAGTTTTTTATCATAAAGCCGTAGTGGGCTTTGTGTGTTTTCTAAATGGAGTAGCCAAAAGTAGGCTCTTCTCAAAAGTGTGAAATCGGTTTTGTGTTCCATTGAAGGCCTAGAAGCCCGTAGGAAAACCGTAAGTTACCAGAACATGCATCAATAAATATATTCCCCGCAAATAAGTGTTTTAACAGCAATTTGAACTGAAAAATCGCGAAGTGAATATCACGACTCTTCGATTCCGGGTGTAGTCAAGATTTAGAAGTAAAATCTCTGATTTAGGGACTCTAATTTATAAAAACTACTTTTAGGCGAGAATTTTTTTGTATTCCTTAAAACTGCAAAGGTTGGAACTTTTATTTTAAATCATGAATAAATTTTCTTTTTTGTTGATTAAAGCTAGTGTCTCACTGAATACCTATTTTTCTTTTCAGGATAAGAAAAGTTGTACTAGAATAATTCTTTTTAGTAATAACCGTAAAACCCTTCAGTATTTTTTCATTTTTTTAACTGAAGTTAGATCCTTTCTATTTTAAAATGAATGGTGCCCAAAATTTGTACAACTGAAGCTTTGTAAAAATAGAAAATAATTCCAAAAAGACGTATAACAATTATCTCTTACCCATATTTCTCTACCAAGGAAAACTGAGCTAGTGTGTGTTTAATTTCTTTAGTTCTTTTAAAATCAGGATTCACTCAATTCATTATCAGAAATTAAAAAGAGGTTGCAAGAAAATTGCGCCCAAGCGTGGGAAAAACAATTTTCACAGGGTATAAAATGACGCCTCAAAAAGCGGGCAAGTTAACATGTTACAAACTACCCGCTTCTTTCACGGATTTCAACTGTGTATTACAGTCGGCCAAGTAATAGTCCAAGATCCCAGAGCCCCCAGACACAACTTATTTTCTGATGGACAAAACTAGTGGGATTACGTAGTGTTGGCGTGTACTTCAAATGTCTGCCTACCTGCTAAGCTTGCCTGACGGCCCATTCTCAGGTACCAGGTGAGAAAGGTGAATTAAAACAGGGCTTACTTAAGTTAAGTTCTGATGGCTAATTTTTATATATATTGTGTAGAATATTATTATAAAATAATTTTTAACCTTGCCAGACACTTCCCGTCGGCTCCAACTTTTGCCAGACGCTTTAAAGCCCCAAAAAAAATAATGTAACTTAACTTAAATTCTGAAGATTGAACTCGATATATGTTATTTAGGGGACTATTTCAAAGCTCTACGTCATCAGCCAGACAAATCGTAAGGGCCAAGCATCCCCCCAGACACCGAAAAACATCCAGCCGTTAGTATGAGCGCGAAAGCATGATGCATGCGTTTTAGAGTGAGTGAGATATCTATGCGAGCTGTTTTCCCCTTCTTAAACTTACAGTCTACGCTGTGTGTATGCCCAACATACAGTATATAATAGTATAGTATCGAGTCTATGCGTGTCTAACAGTTTTGCCGGATATAACACGTGTTTTGTGATATATTTGTTAAATTAACAATATTTGCATTATTCAATAAAATATCATGGCAGAGTTATTAAATTGTGCGTTTTGTAAAAAATCTGATGATAATTTGACACATTTTACGGAAGAGACGTTAAAAAAATGTGAAATAATTTTGAAACAGAGGAAAATACATAACCTTAAATTTAAAGACGTAGTTTTGCCAGTTGAATTGTTTGAAAGTGCTTACCACAGACAATGTTACAAAATCATTTACCGGGTTAATGAAGAAATATTACTTGCCGAAATTAGCAACACCAGCAGAATCTTCTCTAGAAGAAGATTTACAGAATAGCGCAGTGGATACATCTACAGGATCTACCTCATCAAGTCCAGCAACAATTATTTTACCTGAGTCTTCTGAAGGGGAAATATCTGAGTCAGCTGTTACAACGGAGTTACTCGAACCGGTATCATCTAATTCTGAAGAACATAGTGCGCAGCTAGAATGTGCTGTAGGTTCTCCCTCTACAAGTAATATAACTTTTGATAGAGATGTAAATATTGATGAAAATCAACAAATTTGTATATTTTGCGAGCAAAAGACAAAAAAGCATCGAGGGAAAAGACTACCTTTACATTCATCGAATAAAAAAGATTTTTTAAAAAAGATTGATGAAAAAGACGAAAAATTCGCGGAGTTGATTGAGAAAATTAAAAATTTTATACATTCAAAAATATATTATCATAATAATTGTCAATTAGATTATTATTATAAAGCTTCCTCAAAAGAAAAAACAACTAGAACTAACTGCATGATGTTCGTCAATACCATCAAGAGGTTTTCAATGAAATGCGTGATTTCATTCAAGAAAATGTAATAAACAAAGGACGTTGTTTTTTTTTCTGACTTATCTTCATCGCCATTATATGGAGTTATTGAAAGAGAAGGAAGAAAATTTAGAAGACAGAATTGGAAATTTTACACCACAAAATTTAGAAAGTAAAATAGTAAAAGCTTTTGATACAGAAATAAAAATTTTTATTATTCAGAGTAAAAAGTTACTGGCTCCAAAACGTTTAAGTGTTATCGATGAGCAATCTCTCAGGCTCGATGAGCATTCGCTCAGGCGAATTTTGTTATTAGATGCTCTGACACTGACATTGCAATAATAATGTTGGGTAATATGCATGATTTAAAAAACGACGATTCACACGTTTTGATTTTCACAGGCACTGGAAATAAACAAAGATATGTTGATTTAACAAAGATTTACGAGCACTTGGGACCGTCGTTGTGTAGAACTTTACCAGGATATCATGCTCTTACTGGATGCGACTATAATCCTGCTTTCTTCAAGAAAGGGAAGCAAATTAATGAAAAAATATGACTATCAGCAAGCTTTTATGAAATTCGGCGAGCCAGAATCATTTACAAATCAACATGTACAACAGAATATATTCAGTAAAGTACAGAATTTTGTCTGCGACATTTACAATGTTACCGGAACACTTAACGTGGATGCTGCCAGGCTTCAACTGTTTATAAAATAGTTATACCGTTTCGGATGTCAATGAAGAGTTCAATCCAAAAAATTTAAAAAGCTTTGATGCCAGCAATTTACCATGTCAGAGTGAGCTTTACCCACACTTTCTTCGAGCAAATTATATTGCAAGTACGAGGCATGTTTTTTAAGTAAGTACCGTTTTGCGATTCCGCCGCCGCAGCGATACGGTCGGCGTTCCGCGCATGCGCGCTGGTAACCTACATCTCATGTCTACGCACTGACGCCATTACAGTCTGATTCTTCATTGTATACGTTGTTTACTGAGTGTTTAAGATGCCTCCGACAATCGTGAGTCCCGCCGATTGTGAAGTACGGGCTGTTATACGATTTCTTAGTGCTAAAGGCGTAAAACCGATCGATATTCATCGTGAGATCTGTGAAGTTTACGGACAAAACATTATGAGTGATGGAATGGTAAGGAAATGGGTGAGAGCATTTAAAGATGGCCGCACAAATGTGCATGATGAAGAACGGAGTGGGCGTCCTTCGGTCGTTAATGAAGATTTGGTGCAGAAAGTGGACGAAAAGGTGAGAGAAAACAGACGCTTTACAATTTCATCATTGTGCGACTGCTTTCCTCAATATTCTCGTAGTGTTTTGTATCGCATTGTGACCGAGAACTTGAATTACCGGCGGCAGAATTTTATGAGGAGGGTATTCAAAAACTGGTGCCACGTTATGACAAGTGCCTCAATATTCACGGAAATTATGTAGAAAAGTAGATTAAGGTACAGGCTTTCATGTAAAAATAAAATTATAGCGATATCTTTGCACGTCTTTTTTTAATTCCAAAACGGTACTTACTTAAAAAACATGCCTCGTATATGGAATAATGCAAGTAAAAAAACAACCTAGCATTTTTACTCCTGAGAACAATGGATGGACATTGGAGGAAAACGAGTACCGTTTTCACTGGTTTGATGGCGATCAATTATCTGGTTTTGTCAGCGAATCACTCCAGAATGAATCAGGTATTGTAATTAGACATAAAATCTCGAATTCATTAATATTTAGTTACTTGATTTCTAATTTGTTTATCTATTTCTACAGAAACAGCTGCTAGCGATGACAATGATGATGATGATGATGACTTCAGTACACGGTATCATGATTGGCTTGATAATGAAGCTTCCAATGGCCTTGACGATGACGACCAGGACGATTGAAAGACAATAACATTTTTTAAAATAAGGAATTATTAAAAATGTATTTGTTATATTTGAAAATTGTCCCAATAAATATATTTTTTTAATTTGTAAATTAA